>VZRV01010922.1:232720-251593 GCA_013398115.1 Falcunculus frontatus | reverse complement strand
GTGCTCGGGGTGGGGTGGGGGGGGGGGGGGGGGGGGGGGGGGGGGGAGGAAGAATGGAGAAATTGTTCCATTCATAAATGAAATGAACCCATTAAAAATTACTTTCTCCCCAGCTCCCTACCAGTGTCTCCTGGGGACTGGTGTGTATTTTATTAAGAAACAGAAGTGTGGAATGTGCTTGCATTTCACAGGGTCTGTAGCCAGGCGATTTATCTTCTCTCTTCACCCTGCCAGCTTGCTGGGCGTTCACTAATTCTGAGGGAACAAAGGAGATGAACTAGGAGCCCCCATTTCCTATTGATGTCAACGTATCTATACTCAGGTCCACCCTACCTATCTACCCCTCTGTCCACCATGTGGACCTACAATCAAATTTAATTAGCTATTTTGATTTTTCAATGTTATCTGTAGCCTTCTGAAAAAAAATAAGCAGGTTGTACCATGTGATTTGTGGAAGAAGGAAAACGTGTTGACTGTGAGACTGCTTTTTGATTCAAAAGTAGTTTGGTGCTTAACTGACTTGAAGGGTTTTGCAGGTCTCCATGTTCAGTCGGGAAGAAACTGAAGAGGGCAAAGTCGATTGGCATTGTGTGTCTTCAGGCAGCTCAAGCAAGAGCCTCATCTGACGTCAAGTCTTCCTTTTCAGACAAAACACAGGGACCAGAGTTAAAGCCATTGGCTAAAGAGCAGAAGAGGTAAAAGTACTGCTGCCATTTAGCTCTTCACATCTTCTCTACCAGGTGATTACTCTTCTGGAGCAAAGTCAGATAATGTGGTCGATTACTGGCTGCACCAAGACTCACTGTAGGTTTCACAGGAGGTGCCACAGGCTGGTTTTGTTTCTTTAAGTCAAGCACAGAGCTGGGAGTTGGAGGGCAGAGCCACAGGCTCATCCTCCCTTCTCCCTGCTCAGCTGTGGAAGTGTGGGGAAGAGGAGGGTCAGGCACTGATCTCTTCTCTCTGGTGACCAGCAACACTGATTTAGTGTTGGGGAGGTTTAGGTTGAATATTAGAAAAGGGTTCTTTACCCAGAGAGTGGTTGGGAAGTGGAACAGGCTCCCCAGCAAAGTGGTCACAACTCCAAGCCTGACAGAGTTGTAGAAGCATTTGGACAATGATCTCGGGAAAAAAAGGGTGATTCTTGGGGTGTCCAGTGCAGGGCCAGGACCTGAATTCCCCAATAATCCTTGTGGAATTATTTTAATCTAAATTGCTTATTGTTATTTTCAGATTCTAATTAATCAAACACAATGGACAGTCTTATGGTAAGAATTTATTTTATCAAGGAAAACTGAGACTTTCATTCACGATTTTGGCAGAAGTGCACAAATTCTAGAAGGTTCAATTCCTAGTCTTCTCCATGAGTATGGCACCTGTTTTTATCTTGTGGTAAAAAATCATAGCACAATAAGATAAACCTAAGTTCTTATTCAATTTTCATTCATTCTGAAAAAACACAAGCTGAAAAACTCAGTATTCCCATAGGCTTGTGCCTGAGGAAAAACTAAATAATCAGAAAAAGAAAAGAAAGAGGTCTTTAGGATTTAGTCCTATGTTTTATCACAGAGAAAGTGTTGATTTTTCTTTTTCTTTTTCCTCTCTTCTTCTGTTTATGCAGCATTGTCCCAATACCTGGTTGATACCAAACATAGCAACTCATTCATTATCCCGAATATCTTCTGAGCCAAACTCCACCCATAAATAGGGCTGCACTGACTCATAAATCTCTGTGGCTGTATGCCTGAAGATGCATGTAGAATCCACCACTGGGTTTGGACATAATAAATAATGAAAAATGAGTCATGGTAGTTGCCATATTTGTAATGAATTGTAGCTTCGCAAAAGAGACAATGGGAACTATCCTGAAACTTGCAAGATTAGATACATCTACTTAAAAAGGTTTATTTATGATAGAGTGAAATAGTCTTTGCAGAATTTTCCTTGTCACATAATGACTTAAAAACAACCCACAGGAAGTATCATAAAAATAAAATAATAATAATTTAAAAAGCTGTTACACCTCTGTCTCTCCTAAAGAGAATATAATTAAATTTGAGTCTCCATAATAGGCTAAACATTTTCCCTTATCAGGAGTAAAAATATCCCATGGGACAATATTAGGTCTGATGAAGCTTTGGCTTTGAAGGGAAAATATTTTTATCTCCATACAAATGGGAGGTTTAGATTATGTTTTTTCTTCAGATTTTATTTCTCTATTAAAAATAGCTTTTGTGCATATCATCATAAGCAAGACGAAACACCTCAATATATCAACACAGAGAGTTCAGTTTATTTTTTTTTTTTTTTAATGGCATTGTTTTTGTCCCAAACAGTCATCATCCTGCAGAACATTTTTTGAAATCTCATGGGCTGGCTTCAGATCCAAAACTTAGCAATAATTATATGGCTAAATGAATAAGTCAGAATAATATAATACACAGAATAACCGTGACTGCTACTTTAATCTAGTTCTACTAGATATTTCCAATGAAGGCTTAAAACAACAATATAAGTGTCATTAAAATGCCATCAGTTACAGTCACTAAACCATAGTATCTGATGTACTGCTTTATTTTTCTATGCCATGTCTTTCATATTGTGCTGTGGCAAGTGTCGACTTTTTAATTGTGATTGCAGTATGTCATCTAATTGGGCAATATTGCAGTAAGGAAGATGCTTTCCCTGAATCCAGCTGGCATTTAATTTACACCCAACACAAAACCAGCTGAAGTCCCTGGTCTTTAACATTAAGAAGAAATGGGAGAAATAGTCTCTCAGCAATCTTGGATAGCCTATGCTTAAAAAATTAAACTCAAGCTTCTTCATTTTAAAATAAATGTTTGGGAGTTTGTCCCTACCTTTAAGAAGAACTAAGTTGTTGTGTTTCAGAAGTTATAATTTGTGTCAAAATACAGATTTTTAGTTATCATCTTTTATTGTAGATTAGTTATGCTACCTAAACCAGAAAGCATTCCCAACGTCGGTCCGTTGAACTCTTAGAAGGCAGTACAGGGTACCTGATTTCAAGTCTACGAAATCCTCCTTAGTTAATAGTCGCCTAATTCAGAAGACAGATGAATTAAATCCACCTGAATTTTGAAATGCAAAGTTACAATGGCACCTGCCTAAACACTTGAGAAAAATCACCATCTTACAAAAGAGAAAGTTCTGAAATCCCAGACCAGCCAAGTTTGCATGTTCCACATCAGCATGATTTTAACTTTGAGTATAACAACTAGAAGCATCCACATTCTGGGCCCTGAACAGCAGAAGAGGCCAGTAATTACAGCACTCTCAAAAAGCTAAAGTACAAGGTTCAAGAGTGCATCTTTCCTGTTTCCTGTTGCAGGAGAGATATTTAGTTAATCAGGGGAGGTTTGAGGTTGTTAATCAGAATTAACTGAAGCATCAACTCGGAAAGAATGGTTAAAACACCTTTGTGGATGTCCTAGATCATAATTTAGGTGGTCCTCAATCATCTGTGCTTGCAAAAGAAACCAGATTAACTCACCTGAGGCCTCCTAGAGGGGTTTTTATGCAGACAGCAGTACATGTCCTTCTTAACTGTGATTTCAACAATCAGCACAGAATTCATAGCAAGTGATCTTATAGGTATGTGAAGCTAGCTGACAAAGAATTTCTTTTGTCTGAAAATTATAAATTAGTTTGGAAGAGACCTCCAGAGGTTATCTAATCCAACTTCCTGCTCAAAGCAGTAATCTCCTGTCGGTCCTGAAGCTGCACTGCTGGACTGACTCCACTATGTGTTCTTCTTCTATAGGGAAGCAGCATCACGAGAAAGTTCTCTCCTGTGCCAAATGGTGGAGAATAATTACTTCTCCAGGACTGCAAGCTCCATTTTTTGCTGACAAAACCCAGGATGCAGTTAGTTTCACCTGTGCAAAGGCATAATTCCAGCTTGTGTTCAAATTTTGCCCATTAGGAGCTCTCAGGTTCTGCAATGGTTTTTTTTATCCAGACAGTACCCAGGTGGTATGTGAGGTTATTTCCTCTCAGATATGATGGCAAGTCAGACAGGGCAGTGGCCTCAGCTACAAAGGGCACAGCCCCACAGTGCCCAACCAGGGAGAGGGTCTAGCGAGGGTAACCAGGCTGAAGTCACCATCTGGGGATCACCAAACAGGTTCTCAGTGATGAGACAGATGCAAGGAAAATAAGCAATCCAGGATCAGGATAAGAGCTGGAGACACTAACCTGGGTCAAAATGATGTCCCATAACTGC
Organism: Falcunculus frontatus; assembly: GCA_013398115.1. Classification (NCBI taxonomy): domain Eukaryota; kingdom Metazoa; phylum Chordata; class Aves; order Passeriformes; genus Falcunculus; species Falcunculus frontatus. The sequence goes on along the minus strand of VZRV01010922.1, from coordinate 247,350 downwards.
CAGTAGTATCCAGGACAATGAGCCATGCCTGACATCAAGCTGGGAAGTCAGGTTTGTAGGTCAGCATTCAGGAAAGGGCCTGCATTAACAGGGGGCACAACCAGGCATGGGCATGGCTGCAACACAGTGCAGCAGAGCTCCTGCAGCTCAGATGAGCATCCAGAGCCCTGGATTAAAAGCAAATTTCAAGAGCAGGGAGCCCCTGCAGATGCCTTACCCAAATACTTTTTCACAACAGACTCAACTAAAATTAGACACCTGGATCACATCAGAGAGCTGTCCTTAAGTGTGGGTATCCAAACTAAAAGAAGAGGAGAACACTCTCGGGGCACTGGGACTGCTGAGCACAACAATCTCTGAGGCAGCATATTTGGTGTAAGTGCAAATAATTGCCCAGAGACTTCCTTGAAACTCCTGAGTGGTGTCTGATGTCTGATTTTCAGAAAACAATTTTAAAACCTCAGAGCTTATCGAGAGAATTTATCTGAGAAATAAATCTTTTACAATTTCTTTAATGTTTGTTAAATATCTCACCTACTGGCTATGCTTCAGGGGTGTTTTAATTAGCAAGACAGGTTTTTGCTGCAGTTTTCTTTTTGCATGTGTCTACAGGCAATTTTGAACTAACAAATTATAAGATAATATCCTGAATTTAGATAAAATTCCCAAATCTGTAGGCTTCTCCTTTTCCACTTTACCCTTTAATTCCAAAGTACAGTTTGGGAAGTTGAATTAAAGTTTTTCATAACTTAATTGTCTGTCTGTCTTGTATGTCATAATGATAAATGCAGAATATCCTGGTGAATTGGGTTTACATGGCCGGGTTTTACTAGCAGAGGGGCTGTAGGGATGGTGTCTGCAAGAAGCTGCTAAAAGTTTCCCCCATGTCCAGTAGAGCCAATAGCCAGGCAGCTAAAGGATGGACCCTGCAATGGTCAAGGCTGGGCCTATTAGAAATGGTAGTAATGCCTCTGTCATAACATGGTTAAGAAGAAAGAAAAGAAAAAAGTTATTACACAAATGTAATTGCAGCCAGAGAAGAGTGGAGTGAGAATATGTGAGAGGAGCAGCCCTGCAGACACTCCGGTCAGTGCAGAAGCAGGGGCAGGAGCTGCTCCAGGCTCTGGAGCTCAGATTCCCCTGCAGCCCCGGGAGCAGCCCATGGTGAGGCAGCTGTGCCCCTGCAGCACAGGGAGGGCACGGGGGAGCAGAGATCCACCTGCAGCCCCTGGAGGAGCCCAGGCTGGGGAAGGGTTCCCGGCAGGATCTGTGACCCTTTGGGGGACCCACACTGGAGCAGCCTGTTCCTGAAGGACTGCAACCATGGAAGAGTGAGCCACACTGGAGCAGTTCATGGAGAATTGTAGCTGTGGGATGGACTCACACTGGAGATGTTCATGGAGAATTCTAGCTGTGGGATGGACTCACACTGGAGCAGTTCATGGAGAATTGTAGCTGTGGGATGGACTCACACTGGAGATGTTCATGGAGAACTGTCTCCTGTGGGATGGACCCACACTGGAGCAGGGGAAGGACTCCTCTCCCCGAGCAGCAGCAGGAACAATGTGTGATGAGCTGACCATAACCCCCATTCCCATCTCCCTGCAGCACTCTGGGAGGGGATAGATGGAAAAGAGGGAGGGGTTAGGGGAAGGTGTTTTTGGGGTCTTATTTTACTTCTCATTATCCTGCTCTGATTTAGTTAGTAATAAATTTAATTAATGTCTCTGAGCCTGTTTTGCCTGTGATGGTATTTGGTGATTGATCTCTCTGGGTCCTTAACTCATGAACCCTTTGCTATATTTTCTCTCTCCTGTCCAGCTGAGAAGGGGAAAGACAGGGCTTTTTTGGGGGGTGCCTGGCATCCAGACAGGGTCAACCCACCACACCTGGGAATCAGCAATTTGCACGATTCAGTGGGATATGAATGATAAGGAACTGTCTGCAGGAGTGTTCAGTGCAGCTCAAAATACAAATTAGTGGCAAAGAAGAATATACAGTCTCAAAGACAAATTTGGAGCACTGATGATGAGAATACAGGGTTACAGAATAAAGCCAAATTTGAACAATTCAAGAGGTTCTATTGTTCCTGGTGTGATAGAGAATCCTTTCTAAGCTGAAGCTATTTTAATGTGAATCCTTAAGCCCGGCTATAATCACATAACAAGACTAATTCAAAATAACAATCAACCTAATCTGGTGTTTAGTACAATCAACTAAGAGATTAAGGTTCCAATTTATAAATCACTTGCATATGCTACCTACTTCCAGAATCCTTGAAAATTACACGCATGCTGTTGCCAGTTCACAGAGATCTTTAATTCCATGTGGCTTCAGTGTCTCAATGTCTTCCCGTACTAAGGCAACTTTCAGCTCAGTGTCTCACTCTGTTAGTTCAGGCAGTCGAGGACAGATACAGAAATAAAGGAAGCAGATATGTTGAGGAGAGGAAAATATACAGAAAGTAAGGGAAATGTTTCACTACCATTTGAGAAAATATACAATTTTTTAAGGGTTTTTTGGTTTTTTTTCTGCATTGACAGGACCCACAACAGATTGGTGCAATTCCCAGAAGAGACAAAAATAGGACATCAATTTCGATAAATGACTCAGAAAAATGGATTTCTCAGCTCCCATGATATAACAAAAGTCTTGAGAATAACTGGAAAACTTTTTCATAGTACAACTGTGAAACTCACCCCAAAATAGAAGATGTTGCAGCTCTTCCAAGAACTCTAAAGCACTTCTCCATGGATTTTATGAAGCAACTGGAGATGAGTCACATAAAATGATCTTAGCAATGTAAAAGTTAATACAGTACCATATCAACACTGTGAAGAAAAAAACTGATTTTGGACATGTGTATTTTATCTGCACTCAGAGTTCTTGTGTTTGGTGCAATCAGTGCCAGGAAGAAATATGAAAAAAAGGAAAAAAAAAGGATTTACGAGATTCTTATCCTATATACTTTTAGCTGGTTTGTTTTTTGTTGTTGTTTTGGGTGGGTTTTTTCCCTTTCTTTTTTTTTTTTTTTTTACCTTTTTAAGTCAAATTCAAGTCAAGGTCTGTTCTCAAAAATTCTGGTGAAATACTGACTCACCATACAAACTTTGAAGCCCTGCCTAATGACCCATATCTTCATAAATTCAGGTCTGGGCTTCATTAACTGTTCCCATTTCTCAGTTCCTATATTACATCTAAAATCTACATTGCCTGAAACTGGGGACAAAAAGGACCTTTGTCTTTGCAATTCTTGTGTGTGAGGGAGTTGAGACCTACTTCAGCTCTGAAGGAGAGTTGAAAGGAACAATGGTCTCTAAAGAATCGTCATGTATTTAAAATATTTCAAAAAGAATACAATTCTAATACAATCCTAGTACCCAGTCTGAATGAAGATACAGGATTCTATTGAATCACAGAATCCATGGCTGGAAGGGAGTTCAAGAATCATCTAATCCAGCCCATCTTGGAAAAAAGAGTGTCTAGACGGGACAGCCCAGCACCCTGTCCAGCTGAACCTTAAAAGTATCCAGCATTGGGGAATCCACCATTTCCCTGGAGAGATTGTTCCAATGGCTGATTGTTCTCATTGTAAAATAAATTATTGGTTTACTCCTGCTGAACTGCAGTCCCAAAATGGATTAACTGTCATCAAAAAAAAAAAAAAAAAAAGCACAATGAAAGAAAGATTACTGTGAAATATATTTCATGAGTGGTCAACTTTGGCTTAGAACTTAGAATTTCAGGTGATGTCTTTCTGTAAGTGGGCATTACAAACCAGAGCCTAACCCTTATTTCCTTCAGAGAGGTGAAGGGTTAATTATAAGCTTGTGGTGTTGTGGTTTTATACCTCATTGTTTCCTAAAATGTTTGAACCTTTTCAGGCTCTCCTCCATTCTTCAGACATACACTTGAGTGCTTTCCACAAGTAAATATTGGTTTATCCCTAAACCAAAATGTCTTATCTGTATACATTTTGCATAAGTGTATGTTGATAAATAAGCTAGCAAGTCTATGCATTGCACATAAGGTATTTCTTAAAGAGGATCTGGGTTTTATAGAGTGTAAAATATGGATATTGCTCTATTTATCTTACTGTAGCTTCGTGGAAAGGTGACAGTGGGTATTAGAATGCTATGCTTCATATACATTCTGAAGCACACTTTACCTTCCTTCACGTGGAGCAACCCAATAACCCACCTAAAAGAGAGGTAAGGGGGAGGTAAAAGCAAGTGTCAAAAATAAGTCGATCCTATCAAATGGTGTAAACCAGCTAGGCACTGACTAGTAAATTTAAATTCAACTGAATTCAATGGGTGTTTTTCCTCCCACCCTGGTTAGGCATGGTGCAAAACATGAAGGAATACAAGACTTGACATTTAATGAGTATTTCTAGTCAAGTCATACAGATTTCATTTCTAAATCTGCTTGCAGCAAACTTAATGTCTTGCGTGTATTTCTCTTCACAATATGGCTGTGAAGAAGCACTTGACTGATAGGATATGTAGATATGAACAGGTCTGTAAAGATCCCACAAGTAATCCAAAGCAGAAAAAGGAATAGGATCTCTTTCTATGTGGCAGGACACAGGAAGACTTGTAGTATTTTTTCAATATTTTTTTTGTTGGTTTATTTTAAGTTTTAGGGCTTTTTTTTAATATACCTTTTATAAATATTGAAGTCTTTAAAGTAACCTAGTTATATTAGCTCAGTGCTGTGATTGAGTTAGGAAAATGCAAATCCTCATCATAGCTGATCATTCACTGAGATGAGTCTGGCCAGCCTGAAGAACCAGCAGAACAATCTGTGTCTGTCTGTCCATCCACCATGGCAGTAACAGCAGCAGACAGAAATTTCTGAAATCACCATATTTATCAATGGTGATTTCTGAAATCACCATATTTATCAATAGAGATAAGTTTTGCTTTTAATATCTGACAACAGTACAACATTTTGGATGGTTTTCATCTCATCGAATTTCAGTGAGTTTCATTATAGATGTAGCTGGATTCCAGAGATAAAAGATCTTTTTCAGGAATAATTTTTTTGACCCGAATTAAAGATCTATTCTGATATAAATTAATTGCACCATCTAATTTTTCTAGTGACAAACAGCACAGATGGAGTTTTTGTAGGTACTTTTGGAATGTCCATACTTATAGAGCTGAATCCCATCCACCAAAACAAGTCAGGTAGACAATTTCATCTTCCTTAACTGTCTCAGTGTGAGCATCTGATCATGTTACTAATTCAGCTGTGAGATTTTTCTCTAATTAACAGGTCTCATTCTGTGTTGAAAGGGGAAATTGGTACTCTCCAATGGTATCTGTGCTTCTGCAGCTCCAAATGCCAGGCAGACCTCATGCAAGCACCTAAACACATCAACTCAGTAACAACTCTTAGTTTCTAGTGAATTGCATAGTTTTGTGGGAAGAAGAGAGCCCAGTATGGTTGAATTACAGAAAGTATGAAAAACATGTTATAAAGCAGAACACTAACGTAGTCCTTCTATATGAATCCAGTCTCTGCTGGAGCAGAACTTCTCCTTTTTTCCTCCCTCCACCACAGTGACTTCTCAGTCACTTTTCCATTTCCTCCTGCTTAAAGTGTGTGACAGATAGGAAACCTGGGCAAAGGCAGCTTTTGCTGTTGCTCAGAACTGCTGCTTGGTCTTGAAGGATCTTCATAAAATGAGTTAAAAATCCACCCATCTCAGATTTGACCAGACCATGCCTTTATTATTTAAATAAAGTAATTACGATCAATAGCCATGGGCAAGATTCCCATCACCCTTAGGACTGTATATTCAAAAAAAAAAAAGAAAAAAAAGTCACCCTGTCTCAAAGAGTTTGTACGATATTACAGACAGCAGACAGGCAAGCAAACTGTAAGAAAATGATGAGAGAATAGCAATTTCCATAATTGGCAATATACTTGCAGCCCTTGGGCAGTGAGACTATTGTCATGCTTCTTTATTTATTTATTGGCCTTGAAGCCAAGGAAGAAGAATAAAGGAGGATTCAAAAGAGGATAAGGAGACAGACTTGTTTCAAAGGAAGCCCCAGTAGCTGTGAGTATGGTTTGATGTGGTTGTAATATCTGAGACGGTGAATGCTGGCTGAGTCGGTGGGCCCAGCTCTTACCTAAATCTGGCAACCTACTTTTTTGACACGGACACTGAGCCTGCACAAACACCCCAAAACTAAGATATCTCTGACAATAATCCTCTGAAATATCAGGAGTGAATGTAATGTGTCAGTGAAGAGAAAGCACGGACTGGTGAATCTAGGCAATACATTGATGAAGTTAATAATGGCCTAATTTTCCTACAGGCTCACTCGGACACTAGTGCAGAGATTTATGTATTTTCCATTTGCCAAGGGACCATCCATATATTCCAGTGGGCTTCCTTATGATCCTGCTCATGATCATTATGCTTTTTCCTCATCCTAACAAAGCATCCTTTCTGATTCAGCTACTTGGCCACAAGAGCAGGTAGTAATTTCCTTACCTTTCCTGCCCTAATCCTTTCTTAGAAACTACCACTTTTTCATTTCCTTCCTGAAACTCACGATGCATTTCTCAGAATTACCAGATCTCATGAAGTTTCACAAGCAGATAAGGCATAGACAGACAAGGACTAGAGGTGGATAGGACATGGGAAAACTGTTCAATGAAAAAGTAATGGAGAAGACAGGAATGAGAAACAGGCTGTGGGTATTGGAAGGTGTCTGTCTTTAAAAGTGCAAACCACTACATCCCAGCAGCTGACCTGTCCTTAGACACACTTAAAGGGAAAGGGAACACCGACCTATAAGGATCCAGTCTTGCGATTCTATACTTCAATTATATCTAGTACATATTAGAGCTGTGAACTAAGTGATCTGTTTATGATCTTTTTTGGTAGTGCACTAAAATAGCTTCAGATTTTGGCCCCATTTCATTTCAGACATTCATGAAGTCTAGCAGAAGTCAAAATTGTATTACCCAAATTTAGTCATCTGCATGTGGGGCATGGTCTCTAAACTAGTAACTCATCATCTTCTACAGGTATGAGATAAAAGCCATGTCCATGGCAGATTAACCATGATTCATGAGGCTTCCTGAAATAGATGGGAACCACCCCCTGGAGGTGCCAGGGACTTCCAGGAACTAGAATAAGTCCACAGAAAGACTTTAGATTAGATTCCTAAATTTAAACATCATATAACAATCGCCTAGAGGTCATTCTTGCACTCTATACACACTGCAGAGACTGGCTGTGATTAAGAAAAACAATTGCACAAAACAGTGTGAAAAGCAAATCTTGTCCTTCTTGATGTTGTTCCTTCCAGAATACCAGTCATCCAACCAATGCTGGCTGGCACAGGAACCAGTTTTTTACTTTCTCATGCCTTTCTCAACTTCAGTCTTAGCAGCAGGTCCCTCAGTGTTGCTTCTGTCTCCTGACGCTTGTGCCTTGCCGTGTACTGCTGGAAAGGTTTAACTGCCCCTAAGCATATGAAAGAAAAATACAATTGTGCTTGTGTATGTGTGTGCATTACTATTCCTCCAAGGATTGCAACGCTTTAATATTTTTGGATTAACTCATGATCAAACATTGATGAATCATGGTATTTTACTGAAAAGTACAATCCTTAAGTCAACCACCTAATCTAAGAGAAGAAATTAAACTCTAAACCAACATAAACACATTACAAGTCATTAGTGTAATTAAAAAGGAATGTATAATTAAAACATTTGTGTATTTTAGCTCAAATTCATCTGCGGTCGGAAATTTTAATGAACTGTTCATCAAAGAAATCTCTGGAGTCTAAGGATAAGTTTAGCATAACAAGAAATTGAATGTTTTCTTCTCTTCGGCAGAGGAAGCTCTGTTCCCACTGGCTTCGAAAACCAAGCTGTCATTGGCTCAAGCAAACTAATAATGATTCTAAATGGTTATGATCGCTTCAATGTTTTAAACTGATGTTATCTTTTTTATCCCTTAAGAATCATGTTTTTCATAATTACTTCTCTTTTGTCCTTTCCTTAAGACAAATGATTTTGTAATTAGTGATGAAGGAACCAGTGATCACTCCAAGACATCTGTCAAGTTGTCATGAAGTATCTGTCCCTGTAGCTATATTTAAACTTTCTGTTTAATAGCCTCTTGCTTTATTTCACCATTACATCTCTGCGGTATCATAAGCAGGATACCCTAATGATCAAGTTCTATAAAACACAGAGCAATTAGATTGTAAGACATATTGCTCCCATGAAAGTCCTTCCGTCTCATAACGTAACTCCCTCTTTTCCCTTCCTTCACCATCCCCCAGCCCCACAAGTTCGCTTGCAGCATTCATTAGCTGTTATTAGACAAGATAACTGTGTCAACAGCTAGCCTGATGTTTGGCCATATTTCTGTCTTTGAATACTTATTTCATGAGTCTTTTGAACAAGCCTGGTGGTCTGAATAACAGCCTCCTGAGTAAAATATCATAACGATATGTTTGGGGTTTAGAAGATCTGCACTATCCACTTAGATGTACAATATTGTTTTTCTAGAGTGACCTTAAACTGTTAGTGATACTCTATTTTCTTTCCCACCCATCCCCAGGGCAGAGATTGTCCCATTTTGAGTGTGTCAAGGCCTCTGGGAACCCGTCCCTGGCAGAATTCTCCAAGGGATACAGAACTATACAGAGAGATTCATAATATTACTGTAATGTACATCAAGGCAAAGCAAGGATATTATTGTGTATTGTAATATTTATTTCACCCTGGGGTATATTTTCAAGTCTTGTATGCCTTAACATAAATCAGCTTCTTTTCCTCTTCCCCATTTCTAGACTCCAGGGTATTACTCTTTGTCTTAAAAATGGTACCTTTCCAGAAATTATTCTCTAATGAGGCAGGAGAAAAATGTCTTTGAATAAACCCAAATAAAAGAGAGACATACTGGAGCACAGAAATATATTTTAAAATGAAAAAAATAAACAATAGTGTGTATACGTAGTGACACCAATCAGTGTCACACTAGATAGATAGATAGGTGGATACATAAATCAGCTGATCATTCAGGAAAGAAAACATTCTAAGTATATGGGCACTTCTATGCTGTGATGATAGCAGAGGTAGGAAATTGTAGACAGAGAATTGTTTTGCATGCTGTTCACCCAAAATGAACTCAACTTTTCAAAACATTTCTTTTATCCTCTCTGTTCTCTCTGGGCCTCTGAATACCAAGCTAGAAAATATCTTACTTTACAGCTCTTCATTGTATACTTTCAGAGTTAAGTTTTTCAGTGCCTCTTTGTGCTTCACCAATTCAGAATATGATAATAATGGAAATAAGGAAACAAATACTTATGATACTTATGACACAAATTGAATTATTCATACAACTTTTAATATTACGTAGATGCTTTTACCTCTAAATAGCCGATGCAAAGTAAGGTGAGTTGAAAACATTGAGAAAATTTGCCATTGGATATTGTGACCTGGTCAAAGAAAGAGGCTGCACCTATTTTTACAAGGACTATTTCAGCCAGGGAGTGGGAAGGGGAATGAAGGTACATTTACCATGCCTGTTTACTAATTAACGAGATTGTGTATGAAATGTGAGCAGCACTCCAGGTTGTCTTGTTCCACCACAATTTTTCTCCTCCTTGCAGGCATTTTTAGGTGAAATCCTCAGGCCTTTTTCATGCATCAGATCAGGCAAGCTGAACATAATGGTTCCTTCAGGCCTTGAATCCACGGGGCAAGTTTCAAAGTCACAAATGTAAATGAGGCACTCAACCCCCATTGATAGCCAAGGAGAACAGGGCACCTCTCTCCCCTTCCTGTCTTTGAAAATTTCCTGCTGTAATCTATGAAGTTTTCTCTATCACCAGCTAAATTTCCATAACCTTCAGCAATGAAATGCACAGACCCTCTGGGTGAATGAACTGTGTAAGCAATTTTTTCAACTTTATTTTCAAGCTCCCATGATGGATCCATTAGTTTTTTCCTGATGCTTGGTTTATTTACATACAGATCAAACACAGGCATTATTGCAAAAAGAGAAAGGGGGTGGGAGAAGGGAGGGAGAGAATCCAGAGATAATCGAGACAAAAGCATCATGATGAAAGAGGAAAGCTCTTTGGAAACATGAGCTCTAATTTAGCCTCAACAAATCCTTTTGTCTTATCTGGGAAGGCATATATCCATGCATACACACATGCATATGCACACTTAGACACATATACAAAATGATGCTTATTAAAGTGCTTTATACAACTGATGCAATCAGTCACACAGCAAAAACTGTCAAAGTCAATATTTTCAAGATTTCTCCAGGGAATTCAGGCTCTGCAAGAGATGTATGTTTTTCATTAGGGTTTACACCAGCATTTGGTGTAATTAATCCTAATGTTTCAATCTTCACATAATAAGCTTATTCAGAAGAACAAAGTATTGCAGAGTAATGGAAAGAAAATCCCCAACAGAAGCTGTTGTTCACTATACGTGAAGGAAGGGTATATGATTCTTTTTATGGTCATATGTTCTACTTTCTTTTCCAAAGTTTTATTCCCACAATTTTCATATCTGAAAAAGATCCTAAGGAGTCAAAGGTGTGACAACTCTAGACTCTCTACAGAAGCACAGTCTGAGACACTCCCCATCCAAATAACTGCAATTTACATGGACAAATGGTGCAGTAAGAGGGTTACCAGCACTAGGCCACTATGGAGAAAGATGGGACATCCACTATGGAAACTAGGACATGCTCTGTCTTTCAGAAGATGCCTGCCCTTTGGTCTCCACAGACAGCATAGACGTATCACCTTCAGGCATATTTGCTGAGGTGATGCGGTTGTGTAGCCAGTGTAAATCACAAAACCCTTCTGGGATGGAGTCCATATCCTAGAGAGATTCCAGTGAGCTGCAGGCTGCTGTGCCTGTGCTGCCATCCATACCAGAGACAGCTGGGTTGAAGATAACCCAGTAACACCTTTTTAGAATTAACTTCTCTTTGGACTGAAGGGCTGGTTTCGTCTATCAGCCTCACAGGACATTTCCTCTCCAGCAGCAAAACCCTTCTGAAAAGCAAAACTGTACAAAATCCTGCAAATTTAGAATCTGACATAGTTTGTAACCACGGATGCTTCCAAACATTCACAGTGATGGAAAGAAAATAATCAGTCACCTGATTAAATCCTGCTATCTGCAAGTTGATGCAGGTAATGATTTCAAGGACAGTCACAACACTTTCACTTAATTCCTGCAAACATTCCCACAGACTCAAGGCTTCTGTTGCCTTTTCTTCAGTTTTCCATTCAAAGCAAGAACAGGGAGGTTTCCTGCTGCCTACACACCCACTCTAATCTGAATGAGGAAATGTGAGGTTGTTGTTCCTTCATGGGGCAGGGTGCATTTCTAAGTACTGACACGGAAAAAGAAAACAAATATGGACAAGAAAGAAATTAAAAAGACAACATTTTACCTTTTATCAAATCTCAATAGCTGGATTTACATTATTTAATTCATCATGGATTTGAGCATAGAAAAGGTGAAGGCTTATACTTAAGATATTTATTTATTTACTGGCAAGAACCAAAGAATTATTTCCTTACAAACTCAACATTTTAAGTTAAAAAAAAAAAAGGAAGAAAAAGCTAACTTTTTATTTCTTGGTGTCTCTTAAGCAAACAAATGTTTTCTCTATTGAACTTTGGTAAGTGAAAATAAACATTAAAACGTAAGAATAGAAATAATTTTATTTTTGGCTGTAACTGTGAATCATCTTGTCAGATCAAAATCTTTCATTCCAGGCTAAAAGAAATTCAAGCAAAAAAATGAGAGAGGAAAAAAAAAAAAAAAAACAAACCAAAGAAAGAGTACCTTGTTGGTTTCTTGGCCTTTGTGTTAATTAGGGTCACTTTCATCATCTTTACATGCAGTTTTTGTGTTTCGGGTTTTTTGTTGAATTTTTTTTTTCTTTTTCTTTTCTTCCTAATTCTCTGATATGAAAGACACTGTAGTAATGCTTCAACCAATCCCCAAAAGTCTTTACAGATAATTTCCAGTTGCATTACTGATTTATTTTTGCTTTGACCAGATGGCTCCAAGTTCATGTGACTGTAAGGGAGTGCTTTTGATTACCCTATTTATCTCTCCCAGTGCTCAATTTAAGGGTCAAACCTTGTGTAACACATTTGCCAGATAAACTATTCAGTGCTTCTGCCTTTTGGACACCATACTTCTGACATATGTTCTGTGCTTCATTAAACACAAAAGTTATTAGGTTTAATAAATGTTTTTACAAACTCTGTTTGTAATAAAAAAAAATCTAAGTTTAAAATGTATTTATTTTATTCACATGTGGCTAGTGGATTGCTTTGACTTTATCACCTGGAAAAATGGGTGAAATTGAAAGGCAGCATCCTGAATGAGACAGAGGAGGGGAAAGCAGAGAGAGGCAGAAGCTGGGATGTTTTTTTGTTCTTCCTCTTTTTTTTTTCCCTTGATATAGGTTATAAATGAAAAGCCGAGCAGAATGTTTTTAATGAAACCAATAAAAATGCAAAGGAAGATTTAATGTTTAAAGTAACGATAAATCAAAAGTGACAACTGAAATGCAATATTGTACCATGAGATTGAGGAAATAAATTCATCCATAGGGCAGATGTGCCTGCTGTAAAAAAAAAAAAAAGAAAAGAAAAAAAAGAAAAAGAAAAGATGAGAGTGATATGTGGAAAAAAGACAAAAAGAAAAAATATTTTGAAAAGTTTTCATCATCACTGTAACAAACTAAGTCTTATAAAATCAAAATAAACTATCAGTGTAGAACCATTAGTTCAATAGAAATATCTCTGACACATTCACATGGAACTACACAGATGTAAATTCACATATAAGTGTGTGTGTGTATATATATATATAATATTTATATGAATAAAAATGTAAAGGAGCTGAAGTTCAAAACATTTAAGAATAAAAAGGCTCATAAACATATTCATAACTTATTTCTAGTGTTTTTATGGATAGTAGCATGAATAATTACACAAGACAAATAGTGGCTCTGTACCACTACCTCAGCTGAAACCTTCAAAATGAGAATTAATTACTTGGAGGAAAGACTGTCTTGTAATAGCATTGCCTGGGACTAGGACCCCTGTGATCTGAATCCCAGCTCTGTCATATTCATGCTGTGTGACCTTGCAGGATCTGCTCTGCCCTAGATTTTTCCTAGCTAAATTTAGGCAATTAACTGAGGTGCCTAAGTTGGGAACTAAGCAGAGGTGGCTTTCTGTCTAGTCATTGGGTGGAAAGAGGTAACTTCCATAATTAATTCAGATTTCATATGAACTAAATTGTATTTTCAGGGCTGCCTATATTTTCTAATGATTAGGGAAGAATTCTAGAGGTGACACATACTGAAACTGGCAAAAATTGTTTCTGATCTTTGGGTGCAATACTGACAAAATTATTCAGGCTGAACTGGACTTCGTTCAACGAAATAAGATAATTTGGAGGAGTTGGAAAGGAGTCTGATGTTTTTCAGTGTGAGTTGCCTCCCATGTAACTTCTTTTATTTAAAGTAGGAATAGTGATGAGGTGATTTGCACTCAGGGTTAAAAACCGATTTTCCTCAATATGCAGTACAAGCCTTTGCAAATGCTGATTGTCATGGTGCACCTCTGAAAACTATATTTCACCACTGATAAACTCCCATATAGAGCTCTAGTTCTTTTCAAAAAATGGATTGCAAGGTGTTTTGTTTTCCTCCAAGGACATGAAAGAAATTGAGAGAGCTCAGACAAGGGGTTTTGCTTTTACCATTCTTGAATTCTGACAAAAAAACGCCTCACCCGGACTTTGACCTCCCTCTTGGGAAGATTGAGCCTCATAGAAAGAAAAAATCTTGCTTCTGGACCTCTCTGATGTGAAGAAAGGGTTGGGAAGCAGGTCTGGAGAGAACTGCTAGACATGCTGAAATTGTGCTTGTCTATTTGCACACACATGTGTGTGAAGTTTCCACAAGAGGAAAAGTGGGAAAATGAGGAAATCAAGGACTGATAAACAGGGAAATAAAAGAAAGAGAGGGAAAAAAGAGGGAGAAAGAGAGAAAGAGAGAGAGAAAGAAAGAGGGAAAGAGAGAAAGAGAAAGACCGAAAGAAAGAGAAACAGAAAGAGAGAGGAAAGAGAAGAAATGAAAGAGAAAGGAAAGAGAGAGCAAGAGAGAGAGAGAGAGCAAGAGAGAAAGAAAGAAAGAAAGAAAGGTTATACCTGGCCTTTTATTTTTTAAATTACTTTGTACTCCTTTTCAATTTTCACTTCAGAACTACTCTCTTTTTTCCTCTCTCTCTCTTTTTTTTTCCCTTCATTATTTTAATGGGTACATCCTTGCTCTGATGTGTCAATGGTTGTGGAAAATCCTGTGAAGCAAGGGCTTAATGAAATGGCAGCTGGAACAGAGGGATAAAGTTCCTTTGGAGCAGCTTCAAAGGGGAGAGAGGGAGCACTGTTAGCAAACAGAACAATGGTGCAGGGATGCTCATACACAGGCCAGGCACATCCAGCTGGCTATTTAGACTCAGCACCCTAATGAGGCATGAAGAAAAACGGGTAAGTACATGGTAGGGGAGAAGAAAAAAAAAAGA
>VZRV01010922.1:152036-231930 GCA_013398115.1 Falcunculus frontatus | reverse complement strand
AAACCTTCCCAAACCTTCCCTTCCCGAAGCCTCCCTTCCCGAACCTTCCCTTCCCTTCCAAAACCTTCCCTTCCCGAACCTTCCCAAACCTTCCTGAACCTTCCCAAACCTTCCCTTCCTGAACTGAACGAACCGAACCAAAACTACCTGAACCTTCCTTCCCGAACCTTCCTGAACCTTCCCTTTCTGAACCTTCCCAAACCTTCTCTTCCTGAACCTTCCTTTCCCATTTCAGGTTTTATAGTACTTCCCCGATTAATTTGCATTCATCTCTTTCAGGGTTCTTTTTCTTGTCATATAATTGCTATTGTTATTTCTGTTGGGTTTATTATTTAAATGGAAATTGTGACTACATTAGTGAATGAAGACAAACCCCAAACCATACAAATAACAGAGATATCAACAGTGTGAGCTATATTAAGGAAAAAAGATGACACACACACCCCAAAAGCACTTATGTCAGTCCAGCTGTGAAGATGTCATTAAAAAAAGACAGAAACAGGGTTACTGTTATGCAACTAGACAGAAACCTCATCCTTCCACAATGCTGAAGGCAATGTCTCCAATCACAGAGCATCAGCCTATGCTGAATCTCATACCTACAACTCAAAAGCTTTGATCCCCACCACTTGAGTTAACTCTGCTAAGAGGAAACAATAGCAGACTATAATCTTCAAAGTGGAGTAGTCATAGTCATTAAAATGTGATCCTGACCTGCACCTTGCAGAGCCACTCAGTGTGGAGAAATATTCTAAGGTATTTCCAAATCTCCATAAAAAATTTATATTTCAAGGTTTATTAACAATGTATCCAGAAATCTCAAAGGTTTCAGCTACATTACATCTATAAATGATCTGGGGAGCCAATTAAATGCAGTTATTGTAAAAATATTACAATATTGTAGAAAAGCCACAGTTCTGACATACTGATCTTACCTGTCTAAAATCTGAAATGACACAGTTAAGATCCAAACAGAACACAGATATTGTATGTGTTGTTTACAGAACTGTGTTGTAGAGCAATTACTTACTCCATAAATACTTGGCAACCCCTTTAATTAAGGGATATAGGCAGGGACCCTTAATAGCAGCATGTTTTAGACTACAAGGGCTGGACTTTAAAAACTTTCCATCATCACGTTTAACAACAGACTTGAGTTATCAAGATTAATCTCTTGTTTCAAGTTCAATTAAGAACAAGCATAAGCTTGTCTTCAGACTTATTTATTCCTAATATTGTCACTGCCTGGACATATGCCTAGGCACAGACCAGATATGAGCTATCTCCCCAGTGGTGGCAGGGCACAGACCTGCCTGGTGATCTATCTGATGTTCTGGTGAGCATGGACTAAGTCAAGACCCATCTGAAATGTGTATCTCCAGGTTTGCTTTTTCTGTGTGCAGCAAAGACATCCTACAGTGGAGTTACTCACCTATCTTTTCATATCTACGAAGTAGATTAATAATGTAATTTAGCTTCATGGTTGGCGGAGAGAGAAAACAGACTGACCCTTCTAGTTTGCTGTTGATCAGAACTACATGAACATCTAAAGGATGGGTGTGGTGTATAAATGCTTATTTCCCTCCATTACCTTTCCTGGGAACAAAGGATAACTGACTCAAATGTCTATGCTGTTAGGGTTTATATTTAATTTGAAGCCTCCTGACCCTTCTGCCATTTCTGATAGGGTTTGTCTTTCTTCTTCTGTCTGCTCAAAAGTTTAGCCCCAGCCCTAAGAAGAAGTGGTTTGTTTACCTCCATTTCTTTTGGGGGCCAAGAAGTTTAGCTGCTCACTGCTACTCTCTGTGTCTTGCTGGGAGGTGGCATTTCTTTTATGGATGTGTGTAATGTCTGGAATTGAAATTTAGTTGAAGGTTTCTTTTCTTTATTTTTTTCCCTCATCCCTCCCTCTCAGCCTTACTTTTCTTGCCTTCTTTTCATGGACAAAGGTAAGCATGAATTTATCCTTGTCATGCGTGACAACATTTCATTTTTTACTCTGCGGGTGGTCAGGATGGAGGTTGAAATGATGATGCAGCTTCTCTTCACCTCAGTTACGAACAGGCTGCGGGCAATCCACACATTCAACATTTCTTTCTTCATACTTTTTTTTCTGAGCAAGTGCTGTATTAGGGGAAAGAACCAGAGCAACACCAAAAAAAGTACATGTTCTTTCTACTCCAGTGACACTAAACAGTCTTCATGGAGATCTTTTTGTGCTGGACTATTCACATATGATTAAAGTAAATATGGATATCAGTTACAGTAGTAAACAGAATTTAATTACATATAGAGTGCATATAAAAAAGGATTTCTAGGAGAGACATGGACTGTTAAGTGATATGAAGAATAGAAATTGTATTTTAGAACCTGCAGCAATCTTTGTCTGATTTAAATGGCTTTTATCAATTTCATAAACTGAAAGAGAAAGCTATGATCAGGATGCTGGTGGTTTGAAACCTTCTAGTCTTTGACACGTAGAGATTCTCTGGCAGCTTTTCTTCATGCACACAAGAGGAATAGTACTCTAAACTGGAAATCAGTTGTAGGGCCAAAATACCTGTTCTACGCTTTATAGATTCTACCCTGCTTGCAAAAATGGTGATAAAAAGAGAACTTTCACAATTTTCCAGACAGGAATCTGAGATAATCATGAACTTTAGGGCTGCATTCATTATAGCTGCTTTACTTGGAAGCTTGTGGTCTAAATCATCTCCCAGAAATGTTTGTCTCTTTCTACTGAAAATTTCAGGAACCTAAGACAACTGTGATTCCTATGTCAGCATTTTATTATAGTATTTGAAAATTGAGGAAAATAAACTAGTTTTTACTGAGATTTATGCAGTTTGAACTAGAGACAGGAATTTAATTGGATTTGAGCCACAAGGACAACCTTCCTTCCTCTTTCCATGCTGCAAAATACAATTACGATAATTAAAAAAAAATCCAAAACCTACAGGAGATGAAAAAAACTAATTCACTGTCTTAGTCTTCTAATTTAAAAGCCAGACTGGATGAGGAAAGGGCTGCTTTCCTACAACTCTTGTCCTTTGGCATACTAAAGTATTAAATAGTAGGGAGAATGGGTGTTTGTGCCAGTTTGCTTTGTTGCCAGAAAAGGGAATTCTGGCACATTCTGCTAGCTAAAACATAGTGTCAGTTGATTGTTTAGAGCTCTTCCATGCCTTGTATGAAAAGCTACTATGATATCTTTCTACCTGTTCCACTGCAAAGAAAAGTGACACCATAACTGAAAAACACACAGCTCTTCTATTTCTGCAGAGGAAAAGAAATAATTAACTGCTCCCGAGAACATGCAGGCTAGTTACTCTTCCATGTTGGCTTGCAGACCTTCTAAGGGACAAATGTAAATTTAAGATCCTATTCCATGTCCAAACCCTTGGTTATTGAGGAGAAAGATCAGCAGTGTTTAAAATCCTGACTTTAACAATCTCAGAAGGTCTTATAAACCCCTGTAGACCTGTTATCTTCAAGCCTGTATGTATCTCGGTTAACCTTGGTCTGTAAATTAAGGATAATTACCTCCTGCTATTCAGACTTCTCATATCTGTAGACGCCTGGAACCTGAGACTGACACATGCAAAGGTGTTGCAAGGCCAAATTAAAAGATATAGGCACATGGCAAACAGCATGAGGAGGGAGGAGGCGGAGCAATGGAAGTGAAAAATCATAAAATACATCATATGGCGAACAAGGGAGTAAGTCTGTCATTATTACTTTAGAGTTATAGGATTGCAAGACACATCATTATTAAAGCTTTCTGTGGCTGTTAATAAGTATGCTGTAGTTAATCTGAGTTTTTCCTCACCAAAATAAATCCAGCAGTTCAGTGTTTCCCATGTACCGTGAGGGAGACTGGAGAGGCTGGATTTGTGAAATGAGTTTATAACAATATACACTTAAAATATACACTTAAAAGGCTGTGAAACATTTATTGTACAGAAAAATTACAAGTCAGATGTTCTGCAGCACATCACCTTTCCACTGATCCACCCTATCCTTTTCTTTGCCTCTCATATTTGTGAAAAGAAGAATTAATCTCTGCAACTGAAAGGCAAGTCTGAGTTGTCCTTTTCTTCTAACCCTCTACAGGAGAGTCGAGGGAGGAAGTTGAGTCTTGAAAAAGGCTGAAGCCTGAGCATTATCAAACACTGCTTCTTTACTTTTGCTGTCCTCTTCAGAGTCATTAAGGCCGGAAAAGACCTCTGAGATCATCAAGTCCATCGCTGCCAGGTCTACCACTAAGCCATGTTCCTAAATGCCACATCTAAGTGTCTTTTATATGCTTCCAAGGATGGTGATCCTACCACGTCCCTAGACAGCCTGTTCCAATGCCTGACCACCCTTTCAGTGAAGAAATTTTTACTAATATCCAATCTAAACATCCCTGGTGCAAACCGATGCCCCATCTCACCCCATAATTTTTTACCCCACGGGGAGAAGAGACCAATCCCCACCTGGCTACAACCTCTTGTCAGGGAGTTGTAGAGAGCAAGAAAGTCTCTCCTGAGCCTCCTTTTCTCCAGGCTGAGGCCCCCAGCTCCCTCAGCCACTCCTCATTGGACTTGTGCTCAAGACCCTTGCCCAGCTCTGTTTCCCTTCCCTGGACAAGCTGCAGCACTTCAGTGTCTTTCAAGTCATGTGAAGCCCAGGAGGTGTGGCCTCACCAGTGCCCAGCACAGGGGGATGGTCACTGCCCCGGTCCTGCTGGCCACACCATTGCTGACACAAACCAGGATATCACAGGTCTTGTTGACCACCTGGGCACACCTGTTCTCATGTCCAGCCTCTGCTGACCAGCATGCAAAGGTCCTTTTCTACTGGGCAGCTTACCAGACACTGTCCCAAACCTGAAACACTGCCTGGCGTTGTTGTGACCCAAGGGCAGGACCCAGCATTTGGCCTTGTTGAACCTCACACACTTGGCCTCGGCCCATGGATCCAGCCTGTCCTGATCCCTCTGCAGAGCCTTCCTGCCCTCCAGCAGATCAGCACTCACACCCAGCTTGGCGTCATCCTCAAACCGACTGAGGGTGCACTCCAGCCCCTTTTCCAGATCCTCAATAAAGATAAAGTGGGCCCAGTGCTGAGCCCTGGGGAACAACACTGGTGACTGTTCACCAGCTGGATGTAACTCCAATCAACAGCACTCTCTGGGCCTGGCCACCCATGCTATTTGTTACCCTGCAACCATGGCATGCAAAAGCTGAGCTGAATAGGTAAAAATAAAGGTATGGGATTTAATGTGATGTTCAATTCAAGCTCCTGAACACTGGGAATGGTCAGAGGAAGATTTTACTTCTTATTCCCATTTCCTCTCATCTTCATAAAATTTGGATAGCTTTTCTGTGTCTGTGAGGGATTTCACTGGCAGTTTTTAAGACATTTGCTGTATGCTTAGCTGTGCACTTCTTGGACTGCCACTAATATTTAATTTATGCCTTCAAAACACTGATGACGTCGTGAAACTAAGAATAGATCTTTCATATGAAGAAGCCGTATGTCACATGTTAAATGGAAATGTCCAAAGAATTAAGAAAATATCCTAACAAAATCTTAGAACACTTAAAAAAACCAAAAAAAAATCTCAACACACACACAACCAAAACACACACACACTCACACACACACACACACCTGCAAAACCCACTTCAAAGTCTCAGAGAGCATATTTCTGATAAATTGTTACAAACATTTCAGTCGAATTTTCATATTGCATTTTGGTCAAGACTTAGAGGTGTTTCTTTATTCTACTGTATAACCCTCAAAGCCATTTTGTCATAGAATTATAAAATTATTTGGTTTGGAAGGGCCCCTAAATATTATCTAGTTCAAATACCTGACCATGGGCAGGGACATCTTTTATGAGATTGGTTGATGTCATAAACTGACATGAGAAAAACAAATTACCTCTATATTAAATTTCCCAGAATGAAGTAACCTGAAATCTGAAATATGCTTTAGATACTACTCTGTCAGTTTCACCAAGACCTTGGATATGAGTTCATGATCTGACTCTGCACCCTTGGACTTATATGACTCAAAATCTACAACAAACATGTGCATGGAACAGATTACAAAAAATACATGGTACTGGCCAATATATAATGGACAAGATGTTTTTGATGTTATAACTGCAGACAGGCTGATGGGTACTGAGTTTGTTTGTTTTACACAAATGTTTTTAGTGTTTTATTATTTAAACATCAAACATAAGAAAAAACCCTGCAAAAAATGTGGTTGTGAAAGGTGTTAGTCAAGCAGATATAAGTAAAAAATTCATCAATTTAGGATGACATTATTGAATGGTTAATTAATACAAATTTTGCTGGTTTTTATGACCAGTGTTATTCTTTTTTTTTACATACAGTCTTTGCTTATTCAGTTATCATTTACTTTCTACTTTAGCAACATGGGAACAGAGACAGGCATCAACCTCCTCTAAAAGTAAAGAAAGCCAGACTTCTGTGCCTATAGAGACTACTGTATAGTATAATTTATAATTTTAGGCATAGATTTACTGATGTCTTCATTGATAGAGGCTGTTCTCCACCACACCCCCCCTCACTAGAAGACACCTCTGAAACCTCACTGCTCTAGCAATTTACAATCTTCTTCATTTTCTTATTAGCTTAAATTTGTTCCTAGTCAACCCACTCTATTTATTCTTATGCCAACACTAGTGTTAGGTTAAATAGCTCATGTCTCTCCTTGGTGAGTTCTCCCTTCATTTATTTATAGAAAACCATCATATCCTTCTAAGTCTTCATTTTTCTTGGGTAAACAAACCTTGTTTTCTCATATCCTCTCCGTTGACAGGCTTTCCGTCGTTTTGATCACCCTAATAGACCTGTTCCACTCTTGGGCCAACTTCAGTTCATTTTCCTTCATAAGTGCTATCTTTTACATTCTCTAATTAATCTTGCAGCCCTTGAGATGGTTATTCACATCCTTATTTTTTCAGTCCACCTCTACCTATTGTCATTATTCTCACACACTTAGCCTTATACTAGGGAGATAGACTCTTGATTTTTTTCTGACCAGATAGCTCGAGGAAATTCCGGAGTTGTTCCTCATTCAAGATGCTGATCTCTTTAGTGCAGCTAGCTTCCCTTCATTTGTCAGAAACTATCCTGTAGAAATTGAGATCCTTTGTTAACAACTCTGGTTTATTTAGGTTCTGATTTAACTTCAGTTGAATCAGCTTGCATTCAAATGACTCAAGTTTTATTTCTTTTTTCACCACCACATTTATAATATTCTGATTTCATATAAATTAAATATCTTTACAATTTTTCCAAAGAGATAAAAAAGGAAAACTTCAGGATAGTCTGTATGTGCTGTCTCCAAGAAGAACAAAGATAAATTGTACTGTATTATCCTGATGACATGACAATAGAAATAATTCCAAGAAAGCATTTCTCAACCACAGTTACTCATGGTGAACCCAATCACCAGTGCCAGTTTTTCCCAAGATGCTGGTAAATTATTTTTATAACTTAAAAATTGTTACAAAATGCAGTGGCTAAAAAAGTTATCTAGAAATTAACTTACTGTGCTTTTGATTGGTAAACTAAAAATGCAGTTTTGATCCCTGGGGTTTGAAGTATCCAGGGTTTCCTACAAAACAGTGAACTGTAGGATCAATCTGCCTGGCAACAAAAGGAGCTCAGCACTTTCCAGAGGTGATTATAGCTTCCCAAATGAAATATTTCATGTCTAATATAAAAATGGAATGATTCCATTCCCTGTTATCCTTTGTTCCCCACTGCCACATTCCAAGGTGCAAATGTAAAATGACTCCAGGAACTTATTGTATTTATGCTTCCAGATTCCATGCCACGCTTAAATACTTAGGTGCAACATGCACAGACACAAGGAACTAAAATAGCAAGAAGCACATTGTCTAAATATTTATGGACTTGAGTTTCAAAATGAAACATCTGGGAGTCTTTGGGATTTTTGTTGGTTTTCTTTCCTCTTTGACACTACTTTTCAAAAAGCAAAAGAGCAAAAAAAAAAAAAAAAAGAAGAAAAAGCTCAGATACTCTTCTGTTTAAATATAAATGCTGACTTTCCAAAGAAAGAGAAAAAGCAAGAAAGAAGAGTGAGGGGCATTGACACCCTCAGGGAAAATTTCATCTCAAGAGAACTGACCTTTCAGAGAAAGCAAATTAAATTATCTTTCTCATCTTTTACTAGTGCTGTGACATCATTAAAATTCACGTTATATACCAGCATGCTTTCTTTTGTATTCATAACCTTAAAGCAAAATTAATCAGTTGTCACATAGAGTTAACATATTTGTTAATGGTGCCCAAGCCCCAATATGCATTGTCTCAAGACGACTAACCTTACTGTAAAATAACACAAATATTGTTGGGCAAAGTCTTCCTCACCTTGTATTAATCTTTGGAAAATCAATCCAGAACATGTTGAGCTGGGGATGAAAGAGTCCCTGCATGATGAAAAAACAGTAACTGTGTTAAAAAGTGTTTAATAAATAGGGTCCCCTATGACTTGTGTAATACTAGGAGGAAAGGAAGGATGAGAACAGTAACCTCTGGAGACCTGCTGCCACCTTTACGAGGGGACCTTTTATCCCTCTGCTTGCTTCACTAAATGCCCTGTTCTGCCAGATGTTACTGCAATATTTGTTATGGACCATCTCTGCAACCCCTTTATTTGGGAGCTCAGTTTAGGCTTTGGATTTGCAAAAGAATAGGATGATGGAGTTGGTGAAACAACCACAGTACCTCAGGTTCACAGGCTGTTCATGCAGCCAGTGGGAAGAACTGAACACCATGACCAAAAGTGAGAAAGTCTATGCGTAAATTCAGGAGGAATAACACAACACAAGAAGGAACAAGAAAAGAAAAACCTATTCTCTTTCAGTATAAAATCCTAAAACTAGGAATTCCAGTTGTTCCCTTTTCCACTCTGTTAAAAACAAAATAAACAAACCAAGCCAAAAAAAGAAAAGAAAAGAAAACAAAACAAAACAAAACAAAATAGGAGAAAAGAATAAAATTGTTTTTTTGGTTGGTTGGTTTGGATATATATTTATATGTGAGAAAAATCTAAAGGCAGAAAGCCAGACACATAGGCAGATGAAGAGACTGTACTATGTGTTTCAGGGAGGATTCTGCTACTGTGCATGAGCCACGCAGTCTGCACATTTTGTGAAAATTATTTTATATATCCATATAGCGCTTTAGTAAAAACATAATAACACCATAGAGACAAAATATATCACCATGGAAAAGTAATGGAAAGGAAACCTTAAAAGTTTTCCCCAGAGTAATAAAACATGCCATTGAAGAACTCAGAAGTGGGTTAAAGTACCCACATGTCCAGATGCCTTTCTTTATAACACAGCAAATAAGAAAGTAATCTTTACAATATAGTCTTGACTTCTTCCTGAGCGAGATATTTATTTGTTTTTGTAGAAACAAATAAATATCTCTTTTATAACTATTTTATATCTATTTTATAACTATTTTGTAGAATAGTCTATGTCCATTCACATTGAAAAAAGATTTCTTTTTTGCTATAAAATAAGATCTAATATATAATATAAGTCCTATTGAATTTATATCCTTTTTTTTTTTTTTAATAATTTCAAAGATTACATTCTTCAATTTTTGCTGTATGGACTGTCTTAAGGTC
Organism: Falcunculus frontatus; assembly: GCA_013398115.1. NCBI lineage: Eukaryota > Metazoa > Chordata > Aves > Passeriformes > Falcunculus > Falcunculus frontatus. The sequence continues at coordinate 222,240 of VZRV01010922.1, read as the reverse complement.
AGATCTTTTCCCTTTATATATTTGCAAAAAACTTTTAACTTCAATAGGAACAAAGATTTTCCTGTGTGAAAAAGATAATAATTTCAAATCCTTGTACAACATGAGAAGTTGTTCAAAACCAGGAGGATTCTGAAGGTCTTTCACTTGAAAAAGGGAACATGGTTTTTCGTATGTTCTGTACATCCTTTGAAAATCAAGGTATTTGAAAGTGTCACAAAAAAATCCACTTCCCCAAATCACCTCTCAGTAATCACTGCCATTGATTCAAAACAACCTCTAAAAACTGGGGCACAGGAACAAAGCTGAGGAAGAAGGATGAGACTGATAAGCTAGTCAGGCTATATTCAGTTCTAAGAAAAAGAGAAATCATACAATATTTAGGAATTTGTGAAAGCCTGGCATTCATGGAAGTGTTATACAACCACCTGAGTGGATTTGCCAGGAACAGTTCATTTGCTTCCCACCAGTACTAGTTCAATGAGTTCTGTAAGAAGAGGAATACCAGGAAAGAATGAATAGTTGACAAGTACAAGTACAGTTCGAATATCACTACTTGTGTTCATTGTGTGATGCCTCTTGTCCTGTCCCTGTGTACTGCTGAGAGGAGTCTGCCTTGTTTGCTTCTTCATACCAGATATTTATACCTACAGCTAAGATCCCCCATGATATTTCCCCAAGATGAACAGTCCCAGCTGTCTGAGCCTCTCTTGATATGACAGAGGTTCCAGTCCTCCCTTTGTGTCTGCGGCCCTTCACTGGACCCTCTCTATTAAATCCATGCCTCTCCCTGCTGGGTGGCCCAGTTCTGGGTACTGAAATCCAGGAGTATCCCACCAGTTCTGACAGAAGGGAAGGATTATCTCCCTTCCCTGCTTTCAAGGCTCTGTTTAACGCAGCTCAGGTGGCTCTTGGCCTTTGCTCCAAGGTGTGCTGCTGGCTAATGGTTACCTTGGTGCCACCATGACCATCAGGGCTTTCTCTACTGGTTATTCCCCAGATTGTACTGTTACATGGGGTTATTCCTTCCCAGGGGTAGGGAGAAATGCTCAGCCAAGAAGGATCAGCGCAATATAGTCAGCACAGTCAGCTACATAAATATTGCATAGGAAAAAATGAAATACGTGATTTTCTCAATCATAAGAAAGGGAACAGTCAGTTGAAAAAAAAAGAAAGGGGAAAAGTCCATATTATGATATGGCATTACATACGGAAAAGAATATTGCAGAGAAGACAGATAAACTCATCCCTCAACCTTACAATTCAGTGTTGCTATGTTATGATATCCATTGTTTTCAATTTTACTTTTATTTTTAAATGAATGAGTTGAAATGAGTGCTTTGTCTGTGTACAGATGATAGAGAGGGGCAATGGAATTGGCCTCAAGTTAAAAATGGAATAAGGAAGAGGATAATTTGTTCTCTGTACAAGATAAGGATTGGGCTTAAAAGCTCAGCAAGAAGATTCATTCTAGAAAGCACAAAAGCCTTTCCAATGGAAAGGGAAGTGAAGCACTGAAATCAGCTGCTGGGAAAGATGTCGAGATATCATTGCTGAATTCTTTCAGAATTATTTGAACAGCATCCTGTTAAAAATGATGAAGGCGGATCTGATCCAACTATAGGACAGACAGATGAGTTAGATGGTATCTTGTGATCCTGTACAGCCACATTTTGATATGATTCTAAGATTATATTACATGTGAAAACACATGTCCTTAAAGATAAGAACAGGTGTGAAATTTCCCAGCCTCAAGATTATATCATCAAAAAAATAGGGAATATTGGAGGAGAAATAATCTGAAATCTTAGATGGAGAGTCTTCCACATGTACAATCCTGTAAACATTTGCTTATTTGAATCAATCTCACATCACTGAAATCAAATTATTTAAATTATTCAAGATCTAAATGTGCTAAAATCCATGTGGGTCCTGTTTGCAGTTAGTTTATGCCTATTAGGCGCTCCAGCCAGCAATAAAGAAGAAAGCATCTGGGTACTTGCCAGCTAGAGAATGGCATTGTGTTCACACATCAAAAGCAATAGAAATAAGGCTTCATGTTTATGTGCTCACGTTTGCATGACAAGACCTTTTTTCCCCCTTTTTATTTAGAGCTGAAGCTCTGAAGATTCCTTTGAAGAGAAAGGAAAAAAGGATTCCTAAGATAAAAATATTGATGATTAATTTAACCCCTTAAGCTGAAAGTAATCATGTCTAGGTCAACCTCTACTGAATTTTGAGGTACGTTTGTCTTGACAGAACCTATGAAGAAAAGGGGTACAAACCCCAGCTATCCAGTGAGACCTTTGTTCTTATGTATGATGTACTGGCAAGAACCAGGCTTCCACTGAAAAAGGTTTTGAATAATAATAATGAACATATTGTTCTGTTATGCTTTTTTACTCAGTAAATTCATATTTTAGGATAACAGGAAAGTGAATTTGCTGTTGATTTATATATCATCCTGTCTGTCATCTCTCTCTCTTCCACAAACCTGCCCATTATACTGATGTTTACCATTCCAGTTCCCATTTTATTATCAGGGAATATACTCTGGTTTTATGTAAACTGGCTCAGCATTGCATGTGTGTGATTTTAAACATGTGAAAAGTTGTAACACAGCAATCAGTACTATTCTAACACCTCTACATTATTTTTTTTTTTTTTCTGTAAATTTGATCAAGATCCTTGTTTCTGGGCACTTTCAAGAAATTGTCAATCTTTCAGGGAAAAAAAATCAAACCAAAACAAAACACAAAACAATACAACCTCCCCTCAAGAAATTAAGAGAGACAGGTTTCTGCCCCACAGCCTGTCCTTCCTCTGAAAAATCCCCTTTAGTACAAATACATACAACAGTACACGTACATTAGATGGTGTGGTTTGTGTAGCTTGCTTTGCACTCCAGGCATATAAAAGTTCAAGGGACCCAGCTATCTGCTGATATTTGATGGAGACCCATAGGTTGTGGAAATCTTAGATAGGTCTGGAAGATCACCATTTCACTTGTGAAGGTCTCTTGCTGCCAGAGCGGGAGTTCACTTCCATGGGTTCCCAAAAAGAACCAGACCCATGTCATGCTATTGCTCAGAGCACACAGATAAATTCTCCCAGTGCCATGAGTGCTGTTGCTGTGATTCACAGTGTGGAAATGCTACTGCCCTCTGCTTTTAAGAGATCTATCATGAAGAGAACTCCAATCTTGACAAAGTTCCTAGTTTTGACATTGATAAGAAAAATTATAATCATAATAATTGCAAAATTACAGTAATGATAACAATAACAGCAATAAGAATAGCAGTGGTGATTTACTGTGGTGATTTATCCCTGATGATGAGGGTAATAATAATAAGAGCTAGTTCTCTGTGAAAAATTCTATACAAAATGCATGCTTCACAACTGCATCTTTTGTTAGGCTTGAAAATCTACTGCCAGTACCCCACCCAAATATGGTTTTAGGGTATATATTGACTGCACTGAATAAAAGTGAATAAATAAATAAATGAACATGTTTGAACTTAGGCTTATATGAAATTTAACTGGCCTTCTCGGCCTGTGTTCTTGATAGGCATGCAAAAACCATGACAGTGTTAATGGAATGTTAATATATTCTTAAAATGCTGAGAGAGTTGCCTTTGAAGTGACTTGAAATTAAAAAAAAAAAGGGGGGGGGGGACGGACTACTGGAAGGAAAAGAAAGAGAACAGAGTGGGGAAGGAAAGAGAGAGAGGAAAAGAAATATATATGGAGAGAAGCGGTTTGATTGTGGGGTTTCAGATATTCCCTAAGGGGAAGGACAGAAGGGCTACGAAACAGCTCTTTCCCTTTATCATGCAAGCAATTACTGGCAATTTGTTCTGGCCAGTAAAACTTCTGATATTATCATGGTTGCTGAGTAATTTATCATCAAAGTTTAATGTGAAAACAGGTGACTGTGTAATCACCAATCTAGGAACAGAAATAGAATCGTTATTATTTCTGCCTGAAGAGAGGGGTTCTTTTTTTTCCTTTTTTTTTTCCTTTCTGTCAATTGACTTAACGGCCAAAAGGCTGTTCATCACATCACCATGAATTATAAAACCTCTATTAAATATTCATAAAAGTTTTGAAATGAATGTGTGATAGAGATGAAAGCCAGGCTAATTTAAATACCTACCAGACCTGTCTTAATTACAGAGGTAAAATGAGATATAAAAATTATAGCAGCAAGGAAAGGAAAAAAAAAGTTGAAACAGTTCATTCCATACATTATATGCATCTTCTTTTTAACTACTGATGTGTAATTTGTACACAAGCTGAAGTGTACAGGTCTATTGAAATAAATCACTTTTTAAGGTCCATGTTTTTAAACTAATGGGGCATTTTTGGGTCTGTCGGAAGTAGCACTTAAATGCAAACTTGTTTCTTGGTATGCATTTCTGTGAGTAAGCACGGGCATGTGTAAGGAAATTGTTCAATTAACTTTAAAATGATAAAAACAAAATCATGATGGGTGTCTGCAGGTGTGAGGCTGAAACACAGTATGTTGGGAAAAGTTGAAATGTTCAAATTCTCCCCCTGATAAATAACTGTGTACTTGCTCAGTCTCCTGGTCCTTATTGCATAGTGTATGGGATGTTTGAAGAATGGATTTGTCCATGAGTAAAGGAGATGCAGGCTTAATTGTGTCTAACATCCTTTGGTAGAGCACCAAAGAGGTGTTTGTTTAAACACACAGACTGAGATGCAGAATCAGGCCTTTGCTTTGCAACAGAGCTTTTCAGCTTCACACAGCTGGTGAAAAAACAACATTCTAAACGAACAGATCCAGAACTCACAGGGGAATATGCACAGCCACACCGGGATATCTAAATTGTGACTCCTTTCACTTGGATTTAGACCGTCATCAAGTTGATGATAGCTTGAGCATCCATAGTTGATGAAATATTGGGCATCCAAAATTTTCCTCTTTAGAGAATCCAGGCTTTCTAATGTATGACTTATCCTACCTCAAATAATTGTTAATTAGATGTACAAGATTTTTTTTTAGAGCGCTGACCTGGATTGCGGGTTTCATTGTAGCAAATATGTGAAGTGAGATTCCAAAACCTTGCCACAGCTAAAGTACCTTGTGTCTTTGATAGCTGCAGTCTAATAATGAAAGGAAAGTACAAAGACCGAGCATATTAAAAAAATCTGCCTAATTAGTGTCTGTATTAATGTTTGACTTTGAGATGTTTTGATGAAAGAGCAAGTTGACGTAGTTAGAAACATGACATTGTGGCATTTTCCTTTCAAAGAAAATAATTTTATATAGGATAACATATAGTTAAAACCACTCTTGAGGAGGTAGATAGACTTCTCAAATATATTCCAACCCTTTTCCTGTGTTACTAGTTTTGCAAGTAGTAGTAGTAGTAGTAGTAGTAGTAGTGCTACTGTCACTGCCATTATGTTCTATCAACAGTACTACTATTAAACTTCTGTTACTCCTTTTACATCACAATATTAATTCATTTTCGCAGTATGGAGGAATCATCATGTTCTAAAAATTAAGCATATACTTAGCAAATATTCTGGCTAGAGATGGGACTCAGTTATCCTTGTAGCACCTTCCCAAGCCACTGTTCATGACAGAGGAATTCAGCAGAGTGTAAAAAGAAAGCCAAACCTCAAATCCTCTGAGAAGCAAAATTCAACTGAAAAAGACAGCTGAAAGTTTGTGTTCATAGCTATCTTATCTAGGACATGCAATCTATTTAGATAGAATTGACTTATTTTACTTCATTATTCCTCATGTCTCCATGATCGACAGATTAAGTTTGTCTAATAGCAGGACTTGAGTTGATTTCATAATTAGCATAGTTCTATGTCTCCAAAAAATTCTTTGTTAGAAAGGGCTGATATGAAAGAACTAAGGTTTATAAAGAAAAGGGGAGGAAAGCTTTGCTGACATCCTAATAATTACAAATTTGGACTTCCATCAAACTTCATCTTCAAAAGAAGTCCAGCCTGCCTTGATTCCAGGGAAAATTAACTGGATAACTTTAATGAAGTGAAGCCTTTATTTTTGTACATCACTCTCTCCTGTTTCCTTCTATTAAGAGTTTTGAAATATGTTTATAAGATCATATAGTGGCAGAACAGTTCAGATTAAAAAAAAAAAAAAGCGTTCAGAGCTCTCAGTCAATATTCAAAGTAATTTTGAGCTAATCTCGAATGTAAAGCAAAGCTGTCTCACCTGTTTGCTATAATTTATTTTAGTTTACCTCCTTACTTGGTTCTGACTGGTCCCATGAGAGTTTTAGTCTTATTCCTAGTATAGACGCAGGTCAGGTAAGAACCTGAATAAATGACCATCAGCGGAAAATAACTGCTGCATTGATTCTCTGGAGGGAACTGAAAAAATACCCCTGGACAAGTTTTTAGTGTATTTGCATTCTGTTTCTGACTATCAGAAAACTTGGGCTAAGGGCTACTGACTAACTAAATTGCACTTCAGTCCCAATTTAGCAGACGCTAAACAGGAACTTTGTATATAAATTTTGGTGAAGGCAGTTTTCATGCAAACATATTCTGACTGAAGCTCACTACATGCAGCATCTTTCTAATGCAATTTCAATGTTAAGAGCTATAGATTTTGACCAAGTACCATGACTGTTCTGAAATACAGATAATGAAGTCTCAGGATCCAATCTGCCACAGGTCCTGTCTTGTCTTGTTCAGTCAACACTGAATGTTGTGCACAGGTCACCAGAAATTATCAGGAGGCTGAGGAGGTGACTTCACGCATACTTGTCAAGTGGTTACAGTTTTTAAAACCTTGATCCGAACGCATGAATCCTAACGTATTTTTTGGGGTGGGATTGGGGGAGGGAGTTAATGAAATACCATTAAATTTAGTTGCCTGAAGCCCTGTCTTTTTCCCTCTAGCCAGATGTAGTTAGCTGAAGTCTAACAAAGGTTTCTGCAGCAGGTATTTCATCTGTCATATCAAAACATTTTCAATACCCACTTCCAATACGACACTAAATTTTGGTCTCACATAAATGTCAGCCCATTTATAATTTTGGGTTGCAGTACTGCAAAAGGGAGATGACAAGCTTGTATTTCACACTTGCTACTGAAATGAATAAAAATGACTAGTCTCTTAAAAGAAAGGCTTTGAGGAGGAGTTTGTGTGGGGTTGTGTGTGAAAGTGTGTGTGCTCGGGCTCGCCTGTGCTTTTCAGAAAGAATATTCTGGCCAGCATGTGCTGATTTGCAAATCCATTCCCATAGAAATTTCACCCAGGGTGCTTAAAAGACTAAAGCTGGGCTATCTTGCTAATATCCCCAATTAAGGTGAGATATTAGCAGCCATGCATACTTTGGTTAGAGGTATTGGTGTGAATAAGAAGGACCTAAAATGGATGAGGAAACCTGAATGCAGTGGCAGGGATAAGATCAGGGATAAAAATTAAGAGGAGACGGAACTCTCTCTTCAGGTGACACAAATGCATATTGCTGGAAAAAATAGCAGGCACTCATCCATAATGATCACCACCTAATTGGAATCATTCTTTTGGATACATATCTTTAACAAAATGGTACGTTTAATAGAGATGGTAATGCAGTGCAGGACGTGAGACCTACTAGACTGACTGAGCATCTTATTGAGCTGCACAGAATGTGATGAACACTTATTTGGATTCCACCTACTCGTAGACCCAAAATAAAATCTCAGAAGTCAATATTTTATCACCAACCCCTCTGTCCAAAAAAAAAAAAATTAAGTAAGATAAATGTATAGGAAATGTGCATGTGGTATTTATTTTCTTCCCTTAATGTGAAACAAGAAATACACAGATATATTTTTTAACATTTCCCATTTAAAACAAGGGAAAAAAACCCCCAGGCAAATAAAATATCAGCATATAAGAGAAAAGTAGAAATGGATTTGAATTTTTGAGGTGCTCATGCCTCACAGAAGCTGGGATATGGAAACCTTTGTGACTCCAGGGTGGTATAAGGGTAGTTTTTTTCCGGTTGAAGTGTATAGTCCAAAAGCAACCCTTATTTCCCCAGTTATATGACACAATGTATATGTGACAAGCAGGTCTGGGTATCAACTTCAGAATATAACAAGGAGGTAATGAAGCACTAATTTAAGTAAAATACTGTGGTTCACATTTTGAAATGCAGTATGATTTACATAGAAAAATGTTACATTTTTGAAAAAGAGATAAAATATTTTGGATGCTCACTTTGTTGTTTTAGAGCTTAAAATTCCACATTTTTGTGTGTTTATTTTTGACAAGGTCTAATTTTGAGAAAGAAGAAAAAAATTATTTTTGACTACATGATACATTTGGTATGATGACTGCCTCTATAAAATGCAACCCAAGCTGGGGGATGGGGATTAGAACCAGAACTCTGACACACCAGCTTGCCTAACAAAATATGTTACACGGTCATTCTCTTTCTCTGAAACCTTACTTTTTCCAAAGGTACCCAGTTTTAGTACAAGCACTGAAAAACAGTCATCCCAAGACAAAATCTCAGGAGAAAACAGAAACCAGATCTCCTGCTCTTGTCGTAGTACCCTAATCCAGTAATACCTGATCTAATTAAGGACGTCCCTGGCCATGGCAAGGGTGTTGGACAAGATGGATTTAGGAGCCTTTTCCAGTCCAAACCATTCTATGATCCCGTGATTCTCTAATTGCTTATTGTAGAATAGATGTGTCTTATTTAATGTAGATTTCTAAAGCCAACATATAAATAGAGATGCAAATAAGTGGAGGTGAATTTGCTACACATCTTCATGAAAGAAGTGTTTGTTTCTTTCCAGTGATCATTAAGAATGATTAGCTATGTGCAGTGGGTCTACACTCTAGATGTCTGGAGCTAGGTCAGACGATCTTTGAGCATCTATGTAAAAAAGGATTTAACAATTACCATCATTTCTGTCCTAAAAAAGTGGTCTTTATTTCTCTTACAAAACAATAACTTAAGCACTCTACTTCAGAAGGCAGTTCTGATTAAGGAGCTGGTTTCCTTACTAAGAAAGTTTTCCTTATGAGGAGAGAGTAGTGTCTCAAAGTTACTTGAACACTTAAAGCTGCTACTTTTCATTTTAGATTTGGTGTCAAATTTCCAATCCAAATAACCATAAAGTTATACACTATTCTGTCTCCATCTATATCAGGAAGTTATGTAAGTCTTTCAGCCCCGAGGTAGACTAAAACCCTCTTTTTTAAGTAAAGAGACTGTTTTGACTAAGCAGTGTGAATACTATGAGAATAATACATTTTGATGAAAAAAGCCATAAGCATACCACATGTATATATCTATGCTCATATAAATCTGCTTATATCTCTCCATCTATATATATATATACATATGAACAAGAAAATGTCATGACTGTGAAGAAAGAAGTATTTTTATCCATCAAGGATCTTTTACCTATCAAGTTACATTGGCAGATGGCTGATCCTTGGCATGAGGTTTATTTCTCTGAACAGAAGATGAGAAGTTACTGGACACAGCAACAGTAATTGTTGGATGTAAAAAATCAAAGACTGAGAAGCTGACAAAAATTATAGCTTTTGATGGCATGGCTGAATTTCACAGGCAGTCAGAGGAGGGTTATAGAGAAAGAGACAACCCTCACAGAAAAGGGTTCTGAAGGGGAGTTCTGGAGACCTTGTGGAGCCTAGTCTTGCAAGTCCATCACTACTACTAAATTAGGCCAAGTTTAACTTAGTAGCAAGAACAGAAGCACTAAATTTAGGTGTGAATGTCTCAAGCCTGGATCCAGTGGAGAAAATGTAACTAGGAGTAAGATGATTTGGAAGGGAACAGGAATAGAAGAATATGGGGGTCAAGACAGATGCGGGAAGAAAAGTTGTGCAGATGAGCTGGATAAAGGCACTGCTCCCTGTCTTTGCTGCTCTGTGTGAAGTTCATGTGCACGTGTGTATGTGTTTGTTGGGCCCACATGTGAACCTCTGTTACCAGCCAAGCACGCAGGCAGCTGCTGCCTGGCTTCTAGAAGGAGATTATTTGTCCTCAGGACTTAAAGTCCGCAAGATGCTTTAAATCCGCTGTGGTTTTTAGTGGATAAATATCTTCCAATTCTAAAGGAAATTAAGGGAAGGTGAGAAAGTGAATTACAGCACAATTTAGTTTGCTGCATTCTTTTTTTACACTCACTTCTTTTGTCACCCGCTGCTTGGTGACCTCTTGGTTTACCTACACTGTTGCATCACAGCTATATTTTATGTTCCTTTGGAAAAAGAGGAGCTGTCTTGTTTTCCAGAACACATTGTTTTGAACTTCGCTCTGACACAGGGGCCAGTAGCTCGAATTAATTTGTTCCCTTAATCTCTGAAGCTAGTTCCTCTTCCTCCTTCGCTTATGTTCAAGTAAATCCAAAGTAGATGCGTGTGCCTCTGTCTCCCCTCTGTTTGTTTCTGGAGGCTTCCAAAACCCTTAGGAGGACTGGACATAGAATTAAAAGGAATTTTCTGTGCTGTGCCTTCATCTCCTAGGAACACCAGTGGACAGCACTGCTTGCATGACCTTCTGAGGAAAGCAAGTGGAGACAGGGAGCCTGTCCCTCTGTTTTCTTCTCCCCAGGCAGACCACATCTCGGAAACTGTTCTTTCCCAGGCAGAAGAAGTACAAACAAACAAGCACATTTCTGTGTAGCTTTCTCCCATCTGGCCACATGGAAAATAATCCCACAGGTGCTGCTCTGTGTTGATTTCAGAAAGGATGTCCATCATCTTTTGTTAACAGGGCAGCTGGCCAGGCAAGGCTTAGAAGCTACTACATTTGCAAACCAGATTTCCAGAGATGCAAAGAACACAGGTGCTTTCTGCCTCTTTTGGATCTTCCCAGACGAGGATGTTTTGTCCCAAACAGGGTACTTCCATCATGTCCTGCAGAAGTTCTCCTAAGGCTGCAATCATGGTGTGAGGTTTGTGGCCAAAAGTATTCGCTCCATCTCACAGCCCTGTGTGCCTTGAAGATTTTCCTGCCCTGATGCCATCACATCTACATTATTAGTCCTAATTAACATAGGTGAAAATGAAAGAGGTTTTGCCTCACTAAGCAGGAGAGAACAAAGATTGAGCCTGACTTGTGAATGCATCTTCTCTTTCAAGAGTAAAACATAGAACTGTTCAGTACATCAGATGAAATTATCAGCCATCTGTGAGCTGAGCATCAAAGACACAATTAAAATACCAACATGAATTCTCTTCAAATAATTTATAGCAATGCTTTGTGCATGCATCTCTGTTCTTCCCTGAGCTCCAGACCTCTCTGTAGTGATATTTTAATTTGCATCCAGAATATTGTGAAAAAAACCCCAAAACCCAGTTAATAATAATAATGGGAAGAAGGGCAAAAATTAAGAAGGAAGACAAAAGTTTTAGGTACATTGTAGGTATCTTGGTTTTCATTTCACCATTAGAAAGTGAAAAGTTCAGCCTCAAAGTTACAGAACTGCACCTGTCATCAAAAATAGCAATCAGAGCAACAAGGTCAAGGGCACTAATGGGTGCCCCAGAATTTTTCTCTTACCAAGAGATACTGGCAGTGATGTTCCCTCAAAGTAAAAACTTTCTTCCTCTCTTCCTCACTCTCATTATCTTCCTCCACAAGAAGCGAGAACTTATGAAAATTATTTCAGAAAAAAAAAAAAGATGGAGAAGAAGGAGTTGCTGGCACAACTTGCTGGTTACACTAAGACTGAAATCAGAAACAGGAAAGAAGGGAAACAAGCAAATGCATAAAGATGCTGCTTTCAGCCATGTTGTTGGGTAACCGCGGGTTTATCAAATATTGACAAACATGAAATGATTGTAATCAGTCACTGTCAGAAGGGAACAGGTACCCTCCTCTCTTTTACAAATGATCCAATTAAAGGAAACATGTTGGCTATAAAAGTCAAAATCAACAATGCACTGTACACTGACAGCCCATCCAACATATAAAATCAATAGTGCATTCTTCTTCTAGCCAGCACAAAGCAACAGTAGCAACTTTCCCACCTCTTTAGTCAAATATGACACTGTATCAATCGATCAAAACTTAGTATTTATTGAACACTGGCTTCTGAAGAATGCAAAATGTATTGTTCTTTCCTTATTTTATTTCAATAAAGTTTAACTTAAAGGCATAACACTTGAGAGAGCTCAACTGTTTTATTGTGGTTAGATATAGCTATAGCTAGCAGGATAGATAGATCTAAATGTATATTAATACATGGTTCTGGGAAATAGATTACATTCTTTGCCTGAATGGGAATAAAAGTCTCTCTGATGCTGGTTTGCAAGATTTTTTTTTTTTTCCTATTTTCTCCTTTGTCTTTTGTTTGCGCCAAAATTTAGCTATGTTTGATGTGATGTTTCTGTGGAAGAAAACTTTCTTATCCGACAGAGATTTCATCAATACAGGAAAACATGATAATTCTGCTGAAATTGAATCTGTGTTTGTCATTCTCCACTGTCCTTGACACACGGGAAGAGTGTTAAACATGACTGTATGCCAGCATATGGTCAAAACTAAGCTCATGTCTAAGTAACATCCTGATAAGAAATACCTTAACTATTTGTAAATAGCTTTTGGTGACGCTGGGTAATTAGCCTCAGTTACAGAAAACTAAGAATTATTTTTAAAAATTCTTCTCCGTTTAAATAGCAATGGCTCTCCGCTAGCAATGGCTCTATACTTTTGTAGCTATTTTTCCTTTCTTTTTGATGGGGATTAGGAATTCCCAAAGACAAGATTCAATTAAAATGTTTCGGCAATTAAATGAACCAACAAACAAACAAACAAATTAAACTCTCCAAAGCTTTGTTTGTGTAGGTATAAGGGGGGAGGGAGTTGGTTTCTTTGTTCTGGTGAGTTTCTTTTTCATTTTGGTTTAAAAAGACCTTTAAGATCATCGAATCTAACCATTAAACCAGCACCGTTTAATGCTGTTTACCACTAAACCACGTCCCTAAGCACAACATCTGTGTGTCTTTTAAATATCTTTCAGGGACACTGGCTACACCATTGCCCCGGGCAGCCTGTTCCAATGCCTGAGCACCCTTTCAGAGAAGAAACTTTTCCTAATATCCAGTCTAAACCTCTCCTGGCACATCTTGAAGCCTCGATCATTCTATCACCCTTTACTTGAAAGCAGAGGCTGACCCCCACCTAGCTTCAACCTCCTTTCAGGTCATTGAAGAGAGCAATAAAATCTTCCTCGAGTCTCCTCTTCTCCAGGCTGAGCCCCCGCAGCTCCCTCAGCAACTCCTCATCAGACTTGTGCTCCAGACCCTTGCCCAGCCCCATTCCCTTCTCTAGACACGTTCCAGCACCTCCTCTCATGAGGGGCCCAAAACAGAACCCAACTGGAGGTGTGGCCTCACCAGTGCCCAGCACAGGGGGATGGGCACTGTCCTGGTCCTGCTGGCCACATCATTGCTGACACAAGCCCAGTGCCATTGGCCTCCTAGGCCACCTGGGAACACTCCAGCTCATGTTCAGCCACTGAAAACCAGCACCTCCAGGTCCTTTCCCACTCAGCAGCTTTCCAGCCACTCTATCCCAGCCTGGAGCTGCAGGAGGTTGTTGTGACCCAAGGGCAGGACCCAGCACCTGGCCTTGTTGAACCTCACACACTTGGCCTCGGCCCATGGATCCAGCCTGTCCTGATCCCTCTGCAGAGCCTTCCAGCCCTCCAGCAGATCAGCACTCCCACCTTGGCATTATCCTTTGCCCCTCAGGACTGCCTCCCAAGGGGATCTGTCAACAGTCTCCTAAACAGGTCAAACTCTGCTCCCCAGAAGTCCAAGCCAACAGTTCTGCTGACTACCCTCCTTAGTTCTCCAAGAATCAAAAGCTGTGTAATTTTGTGATCATTATGCCCATAACAATCTCCAACCAGCACATCACCCACAAGTCCTTTCACTATTCAAAAACAGCAGGTCCGGGTAGTACCTGATTTGAACAGAATGGGTCTGATCTGCAAGCTACCAATATCTCTGGAAAAACACACCAGCTAGGTTCAATCACACCCTAAGACAATCAGACTTTTTATTTTCTTTGCTGAAATTCAGAGTTCATAAATTATGCACATCTCTGATATAATGGACATTGCCTAATTTCTCACATTGGCTGCTTGATTGTCATTTTACTTTTAAATCACTAGCTTTCCCAATTACAAGGCAAACCAGTTCATAAAATATTGACGTCTCAAAGAGACCTGTTTGTACCAGTTGAAGAAATGTGTGTCTAATTTTAATATGTCACTTTCCCCTTCCCTAAGAACATGGACAGTACCAACAAGGAAAGTGAATGACTTTTTCATCCTTTGTTCTTATGAAATGAAGTAATAAGTTCTGCATGTGTTCATATCAGGTTTATATCTTATAAATAAAAATTGCAGTTATAATGGGCACTGTCAAAGATATGTTTTTAGAAAAAAAAAAATTGTCCTGTAGGTATCCAGCAAGATCAAAGACAACAGTTACTTTGATAGAACATAGCTGACTTCTCCAAAGTGTTTTATGTCTTATTATTTAATTGTTTCACTGAAGATTTCAATATATGAGATGTCCAGGGAATGTATAGGATGGACAAAACCCTGTTTTACATCTTTAGGTTTTAAAAATTTAGTATGGAAATTTAACAGCATTTTAAACAGGCAGCATCAAAATATTTAAAATCCAGAAATGATTTCTTTTCATTTTTTTTTTCTTTTGTGAAAAGTGCATCCATACTTTATGAAGTACCATGTATTGTTTTAACTATGCTAGCCAATTGGCATGGGACAGGTCAGTCCTCAGAAATTATCACTTTAAATGGTTGCTGTGCAATTTATGTGGTTTAATAAACATCAATGAAAAATTCTATATTAAGAAATCACATATGTAGACCTTAACAACAAGAAGCAAAGACTTATTGTGAATAACACAGAACCAACCAAGAGGAAAGTTTTAGGGTCTTGGAAGAGAATCAGTTCAATCAAATCAATTCAGTATAAGGTCTTGTGATACAATCAGATGTATCCAACATTTGTTAGATGCAAATTCTTTCTTTTGATGTAAATGGAAAAAAAATTATATAAAGTACAGATAATACAGTAGCCTGTCTTCTGTATAAGATATTTAAAGATTTGACATTAGAATATGATGTCTACTTTCAGTGTTCATAATTCAGGATGTGGAATTAACAAAAATAGTTCAGAACTGCATATACAAATTAAAAACATCCAACAGATTGGAAAATGAAATCCACAGTATGACCAACAAGGATTAAACTTATGCAATAAACTGAAAGAAAAGCAAAGAGGTGATGTGCAATAACTTCGCACATACTTAAAACTGGAAAATATCTTTGGTTTAGACAAAGGTAAGAACAGCAAGCAGAGTCTGTCTGTTTCTGATACGGGCAATATTGTCTTCAGGTCTAGTAAGACCCAGAGAAGTGTGCTAATGCTTGCCCTGGGGTTCTCACATCACTGTAGAGATCAGAAAATCGGTGGACTATGTTAGGACTTTCATCTGACATTTGTTTGCAAACCACAGTGTGTGAGGGAGCTGCTGTCCTCCTGCGTGTCTCCCTGTGAGGTAAAGACGATGCAGACAAGGTGTGCACATGAATGCAGGAACTCAAAAATGCAGAGTCAGTCCCTCAAGTAAACGTGTGAAAGTAAAACAGTGTCCCATTGGAAATGGTTGATATAATATCAGTTCAAGAACTGATGGTAATATCAGATTTAGGGGTAAAATCATTGTTTCTGGAAATCTGTAGGCTTCATGTGTTAGTCCACCAGTTCCAGAAGCATAAGGAAATAATAAAGTCTGCATTGCTTTAAGTAGGCTTTTAATACTCAGAATTCCGCGTAAATGTTTGCTAGTAACAAAATACTTCACTATAGACAAGTACTTGTCAGGGTCAAAAGGATTTCTTCCTCCAGTGCATCTCATAATTCCAAAGCAACTATTTCACAAAACCAAACCAAACAAAAAAACCTCAAACAACATAAAAAAACCCAAACCAAACCAACCAAAAAAAAAAAAAAAAAACCAAACAAAACCCACAACAAAAGACACCACAAAAAAGAGCAAATCCCCTCAGTGTGAGATTGATAATGACTGAAACAGTAATATTAAGAGTACTTGGTGACAGAGAATACATTTTTAATCAAACTTGTGGAAAAATCTGATATTAATACTTGGGCTCTAAGCCTTCTGACTTCAGCAGCAGTAATAGCATTAAAATAACTTTGATTGCCATATTAGCAAGTTAGCATTTTGACTTCACTTGGCAGGCAGCAGCATTACTTTTCATATTGGCTTTAATGTTCTCCTGTGTCAGTCACATATTCTAACATCTCTCATATATGTACATAGATAACACCTCTATTTATGATCTATTCTTGTCTTTATGTACAGAAATTTTAGATATAGCTTAATTGCTGTTTGTCTTGAAAACTCTGCCAAATCATGGTTCCACATTCAGAAATGTAATAAATGCATGACTAAAGTCTAATCCTAGAATTTAGATGAAAACCAAAGACAGAATTCAGACTCCATAAATTACAGAATTTCAGACCATTACTCTGTGATGAAGGATGTAGCACATTTTTAGGGTTCATTTATTTCCTCATGTACTGTTATTTTCAATCTCTGCATTGGTCTGAACAATGCTCTATCTTTGCTGTTCCTACTTTCAGTTTGTTTATATATAGTTGTTTGGTGTTCTGCTTTTCCTTTTTGTTCCCCTAAGATTACCTATACAGAAAAAGAAAAAAAAAAGTTTTCTCAACAATGAGGAAAGTTAAACTCTGAAACAGATTTTCAAATGACATTGTGAGGTCTCTACCAGATTTTTAAAGAAGTTGAATAAACCCTTGTTTAGATCAGTAGTAAGTTAATCCTTGTTTTAGGATAGAGGCATAAACCTTATATTCCCTGACATTGTTTAGCTGGGTTTTTTTTTTTTTTTTCTCCAATAGCACAGGCCCCACATGATGTTTGGTGTACTAATCTAAAACAATCTAAATACCAGAGAAAAACACTGTCAATTTCCTTTCCTTTTCCTCTGTATTTTCATCCTGATGCTTCTTTTTCTCTTCACACTTCTTTTCTTCTACTGTTTGAGTGTTATCTGGATGTCTTTAAGCATGTGACTTTAATCTGTGAATCAAGGGAGTATTTGCTCAGTTTTGTGCATATATTCACAGTAAAAAATGAAGAGGGCTTGGGTTTGTCAGGAGGACAAATTTTACCCCAAGAATGTGGCTGAGTCTGCTTTTATTTTGTTAAGAGTTGTTCGCACTCATTTTGCATGGTTTAGACTACAGACAAATATGCATGGATTACTGGGATCTAGAAAGACAGAAAAAGATCTTTTCTAACCTATTCTTGGATGTACTTGCAGGTGCAGCTGCTGTAGCTGCCTTTGTTTATCTTGTCTCCGCATTAATTACCTTACACTGAGACAAAAGTTTTCTCACCTCTTAGTCTCCGGTAATTTAGTCAGTTAATTCAATGTTCTTCTCTTTGATGCCTGTCCCTCTAGAGAACAGTTTTTATTGTACTTACCATACCTGTCAGGGCTGAGCTCATGCAGGAGTTACTTTGGTTGAGGGAGTCTGCATACATAGATATGTAAGTATTTCTTCTACTTCCTCTCATTTCTTTGCAATACAGCCATAGAATCCCAAAATGATTTGGATTGGAAAGTATCTTTAGAGGTCATCTAGTTCCATTCCTTCTGTCGTGGGCAGGCACAACTTCTATCAGATCAAGTTTCTCAAGGTACCATCCAACCCTTTTTAAGTGAATTGTTTAAGAATTTATTTCCTTCCTGCCTGATCTGGTGGATTTCTAATGGAGTGACTGCATCAGTGGAAGGGTTTGATCTGTGGTCATAACATTTAGGGTTCTGCTCCTACCCAGGTTAAAGGCACTCTACAATGCTCAAGCATAGAGACGTTGTGAATTTTGGCCATGACATTGTGGCGACGCCTTATATTGTGGGGTCTGTATGTGGCTGATAATATCCGAGTATGCATTCAGACTGCAGAAAATACATTCCTTTTCAGTATTTGTGTATATGAAAGATAATGAGTTAGATACCCAAAGATGCTTTTAACAACAGCAAAATCACTATTAGACCTTTCTTTACAGTTGAGTCACTTATAGTTCTACGGGCATAGTTATTACTAATGAAATGTGAGGCATACATGCCATTCTTTCATTTTTTTATAAATTTAAAATGACAAATATAAGCTTAGCCTCAGAATTCATTATTCTAGAGCTGAATAAAATGAATACGTCAAAATAGTCATAGTGTATAGAACCAAAATGTGAGATAAGCCTGTATCTTCTCTGCCAGAATGACTGGTCAGGCATATATGGGAAAAAATATAAAAAAAAATATGTATATACAAGCGTACATGTTCATTTAATCTGTAAATTAGTAGTTTATCACCTGTCTATGATTAAGATTGCTTTTTAATCACCATAATTAATTTTTTACTGATAGAATTCTGCTTACAGGAGTTTATGTAATCTGGTTTATGGTGGTGGGGGAATGGGAGATAATGATTTCTACAACAGTTGATCTCAGTGAGTCCTATAATTTATTTTTCCATTGATAAAAACCCTGTTTGGTTTTCTTTCAGACAGACAGCCTGACAATTCTTTGAGCTGCTCCTCTTGCTGCTTGGCCAACCCTTCACTCATTGAAGTCAGTGGAAGGATATAGATGCCTAATTTAGGCAATTTACATTTATGCCTGTTCCCACCTGATGATGCCATTGCAGCCACTACTGAGTCACTAGTTAAACTTATGGTGTCTCTAAATCAGATTTCATTTAGGCCCATGAGCAATCTCATTGCAGGTTATAATCATGCCTTTGCATTCCTTTTGGAAGCCAGGACGGAGTTGCAGTAGACAATATTTTAGAAAAAAACCCCCAAATCTTTATTTTCTTATTCACTGCCTTCAGTGTAGAAATCCATTTGACATCTATGGCTAAAACCTAAATTTTTGTCAGTCCATCAGACTTGTGTGCCTGTGTCCAGAGCTGCCCCATGCAGAGCCCCTGGTCTTTGTAGCTCTGCAAGTTTGCAAGAACCCATCTGTAGCAATCAGGTCTCACTCAGTCAGACTGTGACTTGGTCTTGTTCATTTCCCTGTTCGAGTGCTTTTGTTTCTCCATGGTACAGGGAAAGGAAGTGTGTTTTGCATAAGGGAAGGGTGTTTCGCATAAAGGGGCAAATTTGCTGGTAAAACAAGAGTTTTGGAGAAGGAATGTAGAGCATCTGAGCCTAATTCTATTTAAGAAAGTCTTTGAAATCAACACAGTGGCTTCTTATAAGCAAGAAAAATGTTGAACTCTTACAGGGATCTCAGAAATCCAATACATACAGTATGAAATGTGTTGCAGCATTCGATCTTATGCTAATTATTATAGGTCCTGAGACTTCATGCCTCTAGGTCAGAAAAATGAAAAGGACTGGTATACTGGGTAACAGGGGCTTTTATATACCACTGTAAAAGTGCTGTCTTATTGGCAAGAAACATTAGAAAATATAAAATACATATTTATCCATCCTTTATGTGGATAAATAACTAGATTGGATAGATAAGAAGATTGTTAACTGCATCAAAATAATATTTTCTGGGAGAAATGGAAGAAAGGATGGAGAAAACAGGAGAAAGCTAACCTCTAAAAATTGAATACAGGGGACAGGCGGATGATTTTGTTAAGTGCTATGCTGAGCCCATTACTGTAGTCTTCTTGTAGCAAATAGACAAATAAAATGCGGGCAGGCATTGCTTTTAGCAACCCAGATAAACCCTCATGCACCTTGAATATGCCTAGCTTATTTCACACCAGTCTTTAAATTTGTAATACAGGTTTTAAAACAGAATTTATGTTTCCGAATGTAGTTATTAAAAATAAATCTGTGGTAATCTCCTCAGACTTCTTTTCTGTACATACATTTTCTAAGGTGAGGGAGTATGGAGGAGGTAGTAGGTAGTGTCCTGAAGTAGCAAATAGCATGTTTTGAGTGCACAGACGCTGCTTTGTCTAAGTAGAAATGCTTTCTAATTCTGGATAAGGAATATTTTCTAGTGGCTTATGTAGTATTTCCATGTATTTGCATATTTACTGATGAGGGAATAGTTTGAAACATATCTACAAGTAGATTCACACAGAGAAACCAATATGGAAAGGAAAAAAAAGAAAACAAACCAAACTTAAGTATACCACACGAACACACCACATACACAATAAGGAATACCAGTAAAATATATTCCACAGAAAGGGAAACTGGACCAGTGCAGGCCATTTATTTTTCATTTTCCCATTAATTTTAATTATGGAATTC
The DNA here is from genome assembly GCA_013398115.1 of Falcunculus frontatus. Taxonomy (NCBI): domain Eukaryota; kingdom Metazoa; phylum Chordata; class Aves; order Passeriformes; genus Falcunculus; species Falcunculus frontatus. The sequence continues at coordinate 201,869 of VZRV01010922.1, read as the reverse complement.
AAATGTATTACACTTGCTTTAAAATTTTATGTTATGAATGCATGCTGAGAGCTTTGCAAAAGCACATTTCAAACAATTCAATTTCCAAGATCTGTGCCTAAGAAGATACAGAGGAACTGGGACCATATCCTACCCAGGTTTAAATTATTAATATATTTTTCATAATTCTCCCTTATCCTTCTTGGAAAACAGCACAATTCAACTATTCTCAAGTGATGAAGTTTTTTTTTTGCTTTACAGATTCTGCTTTTACTTCCAAGTCTTATTTTTTCCTCGTTTCAGAATTCAGGATTTTTTTTGCTGCTGACATTAACTGAGTACATTATTCACATATTTGTATATTGAAAGAAGAATATCTTCCTGAGTTGAGAACCATCTTGTTTTTCCTACATGTAAACAGGATTGGACAAAAGTCAGGAGTGTGCAGCATTTACCTACCCACACATGCCTAGTGTGAGACAGCGCATGCAACCCACACCTGGGGATGCACTTACACTCTGATTCACACAGTTTACACAAATATGCCGGGAAGTTTCCCCCCCTGAAACAGGGTGCCTGCATGCTCCCGAGCACCCAGCACTGTTACATTAGTTTTAATAGTATAAATAGAAAATGCAAATTCATACATACCCTTAATCATACAGACGAAGGGCCTCATTTGCATACTCTTCATAATTTAATTTAATTTTTTTTTTGTCAAGAGTTGTGAATGCTTCGTGTTTGCTTTAATCAGAATGTTGACATTTACACTGAAGCCAATTTCTCTTTTTCTATTCCATGTTTTGTTTAACCGTGACAAGTGACAGCAAACTGGAGGGAACAGACTTTTTAAATTGGCTCTTTGCCTGGAATGCATCATTTCTCTTGTAGCTGTTTCCCCACCGCCCACCCCCTCCCTGCTAGGCATTGCAAAAAGAAATGTGAAAACATACTCGGTGAACAGGAGTGAGGTGTTAGTGCTTTTAGATAAAGATTTGTGTTGTATTTTAAAACTAGATTGCTGTGTAGTTTCAAGCTATTAGCAAGAACCTATTACACCATTGCTTTGGGTCCTTGGAGAGATGTGCTTAGTGTATTTCAGTAATTCAAGGCAAATAGAAAACCTACATGTGAAAATATTTAATGGCAAAGGCACCAACTGCTCAAGGCTGCTGAAGAGAGGAGGCATTCTTTCTGTTAACTCTTTCCTTGGGTTTTTCAAGGCAACAGTTTCTGCTGCTCTCTCCAAAACTCTGAGCAGGGCTCCAGGCTTTTGTGGATGTAGGAGACTGAGAAGATTTTCTCTGACTTCCGCAGTGGTCTGTGTGCATGTAGGTATCTGCTGACCTACCCATGGCACTTCACTCTGCTCTTAATCTCTATCAGAATTCAGACATTTCAACTCACATCCTGAATGGGGAAAAAGAAGAAAACTTGTCTTCATCAGAAAACCGAAAATCAAAGAATTTAAATAACATAATTAAATAACCCGCCACACCTCCTTGCCCCAGCCCAATAGTAAATTCAGGACTGGAAGTCAAGTTTACTGGTTCTAACTGCTATGGGTTTACCCATTGTTCAACCCTCTAAGTTTTCTTTCATTGGGATAACATTCTAAACATATCCAGAGCCACCAAAAGGCTGTAACACCAGGTCATTTACACCACAGGATAACAGTTGTAGTATTAGTGCGAGAATTTCTGGAAGATGAACATATTTTTTCCACAAATAAACATATTTTTTCTTTATTTATTTGTTTTCCTTTTTTCCCGAAATGAAAATGGAGAAACTAGCTGCATAAAATACAAAAAGTCCTCCCCAAACTGTAATTTGTCTTAGAGGCCTTGTATAGACCATGGAGAGACCTCGCACTGGACTGGACTGACTTGCACAAACCTCTAAGTATGAAGATTGTTACAGCACTGGTAAAAAACCTGACTTTTTTGAAGATGCAGAATCCAACCAGTAAAATCTCTATTTCAGGGTGAGGTCTGGTCCTGCCATGAACCATATCAAAAACCTCAGTGCTTCCTGAGGCACTGGTGCTGTCCACTGCCTATTCCAAGGAGATCCCAATATACCAGGTACAAAGCAGGAACACAGCACGTAGGGGACATTAGAGATGGTAGAAAGAAGGGGTAAGATATAAGAGAGAATCTTCTCCATAATGTGACTAAACAATTGATGGAAGAATTTTCAGCGCTCTGAACATCACTTTCCATTTACTGTGAGTATAAAAGGCATTGAGCATACATAGCCCTCTGTATCACAATTGTCTGAGTGTCATATGCATCCATTTTCCCCCGCTAAAACATAACTATGTATTTAGATTAAAAACATACATATGATTTCTTTAAAATCTTCTTATTGAATATTTCTGTAACAACCCTTACATATAAAAAGATAATGTACCTGACAGATTATGACAGAGCTAGTAGAAAAAAAAAAATAGACTAGGGGAAAACATGCTCTGTGTTAATCAAAGGAAACACCTGAAGCTGACAAAATAACAGCTAAAGCAACAAAATAAATACGAACCAAAACTAAACAGCCAGGAAACAAGGGACCAAAGTGATCTTGCTCACATTATGTGTGAGTCAGGAGAACACACAGCAATTATTCAGTATATATCCTTTATATTTGTTTGCATTTCTACAATATCCATCTGTGAGCTATGTACAATAAACACAACATTTTCTTCCGAGCCAGGATTTTACATGCACTGAAGCAGATCTGGGAGAGTTTGGATAGCTCAGGAGTTGAATGAGAGAGAATTAAATACCTAATCACTCAGTCTGTCTGTCTATTTACCTGTCTTCCTGTCAGCCTAACTCTTGGGCTTGTATGCTGAGCAGCTTTCTGCTCTAGAAATGAGTCAAATGTTTGGTCTTGAAAGGGAACCTAAATTCAGGGTGGGGTCTAGGTCTCCAAAATCTTTATCTGGGGGGAAACAGAGCCTAGAAAGATTTGGGTGTGTATGTTTACAGACTTAAGACTTTTCCCTGGACATGCTGCACAGAATCAGACTGTTAGTGGGGAGGAAATTTTCACAAAGGTGTGGGAACCTGCCGTTAAAAAATGTATTTCCAGATAAACTGAATCACAGAATTCATGGACTGATTGAGGTGGGAAGGGAACTCTGGAGGCTATCTGGTCCAATTTCACTGCTCAAGCAGGGAGAAGTATAGTGAGCTGTCCAACCATGTCTAGATGGCTTCTGTGTGTCCCCAAGAATGGAGATCCCCACAACGTCCCTGGGCAAGCTGTGCCAGTACTCACCTATCTTAACAGCAAAATAATATTTCCTGATAGTCAGGATGGACCCCCTGCATTTCACTTTGTTCCCATTATCTCTGGTCCTGGACACAAAAGAATCTGTCCTTTTTTCACCTTCCTTTTAGGTGTTTATATCCATTGATAAGATCTCTCTTAGCTGTCTGTACTTGAGGCTTAGCAGCCCCAGTTCTCCCAGCTTTGTCCTCTTATGACAGATGCTCCAGTCCACTTTTTCACGTCATCAGCAGACTTGCTGAGGGTGCACTCTGCTCCCTCATCCAAACAACTGGACTCTTTTCTGTACAAGATGGTTCTGAACTGCTCTATGACAAGAGGGAGAGAAAACTGTACACTGGTTCCTGTGGATAAATAATCACTCTGAAAGCCAGAGAACTTGTGGATGTCTTTATTTTTTTCTCCATAAGAATACCATAAAAATTAGGCTGCAGATCATGTCTGTGAGCTCCCTTGATGAATGGATAATGTTATATGAAATGCAAAAAATGAACAGGAGGGATAGATCCAGGGTAAGAATATTTGTAGGGTTATAATGATAAATCAGAAAGAAGTTTAAAGTCATTTTATTTGGTAAACAGAGAGGAAGCACACAGAGTTACTTACCATTCTAGGTAGAGCAGTGGGAAGCAGACAAACTGTTCTTCCCAGATTAGAAATAGGTGCATGCCATTCATTTATCAGGCTTTATTCTCAAGCATGTAGCTGGTCATTCGGCAGAAAAAGAAGTTTAAGTCCATTCAGGCATTTTCCTGCCTCTGTAAATCCTGCACTTCATGTAAGACCTGCAGATGCCAGTTTGTTACAGTGGGAGGGACCTCTGTTCTGGAACAAAGCAGTCTTCTCTTTTTAAAAGAATAGCCTAAACTCGAGAGTGGGATTAAAGCTTTTGGAAGACCAGAGTGCTTCAGGGTGATATGGGACTCATCCTCTCATTTTGGCATCACCTGTGTAATGCAGGGTCCTCCCAGTCAGCACTGAATGTACTGAATTTCCTTGCTGACCCATGGAGTATTGGCAGCACTTAAGTCTTGTCAGCCACACGAGTGAGGCCAGAGAGCTAACTCCCCATGTGGACTTGGTTTCAATTAAACAACTTTCCATTCAGGAATTCCATTCAGAAGGGAAACTGCTCCTTCCATGTGAAAAATTATAAATCTCATCAACGGGGTTGTGTGGCAACCAAAAAAAATATTCAGGCCTTCAGAGGACTCACACTTTTTTTCTGCTCCTTTGTTTTGAGGGTTCAGCTTATTTCCTGTTATTACTTACTGGAGAGTTGCCCATTAAATAAATAGATAAAGAAATACTGGGAGTTTTCTCTTTCCCCTTAGATTTTCAGAATTGAAGCTCTCACCCAGAGCAATACTGTTTATGAGAAAATTGAGAAGGTATGAAGCATATATTTTTCTCATTTGTTATGATTAAACAATATTAGAGACACTAGTATTTTACCCCAATTCCTTGTGAAAACATGTTCTGATGTGCCCATGTGGCATAGTTTAACCCCGGTTATGTTAGCAGTTCCGGACTATGCAGCCACTCACTCAGCCCCCACCATGCACCCAACAGGGAGGAGAATGACAAAGGAAAGGTAAATCTTGTGGCTTGAAATAAGAACAGTTTAATTACTGAAACAACCCAAACATCATCGTCATCCTCATTATCATGGTCGTCATCCAAACAAAAAACAGGGAGAGAGAGGAACAAAACCAAAGAGAAACAGATGATTCACAACACATGATTGCTCACCACCCGCTGATCAATGGCCAGCCTGTTTTCTGTCAGTGAGCAGTGACTTCCATCCAGCTCTGCCCAGTTTATACACTGGGATGGTGTTCTGTGGCGTGAAATATCCCTTCGGCCAGTTCAGGTTAGCTGTCCTGGCCACATTGCTTCTTGGCTTCTTGTGCATCTGCTCACTGTAAGAGCACAGGACTCTGAGAAGTCCTTGATTTGGTAGGCTCTACTGAACAACAACTAAACCATCACTGTGTTATCAATATTATTCTCACACTCAATCCAAATCGCATCACTGCACCAGCTACTAAGAAACAAATTAACTCTATCTCAACCAAAACCAAGACACCACGGGACGCAGAATGCACTCACTCATGGACAGACAAACTCACAGCTAGCCTACTAGATACCTAGAATTCCAGTTTGGAAAACATTTTTCGTGGAATCTTGTCTCTCTTGGAGATAGGAAATTTCTTCAAGCCGAGAAATGCTTCTGCTCTGTGTTTCTGCCCCTGCATATATTTAAGGAATAGGGTTTGATAATGAACACCGTAAAGGAGATGTGACTTTTTAACCTGTCACTTGGAGCCGGGACAAGACTCCAAAAGACGTCCAGCGGCAGCTTTCAGTAAATGAGAAAGCCTTGCTTTGATGGACACACACAAGTGAATGAATGAACACACTATGAATGAGCAGTTTAGTATCATTCCTTCCCATTAGAAGAGCCTCTGTAACTGGCCACGTATGTATTCTTGGCCTGAATGACATATGAGCTTAATCCTATTTTGGCTAAAATATGCTTCCCAGAAATTATAGCATTCTGAGAACATACATGGTTAGTTATAGCAGCACAGTTAATGTAGATCATTTCTGAAGTTACCAGAGATTAACATTTTGATTGGTGTTCCTTCTGAGAGACAAGAAATCGTCTTTTTCCACGAGTTTTTAAAATATGTAGGGCTGCAGTTTCTCATTCCAATGTAAAAGAGCGGTGAGTTTCACGCATAGGAGAGTGCATGAAATACCAGGTCTTGCTGACATTACTTTCTAGCCTTTCAGAAAATGCCCAGCCCTTCACATTTACTCCTGACCTAAAAATTAGCCTGAGTGGCGTCATTTTTCAACTTGTTCCCACCGTTGCCTGAGGTTATCTCTAGAATGTCAAGGCCTTATTCCTCTCGGCCCTGCAATTTGTGTCATCGGTGACATCCATGTGAAGGGAAATTCATCAGTCTCTTAGTGGACAACTCAGTGCAGCCACCAAGACATTTCAGCCTAATTCTCTGTTACCGTTTCCTTGCTGGCATCACAGGAAAAGATAAGGAGGAGGTGTAGCCAATGACATAGAGAGATTGGTACCCTCTTCCTCTGTGTTTATAAGGTGCAGACCGTCTTCTTCCATGATTTCTCAATCTTCCTCTTCTAGAAGTTGCTAGCCTAAAACAACAAAAGCAGCAGCTACTGAGATTCAGGTCTATTTGCCCTAATTCTGCATGCCTCTTGATGCACTCGTGTTAGGCCTCAGAGCTGCTCTCTAGGAAGAAGTGTTAAGTTGAAGAGAGAGTAAGACAAGCCTGTCCATGGAAACTAAGAGGAAAAGTTATAAATAACTTTTTTTATTATCTTAAGTTCTGTGTGTGGGTGTGATTCTTCAACCTTGACCTTGGTTTAAATAAAAATAAAATTAAAAAGAATCAGCTCTTTCTTTACAGCAGAGACTTATTATGTACCATCTATAATGCTTATACAGTTCATGAAAGTAAATTTGAAAGGGAATGAAGGAGATTTTAACAATGCAGAGCAGCTGAACAAATATATAACAATTCCTTGAATGAATGATTGGATGATACCTAATAGCAGGGAGTTTGCAATAGTACAAGATTATCCTCTGATAATTCTTCAGTTCTGACTGTGGCTGCGTGATAATCCCCGAAGCCTCTAATCTGCAGGATCTGAATCCATAAAGAATGACAAAAAAAACTTTACAATCAATTATAGTTACTGCCACAGAGCCATTAGTCAGCAGGTGAAATAAGTATGACCTTTTTAACTTCAAAGTCATGTCAGAAGGAAAAAAAATGTACATAAAACCCCTCAATCCTCTTGGAATTTGAACTAAAGTTTCAGTTTTTAATATAAAGTTTATTGCTTTTTGAGTTCAGAAGATAGTTTTCTTTTTATTTCTTTTCCAGATGTCAATTTGTTTCTTTTAGTCAGAAAATCATATTAAGTCCAAGCCTGCAACCAGAATCTGTTCATCTGATTGAAAGGTGGATGAACAATTTCTAGAAAAATGGTTGGTGGTAGGGTGAGAGAGTCTTTGCCCTGTATTTCGAACCTCCTTCTAAACCCATTTGTCTCAGTAACTTTTCCCAAACTGAAATTCAGTCTTTCAAACCTTTTCTTGAGATGATTGTTTTCCAGAATATTCCTTCAGCTATCTAACCTGCTTTTGTCATATGAGTGGCTTTTGTTTTCTTTTTTCTACTTTCAAGGGATTTTATAGTAGGGAGTATATTCCTTTTAATTCTGTAATAGTGAAAATGGTGGGAAGAAGCTCACCTCTAAATTTTGGAAAACAAATCTGGACTCATATAGACTGCAGCTATTGCTCTCTGGTTCACTTTTCCATTTAAGTAGGATACAGTTTTATAAAACACTGGAGGCACCAGCAAGGTATTAAGGATCCTTAGCTTGGGGCTGGACAGTGGGAACTGAAGCTTCAGAATTCAGGAATTTAGTCTGTGCCTGCCTCAAGATAACAAATACAGAACTGCATGGTCATTTAACTTACTTGCTTAATGTTTTGTCTTGTTATCTACTTTTGTTATGTATTTATCCATAAATGTCTGGATATCAATTTAAATGGCATAAGGTTGAATAGAAACACCAGTTTCTCATGCAGAGCTCGATCATAAGATACAAAATACCTAACATACTGAAATTACTGGGAGGTAAACATTTTCAAGTCGTCAGAAAATAGACCTGAACGACTTGCTCAAAATCAAACGAGAGACCTAAAACTAGCAAAGTAAAATCCTCATTTTTGAGGTCTTAGATGAGCATCCCGAGACACTTGACTCTACCATGGGCACCTGTATCTTAACAAAGCAGCCTAGTCTCTGGATTAGAAAACCTGGGTTGTGGGACACTTCCTTTTAGCTGTTACCTAACAGGTTCCATTTTTTTCACACCCTAAATGGAAATGGAGGGAATTGAGAAACCCCCTTTATTCACTACTACAGTTTGATTGTACCAATACTGTATTCCTGTCTTTGTTACAAACATTGTTACAAACAGCTCCACTTTACTATAGCTTGATAGTAATACACACCAGAAAGATGATGGACATTTTATCCAACACACATCATTGCCTTGATTTGTATTCTGGCAGAGAATGACTAAGAAACTGGAGATGGAGGAAAAAAGGACAAAGATAGAACAAAAGCTAACCCCTGGCCACCTCCCTGACAAGATGAGATAATCATGCTGTCCACAAGAAAAGCCCTTCAAATGAACAATAATTTAAGTGCATTTCCTCCTTGAAGTCACCTTGACATGCTGAAATACTCAAGTTTAAGAAGAAAAAGACATCAAAGGGCGCTCATTAGAAAATGTGACTTTTGATGGATAATTTAAGTGGCAAAGTAAAGTTAAGTGTTTGAAGCAGAGAGGTCTTGCCAACAAAATGTTTTTCACATGTGCAATAAAACTGGGGACTATTTTGTGGTAGCTGCAGAAACTTGTCTGTGACAGTCGAAAATTCAGTTGACCAATTCATTGCTGCTTTTTAAGAGAATATCCATTCCTTCAGTCCAACATGATCAGCACCCATTTGCAGGTGCTGTATAAAAGGATGTGCAATAGGAAAAGGATAAAAACGTCTCAGTAACCGACAGCTGAATTTTCATAGTGCAATGCTCTGTGGGATGTGGACTGGGTCAAACTGGGAAAAGTTCTTTCAAGCTTGCTAGTGCTCATGACAATGGACGATCTTTTTAGTTCCATGGGGATAAAAGGATTCCTTCAATACAAAAAAAAAAAAAAATAGGCAATAAAACAAAATTCTATGGGGGATAACATAACAATTGTTTGATATCTCTTTTAACACAATCATTTTAATTCCATCTGTAGATAATGAAAAGAAAAATGGTTTTATATAGGATTTTACCAGATAGTTGCCATGCCACTTTGAAAATCAATGTGTGACCTTATAGAAACGGCTTTCATACTGATGATGCTACGGGGATTCTGGACAGTTACCTGGAAAGGTAGTACAGATGAACAAAGCCTCAGTTAGTAAATGAATTTCATGTACCTATATGGCAACACTTTTTCCCTTACGTTTGGTTTAGTTTCATCGAACATGCTTTGGTTCAGGTCATTAATGACTTGTAGTACTGTGAATTTATCGAAGTTGCTATGAGAGAACTGAAAAGTGAAGTGAATTGCTAACAGAAACTGAAATGCACACATTTTTTTTTCTCTGTCTTCACTTAAGAAGCGTGCTGTTAGCACAATCCAGAAGTAGTGCTCCCACCCACTGCTGCTTGTAGAGGATCCCACCCTTGATTTCTTGAATTGAATCACAATCCATTGACTTTCAATCAGAGCTGTCTGCTAATGGCAAAAAGCCCTCAACTAGGCTTCAGAGTCAGCATCATCTTTCAGTAGGACTGCTCATACCCTTCTATTCTGCTCCATCAGTTTTGCCTGGCTTTTCCTGCCCAGAGAACTTTACTATGCTAAGCTCTGCACTCAAGAAACTAACAGATAAATTTGAATAAAACAAGCTCAGGAAATTAAACTGACCTTTCTACTTTCAATATGCGTAAGTAAAAAAACAGCGTTCAAAAATCATTGTCGATGTTCACATTATTAAGTAAAAGAAAAATGGATAGTTTTAGAAGTATTCAGTGACTCTCTAAATTGTGACAATAACATCATGAAATCAGTTGAAATTGTAGATTAATTGCACTCAGAAAATTGCCATCCATCCTTCTGAGAATGTTTTAATATCTTGAACTCCAAAGCTGAAAGTTGCTTTAAAAAATAACGTTTTTGTTCATAAAAACTGAAGAGGCTTCTTAAATACAGGAAGGAACTGCAAAAAGATAAACTGAATAAGGAATAAGAAAGAAAATTTTAAAAAGCATGCAGCTAAATTAATTTCATAAATCCTAAATCAAAGGAATATACAGAGATCCTTATGGGGAAAAAAACCAACCAACCACAACAAAACCTGCCAAAACCCCTTCAAAATGATGAAGTTTAAAATTCCTTGTTTAAATGACTACTAGCACAGACACACAAAGAGATAGTTTTAACACGTCAGCTAAACTGGAGAAGTTGAAAACTAAAAAACCCTTCTACACCTGAGCAGAAAACTCTGACACATTGTGCTGAGAATTTTCTCTCAAGTTCTTATTGCTTTGAAATAAAAAAGCAATAAATCCCAGGATTAAAAAAAGGAAGATGGAAACACTGGTGCCAATAAAATTTACAAACTCAAATAACGGATTTCTCCATCCTTTTAAATATCCGACAATAAACTCATAAAAACCTAGTTTCTTAAACAAGAGGAAAATGCTTTCATTTATCATACTCACTATGTAAAAGTCATTGTTTCATAAGCTACACTCTTTGCTTCTGATAAGGTTATACTATTACTTTCCAGCTCAAGTCTTACCTGAGGCCCACAGTAATGCTTATTACATATACAATAGAGCCAAGGAATGAGTGAATTGCCTCGGTGAATACCTGAATGGACTAGCTCAAGCCTTTAGACAAAGTTTTAGATATATCGGAAGTCACTGCTCTTTCTCCTTATTGAAACTTTTTATGCTTCCGAGTTCCAGAAAGCAGAAAATATTAAAAGATGTTCTCTCAATATAAAAACTTTTACCACACTATCACGATTTTTCTATGTAAGTACCTTCATAAGAAAAAAAATGGCAAAGGATTCTTTCATTTAGCAGAAAAGGCTAGATAAACCAAAAATAATACATGAAATCAGATTAATTAAAATAAAAAATAAGTAATGAAGAAGGAAAACTATGCACAAAACTGGCTTATTCACAAATTTTTGGACCTCAGATCAATACTGAATGATTTTCTGGAAAAGGTGTTGTAATCAAAGACATGCTACCAGGCTCAACCCTGGAGTCGAGCATAAAATTCTCTGACCGGTGCTACACAGAAGGTTAAGCTGGGCTGCTGTCATTATTTTTTGTTGAAGATGGTGAATGTCCAAACTAAGATATTGTGCTGGATTCACTATTCAGATAAAGCAGAGCTGAACAGGAATGTGAGAGTTGCAGCCTCTGCCACAGTTACCATGAGTTAGCATTGAGGAGGAAAAAAGGAAGGTATTACCAACGTATAGGTCCTGTGTATCAGGAGAGTAGGTTTAGGCAGTTGGCACGTGTGAAACCTTGAAGTCTGCCCTGGAAGACAAACTCTTCAAGGGCAGCCTCCTCAAAGCACCAGAATGATCCATCTTGATCTACACAAAACAGGCCAGCATGGCCAGGGGCCAGGTTAGCTCGATGTGGAACTGTGAGTAATAACACTGAAACACTGTCCAGGCATCCAAGGATTGAATTAAGAAGGCCATATCCCAGCTGGAGTTAAAACTGGTGAGGAATGTCAAGGGCAACACTTGGTAAGAAAAAAGAATACTTACAGCAAGAGGAAGACCAAGGTTAACATGGGGTTGCTGCTGAAAGGACAGGAGTCGTTGTGCTAAAGACTACAGGAAAAGCTTAGATGCTCAATGTTTGCCTTAGTTTCTATGGGCAAAGAATAATTCCAGGTTTCCATGACTTGACAGGCTGGAGAGTTGGATGTAGAGAAACCTAATGAGGTTAAACAAAGGAAAGTGTAAGGTCCTGCACCTGGGGAAGAATAACCCCAAGCACCAGCAGAGGATGGGAGCTGACCAACCTGGGGGCAGCTCTGTGGAGAATGTCCTGGAAGCTTTGCTGGGTGATGAGTTGACCACGAGCCAGCAGGGTGACCTTGCAGCCAGGAGGACCAATGTTATCCTGTGGTGCATCAGGAAGAGTGTGGCCAGCAGGCTGAGGAAGGGAATCCCCCTCTCTACTCTCCCTTGGTGAGACACACCTGGAGTCCTGTGTCCAGTTCTGTGCTCCTCAGCACAAGAAACACATGGAGCTACTGGAGCAGGTCCAGTAGAGGCCACAAAGACTATTTGGGGTCTGTAGAATCTCTTTAATGAGGAGAGACTGCAGGAGCTGGGCTATTTATTCTGGAGAAGAGAAATCTGAGAGGGGAATCTCATTAGTGTGTAAAAAAATCTCAAGGGAGGGTGACAAGAAAATGGTGCCAAATTCTTGTCAGTGGTTCCCTGTGACAGGACAGGGAGCATCGGCCATAAACTAAAAGACAAGAAGTTTCACCTCAACATGAGGAAGAACTTCTTTATACTGAGGGCAGCAGAGCACTGGAAGAGCTTCCCAGGGAGGGTATAGAGCCTCCATCCCTGAAGACATCCAAAACCACCTGGACATATTCCTGTGTTACCTGCTCCGGGTGACCCTGCCTTGGCAAAGGGGTTGGACTGTATTGGACTGTATAATATCCAGAGGTCCCTTCCAACTGCAATGGTTCCGTTATTTTGTGAAGTCAGAAAGACAAATGGATAATGAGGAGCTTCCCTGGGATCAGTACTAGTGGTTTAACACCTTTGCCAGCAGTCTGAGCTACAGGATAAACCAAGCCCTCACCAAAGCGAAATAACTGCATCAGTACAGGCTAGGGAATGGCTGCATAGAAAAGGACCAAGACTCTTGCTGACACAAGGTACTTGTGTCATCTTGACAACCCAGGCCAACCAAACGCTGAGCTTCATTAACAAAAGTGCAACCAGCATGTTTTAGGAAGTGACTATGACCCTCTATCTGACACACTCATATGCCTGAGTCATGTGAAGTCACATAGAGTCTTGTGTCCAGTTTTGGCCTTCAAGTATAAGAAACCCAAACCATAAGTTTGGGAGGGGATGACCAAGATAAGGCTGGAATATATCACATATACATTATTCTGGAAAAGACAAGCATAAGAATCATTCTAGCCTCCATCTACACCATGATAGAGATGAAAGAAGTTGACTACTCTCAGAGATGTACACAGAACAGACAGGAGGCCATAGTTCCAATAGGTGTCAAGAGAATTTTTCATTACACAAAGGGGAACAATAAACAGTATAACGATAAAAATCGTTAAGCACAGGAACAGGTTGCTAAGAGAGATGAGAAAGGTCCGGACCCTTGGACATCTTCAAAACTTGTGTGAAAGAAAAAATTGGGCAGCATCATCCAGATTTACATCCTTCTGTGTTCAGCATATATTTGGATGGTCTTCAAAAGTTGCTTCGAGCCCAATTTTTTTCAATGAGTTCTTTTGACTTTAAAATCCATGAATCTGTGTTTTTCTTTGAGGGAACAGTGAGGAGTTTAAAGCGTATTGCACTGTTTTTATGGGAAAGGATTTTGCATGTAAATGTCAACATTTTCTGTTCTCACTGTTAAAGGACAAAATGGATGTATAGATTCACCGCACTTTAGTAAAATCAGTCTTGACAAGTGCCTGTATCCATGAACAGTGTAAGATAGATAATAGTAGTTTTTTTCCTACTGTAAACAGTCTCAGTTAAGCAGAAATCTTAGTTGCAAGCTGAAGTTTAATTTTGATAAATCACACAGGCTGAAAGGTGAAATAAGTTACAGTGGTGAAATAAGTTTCAGAATAAGCATTTGAGCACAAGAGTTTGACTAAGAAATGGAGACGGTACAATCATGCAAATAAAATGAAATATGATAAAGATAAAATAAAAAATAAAAATAATTTCCATTAATGATAGCTCATTTTTCTATGGCATCTTTTATTCACACATTTGTAAACTGAGATCTAAAAAGGACTTTGTAATCTCTGAGTTCTGAGTAGCTGTACAGAACATTTTTTTAATAACTTCTGAAATAGATTCCACACTCATAAATCAGGTGTTTATACTCCTAAGAAGTGCCTTGAGAGAAGTGTATCTCAGCATGATATTCACAAAAACACATCTGTTAAGTGACTTCCTTGAATCTTATTTTTTCCTGCTATTTGAACCTTACTCATTACATATCTTCCTTAGTGCAGGACTGTATCTTAGAAGTCTCTATAGGTGTTGAAAAGGGCTCATTCAAAGCTGATTTTATGCAGCAGCTCAAATATTTGAGCATTTGTGGAGAATAAAGCACAGACTCCTAGAAAAGGTACAAACTGATAGCTTTCTTGTGTCCACACAGTATCCAGCTTTTGAATTATAGATAACTGTGACAACACTTCTTTCCACTTCTTCCTATTTCAACTGTATCAATATCATTTGCAATGTTGGGGATGTGAGTAGAAATTAAAAAATATTAGTATATATAAAAACATAAAGCATGAATATATAGTCTGGATGCCACAAACAACCTTGTGTTCTTTAAGGATTCATTTTCCCTTGGGAGCGATAATATGAAATATATTTTTTAATGTTTTGGATGAAGGAACATACACATAAGGAATTTCCTTCTACCAAAGAAGCTAAAGTGATCCTCATTTTCCTTTGTTCTCTTGCTCATTCTTTAGTTAATCTTGAATTTGCTCATACATGAGAAAACGTTAAAGGTGAGAGCACAAGTCTCTCTTCTGGAGGGGGGTTTTATTTTCCCTCAGGAATACTGACTAAATCTAAGAGGACAGTAGCAAAAGAATCCCTCCTACATAAGCTCCATATTGCTGTCCCAACATAATTCACATGATTCAGCTTGTTTACCCTCTTGACATTTGGGTTTTAATGATCCCCTTACTGATTGCATATTTAGTCAAAGAGGTCTGGAAAGCACATCAACAAACAGACTGTGAATTTCTGCTTTTCTGGTGCTTAATGTTTCTCTGTACAGATACCAGCCTTCATTCAACTGTCCACACTTGGTCAAGGATGTCTGACATTTAATGCCATACTTGTCCAGAGGTGAAAAAGTCCTTTGTGAATAGAGTATTTGAAAGTCATCAGATACATACAGACAGCTCTACAAATCCTCACTCTGCAAGTTGAGCCCATATTTAGAATAGAGTGGTCATTTATTTATATAATTTTCCAACATACAGTAATAATAATAATAATTGTCATACTTACCATTACTATTTGAGCAGAACAATCCCATTCAGTCACTTTACAGTGTTATACACTTCTGATCTAAATCACAGAACAGTGGAATGGGAATAAGGAGATCTGGATTATATTTATGGCTCTACTATAACCTGCTCTATGACCCTTAATAAATCACAACACCTTTTGTTATCCTATTTCCCAGTTCATATTTATCTAATAGTTCATTCAGAAGTAAGTTTCTTGTGCAGGGAATCTTCCTTGTTAATATTCCTCAATGCTTATTTAGATGACTTCTTAATTACTTAATTATATTATTGTTAAGACATAGTACTTTGGAGTGGTGTTACACTACGTGTAGCCTGTGTAAATCTGGGACAGAAATGAGGCTACTCTTTTTGCTAATGTAACATTTCTGTAAATGTTGAAGAGCTGTAGGAATGCAGGAAAAATTGAGAATAAAAGACAACATTGTACCTTCAGCTAAAACCAACCATACAGACTCAGGAATCACTAATAAATCCATTAATTTTAGAAAATTCTACAGTGACTGTGCTGAGACGATAGCTTAATAGTCAGGTCAGGGAAAAGGAGATAATTTCACTTTGAATACAGTTTACTGAAGGAGCCACAACCACTTAGCGGATTTTAGCTGTATCTGAATTTCAAATACTTCTAAATTTCAGCTCTGGTTCTATACAGCATAAGCTTCAGTATGACCCCACCCTTAGCTGTATTATATCAGGAATTCTTTTGATCTGATTCTTCATGCCCATTTTGTTATGGATGTTTATGCAAGAAGAAAGTATTTACAATGAATGAAAATCATGACCTAGGCATAAATAGCATATTGTGTATCTGAAAACATATTTACCTTGCACTGAGGCAAGTGGCAGCCTAACACATAAAGAAAAATATAAAGAACAAGAGAAAGCATGACTATGGGACTAGATCTAGAAGAGCCAATGGACTAAGTAAAAACTTGGTCCATTAAAAAATGCAAGAAGTTTGCCTTATTTTATCCACCCAAATTTCAATACCAATATATTGATACCAATATACCAAAATACCAATCCTAGGCAGTATATTAGGTTTTCACTTCTGGAGATATAAGGTCTGTTTCACATTAAATAGATCACAACCTTCTTCCTATTCTGTTCATCATAACAGCAGTACTCAATCCAGTCTGCAAATGAAAAATATAATTCAAAAACAGCGATGAGTAGAGGAGTTACAGATCAGGGTTGATTTAAACAGACTGATGTAAATGGACCTTCATCGGGTCCTGATTCAGCAAAGCACTTGAACATATGCATAGCATTTAGTATTTGACCAGTCCCAGCCCGTGCCTTCCTGAAGCAGAGCTTCGGATGCATTAAAAATGGTTCAGACCTATTATGCTGGTCTCCTGCTAGCACGGAATGAGCCATTCATAAACATTAGCTGAGGTTTGCTCTCGCACGAAAATGGACTGGCAACTTTTGAAGTACAAAGTTGGACTGTGGACTGTAAATGTGAAGCAGCTGATGTTGAGGGGCTGTGATAGGCTGTTTTGTAAAAAGGGAGAAATTGCAACATGTCAGGCAGTGCAGTCTGCTAATCTGTCTGGCACTGGAAGTTTTCAAAAAAATGATTCTACAGAAAAGAAATTCTCACAACACAAGTGGGAGGAAAGAAAAAAAAAAAAGCAACTCAGGAACTTAGAAAGGAAATTCAATCTGAAAAATAGTTTTGTTTAGGTTTTTGGTTGCTTGTTTGTTTAACTGGTTGTTTTTCCTCCAGGAACCACTTAAATTATTTTTTTCATCGTGTTCCAGGTTTTTCAGAAGCTTATTGCCTGGTATGACAAGACCAAGACTTTCAGAAGTTCTCAAACAAATGGTGGAACGGTAAAAGGTACTATCAGTTTAAATTCAGGATGTACATACTCTACGTAGAGTCACAGAGTCACGGCATGGGCTGCAAGGCCCTTAAAGATCCTCTCATTCCAACTCCACTGCCATAGGCAGGAACAACTTGCACTAGACCAGGTTGCTCAGAGCCCCATCCAACCTGGCCTTGAACATTTCCAGGGATAGAGCAGCCAGAGCTTCTCTGGGCGACCTGTGCCAGGTGCTCAGCACCCTCACGATAAAGACTGTTTTCCCTAACATTTAGTCTAAACCTACCCTCTTTTAGTTTGAAGCCATTCCCCCTTGTTCTATCACTACATGCTCTGGTAGAAGGTCCCTCTCCATCTTTCTTGTAAGGTCCCTTCCGGTATGGGAAGGCCACAATTAGGTCACCTCAAAGCCTTCTCTTTTCTGGTCTGGACAATACCAATTCTCTCAGCCTTTTGCAATAGGAGAGGTGTTTTTGAATCTGTGCTTCTTATATTTGAGGTGACTGTTGTGAGCACTGGGTTACAAAGGCAAAACCATTCACAGCTATCAATATGTGATCTTGAATATATCCCCTACACTGCAAGGGCAGTGGGCTCAGAAGTACACTCCGAACTCCTGGTGCCTGCTCATACAAGCTGAGGAATCAGGGGGATACCATCTCCCATATCTTTCTATGCACCAAAGCAAGAAATGCACCATCTTCCACATGGTTGGGATGGGCATGTGAGAACCTTGGCTCTGGGCTGTATCACAAGCACCTCTCTTCTGCAATGAAGACACAGCTTGCCTTCTTCTTCTGCTAAACATGAACAGAGCTGAGTAACACCCTCAACTCAGGCTACTGGAGGTATGTTCTGAAAACTACAGCTGGACAAGGCTCCGCACATAACACAAACAGAGATACTCTTCAGCTCTGAATGCTAACAGGCCATAAATACAGGCAAATGTTGGACAGTTGTGGAACACAACTGAGCAATGAAATCCTGGGATGTCTAAACGCACTAGCTTATATGGAGCTACGTCTGCTACCTCTGATCAGTCCTGCTGTAGATGATGAACCTGTAACTCCACAACATGGACATCTTTTAGAGTCTGGCAAGCATGGCAGTCATTTTACGGCGTCAAGGATCATCTCTTCAAACTCAAGATGAGTGGCATAGAATGAGCCTTTTTTTGTGTACTTAAACAATATTAACTTTCAAAAAAACCTGGGAGCATCCCCAGTACAGTAGTCCTGTAGATGTACTACTGTACACTACTGTAGATGTAGTCAAAATAAGTATGTACAGAAGCCTTGAAAACTGGATTGTTAAAATATAAACAAAATGCTTCAGTTCTGTGGTTGCTTCAGTCCTCCATCTCTCTACATGGGTCATGCTGAAGTCCAAACTTTTCTCACATTGACCCATAGTTTTCACAAAAAATGAGGCGTGATCTTTAGGAGAAGAAGACCTATCCTCTACTACCATTATTGTCATGTCCAGTGCATATAGTCTTCAAGGTGGACAGGGTGTGCACACTGGTTGGGAGATTTTTCTCACCAGACCTGATCTGGCTAAAAGGTAGATGTTTAGCTACCTAAAACAAGCTAGAGGTATTATGTGCTAAAATTGCCCACCACTTACTACTAATTCAAGTGAGGGCTTAAGAGGGTGAGTTCAGACATCTGCATTAAATTTTGTGAAGGGAATTTGATCTTCTGTGCTTAACAGTAGCTCTCTTTATGTCTTCTACACTTCTGGAAGTCTGACCCAAACAGGAAAATTCACCAAAGTTAGAATTGCCTGCTGCCAGGTGGGATTTGTAAATGTAGAGCTCAGGATGTGAACCACAGATACCCTGCAGGCAGGAAAAGGTTTGTGTGTTGGGTCTTTCTGGGTTGGAGCTAATATTCTTCATAGCTGCTTGTTCGGTGCTGCTTGAGATTTCTGACCAAAATGACACTGACAACAGACTAATATTTTAGCTATTGCTGAACAATATTTACACAGCATCAAGGCTTTCTCCATTTCTCACATCCCATTAATTACATTTAAGGTGCACAGATGCTGGGAGAAGCCACAACCAGGCAGAGGATCCAAACTTACGAGTGAGAGATTCCATGCTGTACATTGTAATGCTCAAAAATAAAGGAAAGGTGGGAGGACTGAGCAGCTCATTTTCTGCTTGGATAGTATCTGTGTTTCGGTCTACAGATGGGGGATGGTGAGTTACTGTCTTTGCATAAAGTTTTTCTCTCTCTTCTTCCACTCCTTCACTTATTAAGCTATATTTATCCAGACCCATGTGTTTCCTGCTTTTGTTCTTCCATTCCTCTTCCTCCATTCCACTGTGGGGAGAAGGGAACAGTGAAGGACTCCTCATAGAGTGCTTAGCTGCTTAACCCACAGCAGCATGGATGAGCTGGTGTGTGAATATCCTGGGCAGTGCAGACATTCTCTCAAAGCAGCCACCCACCATCTTGCACAAAAATAAGCTGTCTCCGTAACTTAATGAAACACTGCATTTACAGCCTCCAGTTTCACCCACAACATCTGGTTCCACTGCAATTAGTGCTTACGTACACACTTCCTGTATTTAACCTTTTATCTTAAATGATGATGGGTCACAAGTCAGCCAGAACATTTTGCCCAATTGCAGATATTCTTGTCTGATAAAGTACCATCATTGCAATATACATCCAGCATCAGAAATAAGGACACCATAATTCCCTCTTCTGCTCATGCAAATAATAATGCCCGGACTTGAAATAAATGCTTTACACAAGCATTTCTGTAATAACTAACAAGAAATGGAAGGAAAAGTTATATTAATTTATTTGCACTATAATGAACATACCACATCATTATGCTCTCTTTTCTCTTTCTTTCCTTTCTCTTTCTTTTCAGATTTTTTTCTTCTGATTCTCTCTATCTTTTTTTTTCTCTCTCTTTTTTTTTTTTTTTTTTGTTTCTTCCTAAAGGGACGCTTGAATAGAACTATCTGGTTTAGAAGATGAGGCTGACTGATTACTGTAATTCATAGGGCCTTAATTAGCTGCACAAACCATTAGCTACAATTAGACTATTATAAAACACTTGATGCGCTGTGTCAACCATGGGGGCTCATTTATTCTTGTGGCAGGGAAGGGAGGGGAGAAGGGGAAAAGAGAGCACTGTACAGCCAAGCATGCTAATAAAGAATGATTTTTGATTTAAGATGTTGCCGATAGTCCCTCAAAATTAATCTCAATAGCTGTCTAATTTGTGTCGGTGGATGGTATATTTATTGTAAAATGACACCAAAGCTAAATGAGTTACCTGAAGCAGGACTGCTAATGTCAGCGCCTGGAGACGCAACTCCATATGCCGTAATACAGCAAGGCACTGGGGCTGAATACTCCCAGTGGAGCACTTTGCTTCATCTGTCTCTGAAAATGCAGCAACCTGACTTACACTTTATGATCCTTAAATAATAATAATAAAAAAAAAAAAAAAGGAAAAAAAAAAAGAAAAAAGAAATATGAGAAACAAATTTCAGAACAGCTTTCACAGGTGAGGGGGGTCTTACAAGGGCATGGTCCAGGCAGAATAAACCTTATTGAAATTGGTTTGAGTGTTGGCATATGTAAGACTGGAAATTATGAGATTTGTCTTTAAAGTGAAATAGAGAGGAAATAATACAGATGAGGTGAATTTTTCTAAAGGGCTTAACACAGTGGGAATGTAAGTATGACATTCTTTAACTTAGAGGCCTTTTTTGTTTGTTTTCCTATTGTATTTTCTGATTCATATTGTATTGATCTAACTTTCTAGTTGCAAATTGCTGGAAATACATTTATAGATTCCTTTAATTTCTTTCTTTTTTTTTTTTTCCTTTTACCCTTGATTAATTTCCTGCTAAGCACCTTTGCAACAGAAAGTCAGGAGCTTAAAAAAGGAGAGATTGGTTCAATAATACATGGCACTTGGTCTTTTCTGTACCATGCATGAAAGTATAAAAGCACAGAGGGGAAGAAAGCAGAATCTGTAGTTAATATGTTAGATTGGGACTCAGAGACCTGAATTCTGTTCCTGTTGTGCCCTACATGACCTTGGGCAAATCCATTTCTCTGTGCTTTTGTGCAACATGGGGACAGTCACACTTTCTCTCCTATTATGCTTTGTTTCTTTCAACTCTGGGGCCCAGATTCACAAAGGTAAATCAAGGTAATTTATCTTGATGGACTAGAAAGTAAGATCTGAATTACCTCTGTGGATCAGGGTCTAAGCTTTTTTGGGGCAGGGATTGCCTATTGGTTTGGGAAAATACAGCACTTGGCATGCAGGACCAAATGTCATTTAGAAACTCTAAATCTTCTTGCAAAAAAATCCCACAACATGCTGCTAATAGGATGGAGTTGTTACACTGCATACACTGTGATTAACTAACTGATGATCTTCAGCGATGCTGCAGCTGCCAATACACTTTGTACTATCCTCAGCCATTAATATCTCAGCAGAAACAGAGCTCAGAGCGTCCGGCCCCAAAATTACAAGCCTCTGTCGCCAGAGCCAAAGAAGGTGAGTCACTGATAATTGCAGCTGAGTGCCCTGTCCCTCACTTAGGATGTTGAGTGTTATATCTAGTCCATGAATCACAGACAAAAAACTTGGAGCATGACCCTCATCACTCTACTTACACAGGGAAATGTAAACGTGAGGTGAGAGGTAAGAGTTATCTGACTCTGATAGAGAGGTGTCAGCCACCATTTCTCACAGGTAGAAGCCCCTAGACCAGTTTGGTATGATATTATCTCTTCCTGTGTCTGTTCTGACTGTTCCAGAGTAGAGCAGGTATCATTGTGTGCAGCTGGAAAGTGGCTGCCCTAACCTCTCTCCCTTATAGCAGTCTTGAAAACCAAGCTTTCTTCTTTGCACATCTAACTGCCAAAGAATAACATTGATATAACTTTAACAAAAATTGCCACATTAATGACTGGTTACAACATATACATTCATTTAAGCTAAAACATTAAAGTTTCAGGTGGAAAATTTTGTCTCCCTTGAGAGGAAAAAACAAACACCCACCCTTCCACCCCTCCGAGTTATTACGGAATACAAAAATGTCACAGCAACAAAACAAAAGAAAAATTTAAAGAATATCACACAACAGTCAGCAAATACAGCATTTTGTCCTACATGTGTATGGGAGTGCATGTTGCTATGTAAGCATGCAAATAATGCTATACATATTTATGTGAATCTAGGCATTCACAAAGAAAAAATTCGCATAAATTGTCTTCCATTCAAAAAACTGAAGAAAAAAATCCTGTTGCGCTTTACAGTCAGTCTGTCAATAATAAAATAATTTACATATAAGCATGGAGCTCTGGTAAAGATTGGTGTCAGAGAGAACTCAATAATTAGTAATTAATTGTAAAATGAACTAAGTTAGATAGGGTTGCCATGTTATAATTATGGTGGAAGAAGAAAAAGGATTTTCTGGATGATGAAGGAAGGATCAGTCAAGGGTGACCAAGGGCTCAGTTCAATCTACTAATATGATTGCAATTAAAAACCACACTCATAAACAGTACTCTGCTGGGATTTGAGGAAATACTCTAGCCTTATAAGAAAAAAAAAGGGTAAGTTCTGATATAGATTGATGCGATGGGACAGCTGGTATTTGCAAAAGGAAGAAATTTAGTCTTTTGCTTTTGGACTAATTATCAACATCTCTTCAAAAGAATCCATGGTCCACACACATGACTGAAAGAAAATTCTAAATAAATTACCTCAAATTTTTCATTAGATAACATCAGGAAACAGGCTGGAGAAAATAGCTGGGGTGGGTGACTCCTCTGACAGAAAAATAACACCCATAAGATGGGAAAGCATATTCAAAGTCTGTGGTCTTACGAAATTTATTAAACATTTATTCAGTGATTATTGAACAACCACTGTTCAAGCAGCAGTTTGTTCAGTTTCCAGGCAGTCACCTCACAGTAATAATGACAGAAGACATGGATGCCTGAGGAGATGTTCCTTGGGGAGCTTTTCTCAAACCCCCTTAAGCAGGATGCTTAGGCAGCAGCAAGACTGCCAGCACAGGGTGGAGGCTTTGTGTTCTAACAGTAACAGAACAGTGAGAAAAGCCAGAAACAAAATCACAGAATCCCAGAACAACCTGAGGTAGAAGGGACCCACAAGGATCATTAAGTCCAGCTCTTAAGTCTGCACAGGACTTTTCCCAAGAGTCACAACCTGAGTGTGAGAGCATTGTCCAAATGCTTCCTCAAGTCTGTCAGGTTTGGTGCTGTGACCATTGCCCTGTGGAGCGTGTGCCAGTGCTCAAACACCTTCTGGGTGAAGAACCTCTTCTGATATCCACCTCAATCTCCCCTGACACAAGTGCATTCCCTTGGGTCCTGTCAGTGGTCACCAGAGAGAAGACATCAGGGCCCGCCCCTCCTCTTGCCCTCACAAGGAAATTGTAGACTGTGATGAGGTCTCCCCTCAGTCCCCTCTTCTCCTAGCTTGCTGTTTTTTCACCCCACATTAATTGACTCAAGGTTTTCTCTAAGCACATAGACTCCTAGCCATGATTCCTTAGAATTTCCATTTCTGAAGCAGTGCCTTATTTGGCTTTCTACACAGCGATCTGCATTTTGCCTCCCTTCTTCCTTCCCCGTTAAAGGGTGCGCAGGCCTTCCATGAGTATTATGGCTATGGCACATCTGCATGAAAAGGAGATAAAGGATTTCAGGAAGGTGCTTTCAAAGCTTCAAGTGGCAGGCAGGCATAATATTCCTATTAAGGATCTATGTGTACTGAGAGACTTCAAAAGCCTTGCATTTAATTTCCTGGCTTCTGGAGCTAGCATCACCCTGATTTCTGTATTCTTCCCTTTTTCTCCTAACTTTCCATTCAATAGTTTAAACTTACAATGTTATTTTCAGTAGTTTGGTTGGTATGTTGCTTTTTTATTCCTTTTTTTCACTCCCCTGGGAAGTCAAACTGTAGACAGTATTACTTAGTGATTCATCTATAGTTCCTTCTTGAACCAATTCCTGCTTGTTGCTTAGGACTTACAGATGTTTTGTAGAGATACGGTAAAAGGCAAAGAGTTTTCAGCCTCCAACAATACAGATTTTAAAATCATAAACCCTCCGGTTTCAGAAAAAATAATGGAGAACTCACACAAAGAGAGCAGGTGGGAAGGGGAAAGATTAAGAAGAGGCAGAAAAATACCACCTTTTTTATTTACCGTGTTTGGCTTAGATCTCATAAATTCTCTTAAATGTAATGATATCATTTTTTCTTGTTCCAAAGGAAAAAAAATCTTTCCGATCAAAATTTATCACAGTAAAAATAAAAAAAAAATATGGAACAAACCCGCATAAAACATTTAACAGCAACATTTAATAATGTATACAATAAAATATCACACTAATATATTGACAAATACAGCAATAAAGTATTAATGTGATTATGCTTCATCAGTGCAGCATCCCTTCCTCCTTGTCTTTCAAACCATTTGAATAAAGTCTCTCCCCTCTCATCAACGATTTCACCATAATCCTGTAAAAACAAACAAACAAATAACACACTATAATTTAAAATAAAGATTCCCAAACTAATTTTCTTGTGACAACATATACAGACACAAACTAAGGTAGCTGTAATTTATTTTTGGTTTACACCAGGGTAAGTGAAATGAGAACTTATTTCATAACAGCTTAATTAGGATGATACTGTAGCTGCAGTTTTTTTCTATACTTATTTTCACCACTCCTGGGAAAAAAATGCAAGAGCTACTGACACCACTTTCCAGATGCTGACTGAAGCATGGGAAGAGGAATTGTCCAACCTGTAAATAAAATTTAGTCTTGAGGTGGCAATGTCCAGCTCATTGCTGCAATGTCTGAAGGCAGCTAGACACCTGAGATGGTCACAGGCTCTTGAGGACACAATTGGGTAAGAGTGAGGCACCTAAATCTGCAGTTGATAACAGACAGTATTCAGAAACCTCTTCAAATCCATTTTGGAGACAGAATCTCACTCTGGGCTGCTGGAGGCTTCTCTCAGCTTCAAATCCCCTCACATAATTAAACAAGCCAGGTCAGTTCTTTCTCATATCAACAAGGAAAGGTTTGCAAGGCTAAAGCACTCTTAGAGTCCATGTCAGCTCATGATTCAGCCCTCTTTTTTCTCTGAACATCTAAGAAACCATCTGCATATAAGAGATTCTATTTAATTGTAGGAACATAAAGGGTAAAGCAGATAACTGAGTGAGAAACCCTTCTTTCAAGCATTTTAATTATTATTTTCATATGAGCTCTCTATCACCAGATCTTATCAGCAACTACTTCGTATATCCGAGCTGTCTTATGGAATTGAAATGTTCAGGGCAAATAAGGCCACTTAGAAGTACTTTTTTTTCATGTGGTGGTTTCTTCAGTCACATTTCCTCCTTAGGACTGAGAAGATCCTGGCGTGTTGTTCCAGATGGATGAAACAAATGGAATCTGGCGCCACAACTACACCTATACATGTGTTCTGGTACCTTTAGTGTGCTCACAGACATGTCATTGCCAAAGTCGGTTTGGGCTTTTCAATACAGAAAGCCAGATATTTAATTCACATATAGTAAAATATTGTATCACCCTACGCTTTGTGAAAAGGACTCTTCAGAAATCTCATCTGAGAAAACATAGAAAAATTCAGTTTTGTGTTTTCAAAACGCCAGTGACTGCTTAAGCAATAGAAAAGTTACATGTAGCAGAAATAACAATCTTCTCCTCAGGTTTGTGAGAGAAGCTCAGATAGCATTGTTAATGGCTTTCAGACGTGTTTGGAATTAATCCCTTGCATCTGTTTGTCATCTTTTTCAGATTTAATGACTTGATGCTTTCCTAGGTAAACAAAGAGGCTCTCTCACTCACACATGCGACTTAGAGCAGTGTGCATACCTGTAAAATGAAAAGGTGGTTAGATGGAAAATGTCATTTGCTGTGACTTTGTTATGACCTTTATACAAGCCAAATTCCAGTTCAACATGAGTCACAGCAGTCTGATGGATGGAGCTGCAGCTGTTGAGTCTGCTCCCGCACAGGCCAGGAAAGAGACAGGCGTGCTTGCATCTAAGTCTAGACATCAGAGGTACAGAAATCAGTATCTTGCCCACTCACTCATCTTCCACTCATTATACTTGGTGAAGAACAATAGACGCTTCCAGGTCACAATTCATCTGATCTCTTTTAAATCTCTACTTTGGTATAAGATGAATTGCATCCTAGAAATGCTCACTGACTATGCAGAGCCTCTAAGGTGATATCTGCATTGTAGACATCTACAATTAACCCTTTCTGTATAGGTTTAAAGATGGCGGAAAACCAAAGTTAATATCAGAAGTCCCTATCCATTCCTTACGTAAAAGTCACTGTAACCTTGCTGCTCTATAAGAAATAAAGCTTTCCCTGATAATTGCAGCAGAGAACTCCTTTTATATGTAAAGAGGACCATTTTTATGGGACGAAAAAAAAATATTGCGAGAGTGAAACAAATGCAGGAAACAAAGCAGACTGAATTGATACTGATTGAAATTGACTCTATTCTTCCATTCTTCTTCCTATACTTAATACTGGCTGCTGAAAAATTAGGTGTGATACCAGACCTTAGGCCAAGTCATCAGTACTGGAAATGCTTTCTATGCTGCTAACACTAGAGATTTGCTCTGCTTCTGTCTTTCACCGGAATCCTCAGAGTGAAGGAGACAGATTCATAAAACATGACATTTTCTAGCTCAGCCTCCTACAGAAACCAGCTGTCGATGAACACCAGCAGCCATCGAGCTGAGCGTCTTCCCTGGCTCCTGCTGTTATGTGGACAGCTCCCATGCACGGCACACACACAGAGCTGTGTTTTTATGTTACTGCCTCTGCAGGTTCAGGCTGGAGATCTGGGTCAGCCCCCCACAATGCTGTGGCGTGAGGCTGGAATTATGTTCCTCATTTCCAAACTATCCAGAAGCTTCACAGGCTACACAAAGGATTTCCGTATTATTTTTCCAGATTGTGTTCCCACCTTCCTTGGATTGAAAAGCAACTAGGTTACCAGATCAAACTGAGAAAATGTCTATACACAGCAGAAAATGAGTGTCAGTGATGAAAATGAAAATATTAATTTCAGAATGTTAAACCAGAATATTCCCACAATTCTGAATTTCCCATCATTATTCTTAAAAACCAAGATATCAAAATTGCCACAAAAAACAATTCTGCCTTCACAATGCTTTTGGGGTTTTCTTAGTGTTTTTTGGGTTCTTTGTGGTATTTTTCCCCCTTGGTGTTGTTGTGGGGGGTTTTGCGTTTGAATTTTTGTTGTTGTTTTTTTGGTGGGTCTTTTTTTAGGTCTTTCTGGGGTGTTTTGGTTGGTTGGTTGGTTGATTCTGATTTTGTTTTGGATTTTTGTGGGGGTGGCGGTTTGGTATTTTTTTGTCAAAAATGTCCCTCAGGACAGGTTTACAAAATCATAAGGACCATATTGGCTCATGTCCTTGCAAAAATAATTTTTATGTATTCCAAGTATGATAAAAAATATTGGCTGCATTTGTTCGACTCTATCAGGTAAATATGTATATGTGCAGTTCTTTTAAAACATTTAATTATTTACTCAGGAGACCAGAACAGCTGTTCTGCCAGGTAAATACATTTTGAGGCAGCTTTTTAAGATGTGTATTATGTTAGATCTATTTCCACCTAAATGCATTTTTTTGTAACGCAAATTCTTTTAAAAGGCAAAATCTATTACCTTCAGAGCCATTCTCTTCTATCACGTAAACATAGATTTGGGGGTCATGCTTTGCATAATAAAACAGCACCAGCAAGATTCTTTGAAGAGGCATTTTCCTTGATCATACGGGCCAGAGTCTGATGTATTCATTTCTAAGAGGAACAACATTAACTGGTTTTAGTGGAAGTTTCTTTAATACTTACATAGCAAAGCAGATTCCTGCATAGCAGCATAACACACAAAAGTTAAGCATGAGTAACATGAACGGAAAAAGGGGAGCTGTATCCTTACTCCAGAAAAAAAAAAGTGTGCTGAAACACTGTTTTCTGTCTCAGCATTCAGTCTACATTTCAAGTAGAAAGTCAGAAAGTGGTTACTTGATCACAGCACCTTTGCCAGATGTTCTAGAGCTGGAACTGCCTTTGGATCTAGGGCTATCGTCTTCAGTTCTATGTTCCCAGCATTTCTAGGAAAAATTTGTCTCCTTTTCAGATGAGTTAGCTCATCAAACAGGGTGATATGTCTGGCTTCTGAAGGTGGTTTTTCTCTTAATTGCTTTGTGAAAAGCCATTTCTAAAATTCAGCTTTCCTAAGTTACTTTCTTGCTCATTTTCCGTAATAGTAACAGGGGACTATCACCATGTCTATCAGTATGAAATGTGTGGCAACATGTTTAGGAGTAACAGCATCTTTGTGCTTGTGGTAGTCACAGATAAAGATTTGTAGCAAAAGAAATCAACTTTATTACACCAACTAGTATCCTTCTTCTCCAGATCTCATGTGCTCAAAGGCTTGCTCTTTCTTTTTGTTTCACAGTTTTCCTAATCAAAATATTTGTTCAGCTTTCTTTTCCAATGAACTCTAACCCTTCTGGTACCACTAACTTTGACCTTATACCTTACTTTATTAGATGTTGCACAAAGAGATTCCAAAAAGAGAAGCCCAAAAGAGATACATCTTGTAAGCAGTGGTCACCCGATTCTGATTTTACACATTCATTAAAAGATTAATTTGATGCATTACAAGCTTGTTGAGCTATTAACCATTTTGCACTTATCTAAATTTAGTAAGAAAACGGTGTGTGATATAAGCATAGGGATACTTACTTGATTGACCTGCAAGTGATCGCTGAAGAAAATACTTTGATAGTTAACATGGAATGAAGTCCTGAAAGCTTTTTATTTTCAAAACTGGTTGGAAAGAGTCTGAGAAACTGTGATTCCTCCCTTTCCAAGGGTTCTCGCTTTGCCTAAATTAGAAGTACTTTATGGATATCTGATTAAAATGATATAACTCCAGTGATGTTAGTGATGGCATCTGACATATATGTTTCATTTGATGTAAGCATGTGTCTGACTGTGAGCAAGTAAACGGATGTCAACAGACAAGCAAATTAAAATTGCTGAACTCCACAGCTAGTAGTACATTAAAAAAAAAGAAAAAAAAATCCCCAACTTAATGCTGTTCCACATTTTCTAATTTCACCCAGAATTTTCTGTCTGAAAGTTGAACACTGTTTGATACATTCCTCCTTCCATTTGAAGTACCTCGCTAATCCATCTGAACAACTTTAATAATAACTCAGCATGATGTCTTTTGGCATTCTCCCTCCACTTTTTCTCTTTTTTCTCTTGGGCTACTATGAGAACTTTAATGACCCAACAAGTTTGTCTTCTGTCAACTGAGAATGCTGAAAATTTTATTTGGTGGAATCAAGACACTGGAAAGATACTCTAAGTGAAACAGCAGGATAAATTGGTACTCCCCAACTATATTTCTTTCGAGTCGGCTTTCCCAAACTATCAGTCTTTTCCCAAAGAACATGCTTTGGACCACCAAGTCATCGCTCATCTTCAGTGGGTGCAGTTAAAACTTTCTATCTTTTCACCAATATCAGTGACTCTTTAATGATGTGTGCGTTTCTATTTCTTCCTTAGCCCACTGCTTTATGCACTGAAGCATCTTAGTCTGTGTATCAGATTTGGAGATATATTTAGCTGTCTAAGCCTCCATTAGTTTCAATGGAAAACGTAGTAACAAAACACAAAGGTTATGTTTTTGAAATCCACTGAAGAACCTCTACTTCCACCACCTTCCCGCCCCATTTAATTTAATTTTGTGTAGGTTTTTTGTATATACAATATCTGAAGACTCTGTGAGATGAGATCTGCAAGTCCTTGCTTCAGTGGTTTCAGACAGTACTATTTCTTGCTGTCTGCCCCTCTAGATGTCTTCCCTGCTCCCAGACCCAGGAAAAGACTGGCAAAAGGCTAGGTGTGATTAAACTTCAGCTGCACCATTGGAAGGCTGGCATCTTCATTCAAATTAGAAGAAACACTTTCAGTCTGGAACACCTCAGGGAAGAGTGTATTTTTCTTTTACTGAGTGTGCCAGGGTGCTGTGATTGCTTAGTGGGTGCAAGGTGAACTTCCAAGCAGGGCAGAGCCGTCACCATCTAGAGATTTCCCGGAGAAAATTTCTCAGCATCCTAAGATTTTCCTGAAATTTTGCTTCCCAAGTTATCTTGAGGCAATGATATTAGATGTCCACAGAACAGTTGGTGTCAGTTATAAATAGGCATGTACATTTAAGTATCTATATATAGAGATATTTTCTTCGATATAATTTCCTGAATAGAGATAGAAATCATAACAGTACACTTGAGAAATTATTTTTATGTCTACAGGGTTGAGTGTAAAGTACACTTTGTAAGAAAAAGAAAATTTATGGACTTGAATGAATAAAAAGAGTTTAAAAATAAGAGTACTATGGTGTTGGTTTTTTGGGGCTATGTTTGTTTGTTTAGTTTGGTTTGACTGTGGTTTTTTTTTAAAGGAATGAGTATAGTTCTATTCAATATTCACTTTAAATATTCATGTTGCATTGTTTCTTATTCCTAGTGTTTAAAAAATGGCTGCCATAAATTCTTATATTCCTGTCCTTTAAAATGTTTATGATTTAAAAATAAGCCAGTCAGCAGTGTTAAGACACAGCCTTTTAATTTAGGTAAAAATTGCTTTGTGGAAACAGGCTTTTTTTATCATACCAAGAGAATTCAGGATTAGAGACAAGCAGAGGTTAAAAATAATTTGTAAGTCCAGCTACAGAAAGCCTGAGTGATTCATATAGTTTCAATTCTTCCTGGGAATTTGTCCTTTGCTTTCAATTGTTCTTATTTACATATAGCCTAGTTTCAGAGCAGAGACCTTTTAAACACATCGATAGGTCAATAAATCTATGCTTTTAATAGGGATGTACTTTTGTCCATTCTTTATTTTGGAGCTTTTCATTATGCACCGTCCTGCATGACTATACACTGCTGCACATGAAATGTTTACGTTGAATTGATTGGTTCCTTCAACACGTTTGATTATTAGAAAGTGCAAAAGGGATGTTTTCAAGGTTTATAAAAGCATATGTTGACCTTTCTTTGAGAATATAAAAGGCTGATTCTATTGCCATTATACCCTCTGCAGAGGCGACGTGGTGCAAAGTCTGGGAATGTATAAACTCTCAGAGAAGAATGGAGAAGTTGCATTTCCAAGGACACATGACTTAAGGACACCCCTCTGTTATGGATGTAGCCTTTTCTTCTACTGTCTGATGCCTCCTTCCAGCTGCCTTTGCAAATCATACACAGAGCTGAGAACATGTTCAGGAGTCTGACATCCAATAACATGAAGCTCTGCTTAAACACAGAATAACTGTCTGAACTTTGAGGCACTGCTCTCGGAAAGGCATATTTCCTATGAGCATGGCCCAGTTTGCACCCTGCCTCATTGCCTGTGTACAGGGATATCACAGGTGTACCTGTACATGTGAACAAACAAACAGGTTGCCTTATGCCCTGGGGATCACGTTCCTTTCGACCAGGAGTGCAATTGCAGGGTCACCACCTGGGAGTCCAGTGGGCTTCCGAGGCTTATGTGGTGTTAGCAAGCTCAGAACCTCTCAGGCCAAGACTTTCAGGTGTGTTAAGACATCAACCTCTACTGAAATAAAAAAATTAAAAANAAAAAAAAAAAAAAAAAAAAAAAAAGGAAGATCTGTCTTTAAAAGTCTCTGCAAGGAAATTAATTTCCAGTGGTACCTTACAGATAATACAAATTACTCTTGTGCTTCTTGTGACCATCCCTATGTGTAAAGGGAATATTCTTTATTACTAAATTGTGACCAATGGCAGAAAATTCTCCAAACTATAAGTAATAGTTTCTAAACACTCTGGTAGAGCAACTGAAAGAGAGGAGAAGAGAGGAATCTATAGAGCTCCCAGTACTTTGCTCCACAGCTGAAAGGATAGCAGCAACAGCAAACAGCACAGAACAGATAACTGATTATCCTTATGATCCTATTCATTCTGTGTTTTAGTTATCTTCAAAGGCAGATTCCCAGTGGCTGTAACTTCCCTTCTGCCTCCCACTGCTTGACACGGACACCGTGGCTGCACCTGCCTTTGCCCATGCAGCCTGGATTTAATCAGTGACCTACCCAGGGTCTTAGAGTCCATAATGGTAAGGAGTGCAGCCACTGTGTATCCTTAATGACAGCAAGAGTTCCTGTGAAGGATACTGAAAGGACCTCTCCAACTCTCTTCTGCTAGGTCATATTTGCACCCTGCGGCTGAAGGGAGTATCCAGTTGAGGAGTTCCCGATTTTTTTCCAGGGAAGACATGTGGATAAGATCCCTAGCAATTAAGAAACATAGCAAAGCAAAGTATAACCCTGTGAAAAGTGTTTCTAAAACATCACTCATTTTCTGAAAGCTTCCACAAGTTAAAAACTATAGTCTTGTTTAATAGCTGGGACTGAAATAGGAAAATCAGTATAGGAATCGTTTCTTGGTGGATTGCAGCAAACAAACCAACAAAATCAGTCTGTACTTTGAAGATGCACAAGCTCTAAACTTTTCCTAAACAGGGACAAAAGGCAAGACAATAGACAATATCTCTTTCTCCAATTTGGAGCAAAAATTTCTGGTTTGCCTTCTGCATTGCAGATCTTCTTAGTCAGGTTGGGTCTCTCCTTCTCTCTATTTCTTACAGTTTTTGGTCTCCTTGTACTACTAAAAGCTGGACAATTATAAGGTTACCTGTGTTATGCTGTAGCACAGTAGAACTTCAGCAGGTCAAAGGAGTTCTTCTGTCTTTCATATTATCATTGTCCCATTTCTCTCACAGGTGTTAGAGTGTATATTCTGGGATACAGTTCCTCAGTCAATCTATTCTCCTAGGTTTATTTTTATATCAGATCATCATCAAGTGGTCTCCATTGTACAAAGCACTGTTCTCAAAAGTGGCTATTATAATTCAGCTTACAGTGATGAACACAATTACCTTTAGGTTCATTTAAAAAAAGATGAAGAAAAGAAGAATAAAAAATAAGAAATTCATCTGAACAAAGAAAGTCTTTGTAGGAAGGTCAACTGGGTAAAGGGACAGCTGCTTAAAAAGAAAGACACATTGATCTAAGCTTCAGAAGTAGTAAAAATATACAAGAAAAATTGATAACTCAGACTCTCATTTAAATGACGGCAGAGAAAATAATTTACTGAAAATTTTTAAGTCTAATACTATATCAGTACCTAATACTGTTCTAAAGAAATTATCTGATGCTTTTGAAGGAGTAAAACAAGACA
Source organism: Falcunculus frontatus (assembly GCA_013398115.1). Taxonomy (NCBI): domain Eukaryota; kingdom Metazoa; phylum Chordata; class Aves; order Passeriformes; genus Falcunculus; species Falcunculus frontatus. Next base: position 168,425 of record VZRV01010922.1, on the reverse strand, counting down.
AGGTCTCATGCTTTTCAGTGACTGGTTTTGAATGTGGGTGCAAGTGGGATTTTAAAGAGGAATTCACAGTAAGTAATAAATTGAGTATTTTTTACCCTGTTAATTAGGCTGAATTTCCACATATGGTGTAGAAATGTGGTACCTCTGTTTCACAGATGACTGATAGAGTCATACGAGTTATTCACTCAAGGTCGCAGGGAAGTGTGTTTATACCAAATCGGTGCTCAGAGCACTGGATCATGTGATTTCTTCTCTCCTTAGGGAGGTCAGACAGGATGTATTGAAGTTGAGCAGTAGGATCAGATTTCATTTTCAACCCTACTCAAATAAATAAATTAATTAAGAAAAATCTAGGTCAGACAAACCAATTCAGTATAATATCAGCCCAATGAGTGAGTAAAAGTGTGTTCCTCTAATTGCTGGAAGAAAACTACAGTAATATTTCCCCCATGGCTGAAGTAGAAGAGTTCCAAAAACCCTGGAGATCTTTGTCCTCCAGGAATTTTAACTTTCTCTCGCAACTGCATAATACCTCATCTTCCCCAAGAGTTTTTGAACAATGGGGATCAATGAGATCTCATTTTTAAAATAAATACAATTTCACTGAACAACTTTTAGCCTTCTCTATCCAGTTCTTCATATATCTGCATTTTCATTCCAAGCAGAAAAACATTTCATTCCGTTTTGCCGAAATCTCAGGCTAGAAGTACGGGGTGTCTGTTCCCGTTGTTGTTTTTTATATCTTTCCTCATTTTTATTGGTAAACTATCAAGCAGGATGTTCCCCCCTCCTGTTTTTAAACAGCTTAAACTGATTGTATTTCAAAAAAATGCAGATGCCTATATCTTTTATAGGAGGAAAGTCATTAAATTTTGTAAATGTTGGAAAAAAAGAAACTATGAATGATATTCTGGAAAGTGACGGCATCATAAAATATGCACAATCTGGTCAAGTTCCAATTTAAAAAAATGTGTTAGCATAAACAACCTTTAAAAATAGCAATGTAAAATTTACGAGCGCAGAGTGGATTTGGAAGCGGTCGCCACGCCCAACCACATTTTCAGTTCTCATCAACCTGGTTTCTAATTCTGCATACATTTTAGATTTGCTGACATTTTTATATAGAGAGAAACTTTCTGCAGCTGATGTGGAAATCATCAAGCCCTGCACAGCACTGAAGAGGGATTCTTTGGCCGTGGGAGAGCATTGTGCTGGCAACTCCATCTTCATCTGGCAGATTTTTCCTTTCACTTCTGTTACTTGCTGTTGCTGCCTCTTTAAACTGCTTGGAAATTATAGAGAATCATAAATTAATTAAAATTGGAAAAGGCTTCTGTGGTCATCGAGTCCAACCACTAACCCACCACTGCCAGGTCCACCACAAAACTGTGTCCCTAAGTGCCATATCTACCTGTTTTTTAAATACCTCCAAGGATGTTGACTTCACCACTTCCTTGGGCAGCTTGTCCCAAGGCTTGACAATTCTTTCAGTGGAGAAATTTTTTCTAATATTCAATATAAACCTCCCCCGGAGCAACCTGAGTTTCGCATTCACTGTTAGAGAATGTTTAATTATTAATGTTTAAATATCTAACAAAGGGAAGCTAGGGAAGGCATCTACTAAACCCAAGGCTTCTGATCAACACATCTTCCTTGATCAGCTGCTCTCCTGTGAGCCTTTTTTCAGGCAAAAAATAGCTAAGCCTTTAGGAGTTGGTGGATTTCTTTTCAGTCCTTTTAGGTGTCATGAAAGTTTCCAATAATTTTAATTCAAATCCTCAAATTAATGTCTGTCACTATAATTAAATTTAACTACCTTTTCATTCTTGAAATCTTTGTTCTACTGTTGCATAGCCCTGAAGCTCCTTAGAGCATACAGATTTCTTACTTATAAACGCCTGGGTTTTTCTGGCACCTGGAGTTGTAATTCTGGGTGTCTGTGTGCAGTCAAGTGTTAACAATATTTCAATTGCCATCCTCCAGCATATTCCTTCATTACTCAGGTGTTCCAGAATGTATTTCCCATCCTAAGATGGGATAGGGAAGCCATCAAAAGCCTAGAGCCATCAAAAATTTGTCTAACTAATATTAAGCCTTCACTCAAATTTATTTAACCTAATGTGGTTAACCTATTTAACTAAAGTCGTTCTGTGTCAATTATCCAGAGAAAGGGATTATAAGTAAGAAAACTATGACAACATATCTCCCAAACATTAAACAACTCATCTGAGAGGGCAAAATCCCTGATCCCTGAACTAAAGAAATATTTGAATTTTACATGAAGCAGTCACTGGGAAAAAAACTTTTAGTGACTAAAATGTGGACTGGAATCCATGGCACTCCTTCCCAAATGAGTGCACTAACTACTAGGAGTCTGTTGCCTTATATTTTGACTCTAATGAACTATTAAAACATGTTAACAAAACTATGATTCCCCATGTGAAATGCCAGTTCTGTTCATCTCAGTCTTGAGAGATGAGTTTCAATGCTCTTGCCCATTTCTCTCTCAGTCCGTGTAAGTACAGCAACAGATGGACTGGTTTTAGCTCTCCCTCGTTACTGAAAGAAGATGTTCAAACACTTTACAACAGGTCTGTCAGTGCCTACTGATGCACTGACAGAAGACAGCTCTTACTGATAGTGAAAAGGGGAAGACAATCCCAGGTCTGATTACCAGGTGATGGCAATCAGACTTTTATTTTGTCTAAAAATGGCTACTGATTTCTTTCCAGAATATTTCACCTCCTCACGCTGAAGAAAACTAAGCCAAAATATGTCGATTCATTAATTCAACTCATGATTATGAACTGATTTGGCTGACCCATGTTTTTATGTTCTGGCAAATCAGCTATTAATTAGAAAAATATGTAACTCTTTTCTTGCCAGATGAACTCAGTACCTACCTCTACTTTGCTATTCATAGTGGATGAAAAAAACAAAGAAATAAACAAAGCAGTATTGGATGCTGAATAAAAACTGTTCTTCAAAAGATGCATCTTTTCTGCTACAGAGTTATGCCCTTTCTTCACCCTCAGAATCCTGCTTTTTTTCTGTTTCTATTCACCTCATTACCTAATACACCATCTTATCTTTCTATCCACCTCTTCCCTGAAAGGCTAAAAAAGTCAGAGAACATTGCCAACCAAGAGATTTGTGTTTATAACTAAACAAATGAAGATTCCAAGGAGAGCCTGCTAGGAAACACTACAGCTCTCAGTGGTGCAATGTTTTTCTGCCTCTTCACGTGATGAGAGAAATCACATTTTGAAGAATACTTTCCACGTAAGACATTTTTCTTCCTATCCTCTTCATTCGCAGCACCTGCTTCAGGAAATATATATTTTCCACATACTGCTCAAATGAACTAATCTATTTTCACTATGTGTCCTTTTTGGCAAAATATCTACAGTATTTTCTTTCATAAAGACAAATTCTGCTCTTTTGGTATTTTTCCTCTTCCTCTTTTTATTAATAAAAAAATATGATCCCTTATTTCCTCCTCAGAGAGAAAGAAAAAAAAAAAAGGAAGAAAAAAAAGGCAAGAGAAAGAGCTAGGAAAAAGTAAATAATAGAAACTATACTGAAGCCTGAAGAAATTAAAAACTTAGGGCTAGAACCCCAACTATCAATGAGGCTTAACCTCATTGAAAATCTGTCTGTGAATATTTAGTTGTTTAGTGTTTCTGCAATGACATTTCTGCAGAGAGCAGCATGAACGAAAAATTGCCATTTTTTTATCATCTGGCCTGAAACTGCCAATACTGTGTCAGCTAGGAAAGATGAATTATTCCATTCAGCTTCTACAGAAGGTGCTTAAGTAGAGTTAGGTTCATGGGAGACCAAGTTTCCCAAATAAAACTACATTTCTTACCAATGCACAAGGTATTTTGCAACGAGACTTCTACTATAACATCTCTATCAGCATGTGCACTTATCTATCCATCTTCCTGACCATTCTTTGTTTTTTTTCTGGGGAAAAATATCCTTCCAGGTGATGAATCTGTTTGCAGCATCCAAGGCAGATTTTAGTCCTTCTAAAAATTTATTTATTTTAAATTTAATCCCCCTCCTTTCCCCAAGTTCTATATGACTTTTGGTCTCCCTCCTATTGATCCCTGGTTTAAATGAGAGAAGAATGTCTTAGTACTATAACACTTCTCTGATTTTTAGCACTTCCATACACTTTGTGATTTTCATCAGAAAATCTAACACAAAACTATGAAGGCCATTTATAAAGAGGTATATCTGTGAGGGTTTTCCTCATTGGTGTGTTTTCAGTTTTGGTGGGGTTTTTTTTAATGTATTTTGTTGGGTTTGTGGGTTTTGATTTTGGTTTGGGGAGGGCTTTTTTTTTTGTTAACAGTTAGAACTCCCCAAAACCTCAGCCAGAGATTAAAAGACCTCTCTCTAGCTTCCTAAGGTATTTTATTTTATCTTCATAGTAATCTGTGAATATTTGGTATTTATTTTCAAAATCTGATCCCTGATATACTCTGCATTAATATGGAGAAGACACCAAAATTGGAATTCATAGTGATCTGAAAATACATACGTGAAGGACAAAACAGGATAAGCTTTTCATCCCTCAAGGAGAAACTGCATGACATAATTACACCAGGAATATCATCTGACATTAAAATGTCACATGTATTAGTAACAAACCCAGAGAGGGAACTTCTATTAAGTGCTGGACTCATGATTTTGTCTTTTAACGTTTCAACTGACATATACTTGAGATTGCCATGCACATTTCTTTACTGTCCTGATTTCTACTGGTATCAAAATTTGATCTTGCCCACTTTTAAGAAGCAAAGACTAGGATTTCATCCTATTAAATTAAATTTCTACTACCTTTATCTTCATTTAGGACCTTCATTTTGTTCCAGCTCTCATTTCTTTTCTTTGTCCTTGGATTAGCAACAGAGAGAAGATACAGATTGAAAATGTTGCTTGATTTTCTTTTTAAATAGGTGTGTTTCCATAAGATATTTCAGTTAAAATAGAAGCAGTGCAGAGTAGCAATAGCCTGGAAGCTGATGAAGCCCAAAGTTGTAGCTATCCATAGGGAATGGTCAATTGTTATGAGCATGGATATGTAATTTTGTATATTTGAGTTAATTTTCTTGTGGAAAAAGCACTGGAAACAGTTAATGTCTGAGCTGGATCCTGTTTAATACACTGCAGACACCTTTTCAGACAGCATCTGTCTTTCCCTGCAGGATGCCAGTAAAGCAGGTAGACAGTCTCACTTCTGAAGTAAGAGCAGCCCTTGGTATTTTTGGCTATTGCTTTCAGTAAGACAGATCTTCCGACACTGGAATTTACCCAGAGAAAAAAGGATATTGGAAAAACTAAGGCTTTGTCCAGCACTGAATTTAATACTCTTGCTCATGACTATTGGTCATGACTATTACTAATGTCTGAGTGCTTTCAAAGAAGAATTCCAGGAATAGATATGACAAGGGAATTCCAGGATGCTAATGTTTTCTTTTTTGATGACCAAAACAGTACTAAGCTTCTCAAACTCCTTGAGAGTTTGGAGATGGTCTGGGCTGTGGCTAGAAATTGATATCCATATTCACAACACTATTTTTACCAAGTTTGGTTTGGGGTTTTTTTGGTTGGTTTTTTTTCAGTCATAAGGGCACAGTTTCCTACTTTAATGGCTTGTTCCAAGTCTGTGAAGGCTACAGTCAGGATCAATGGACATTGAGAGCCACAGACACAGCACTCTGCATCTGGTATCTTCCAAAAATCCAGCTCCTTGACACGACAGTCAAGGAACCCTGAGGGTTAAGGGATCATCCTCGACATAATCTGTAAAGTTCACCAGTGGACAACTTCCCTCTTTTTAAACACAGGTTTCAGTGAAAATGAAATAAATCCATGAGAGACTGTCTCTAGCCTTCAGAGTTCTTGGGATGCTTGAGGATATGCCTTCAAATATTATCAATGGTGCAAATGGGCCTAATATCACTTCCTCACATGAGTCATTAAATAGTCTGGGTGAGAAAAAGGACAGGTAATATAATGAGGAAAGTTTGTTTTCTTTCACATGAGAACAATGGGAATGTCTGCCATGGATTACTTGAGTCTCTAAAGGCAAGAAATACCAGAAGGATTCATCAAAGCATCGATAGGAATTTGTAAGGCACAGATAAAACCTACTTCCTCCATCTCCATACATTAATTCTTTCCTCTTTCCAGTCTGCCTCCAACTCCCACTTTCTTTGTTGCAGAATCAGATACTAGAAGCAGGGAAAGACCTCTGAACAGGTAAGAGAGCATCTCATGATCACAACTTTGCTGGCCAATGAGCAGTACAGTGGGTTATTACACCCATGTCCCAGCCAAAGGCAGAATGGAACATCAGATTTCATGCTGATACAGGGCAGAACAAAAGCTTGGCAATGCAGAAGCAGCTCACAGGAAGACCAAGGATGGGACTGTCTTGGATCCAGCTCAACAAAGCAGATGAAGAATTGTCCCCGGTTACTATATCTGCTTGTGAAAAAGCGTGAATGTCTTTAGGAAAAATTGGTTATCCTTGCTGGTTTGTAAAGGAAGGAGAGCTGCCAGTCATGTTTTCCAAATTGGTGTTTTAGAAGGGGTAAAGTAGATAATTTTCAGAAACTGATTTTTTAAAAAATCTTTCAATATTATTACCTGTTAGGGTTTGCTCAATAATGGTGCAAATACTTTTGCTGCATAACAAAAAAAAATTCAATATGTTTAATATTTAAACTGTTGCTGAAGGTGTATTTTCTTTCCTGGGAATTTTAGTGATGAAAACAGAAATAGGATCACAAAAGCAATGAGATCTGAAAAATCTGTGATTCTCTGTGTCTTTTCAGTCAAAATAAATTCTGTGAACTCTCTCACTAAAGCTATTTGATATATTTGGCAGAGGATTATAAGCAATGCATATCCCTCCATTATGCAATGTGAGTCATACCAGACTTGGAAGTGACATGATTCAAGTCCTTCTGAATGGGCCAATATCTCCTGCAAAATTTTTGACTGTGATGTGCTGTTGTTCATTTTTTTGGAAAGAAATGGAAAGCTCATTTTAAACGGGTTTGGGAGTAAAAGGGAAAAACACAGATGCAGGGGTATTAATCTGCTGTGAATAACTTATGTATGTCAGGGTCCATATTTTAAGTAAATGTTCACTGCATCATTAAACTTGGGCATTTAGAGCATGCATCAAAAATAGAAACTTAGTTCAGTCAGAGAAGGCAAAGGTTTGCAAAGCAGGGTGTAAAATGGCACAATTCCATTGATTTCCATGGAGATGCAGAAATTTACATCAGCCTGGAGTGTGGCCCACAATCTCCTCAACAAAAAAATAAAGTCAAACAGTGAATATGGAAAAGCAGGAATCTGCCTAACTTCTTCTGACTTTGAGAAGGTTACAGACAAGGTTGACAGTGTCAATGCATACAGCATGATTTATCTGGAGTTTCAGAAAGCCTTCAGTAAAGTTCCACATGACAGGCATCTGTTTAAGTTAAAAGCTACAGGAATCCAGGATAAGACAGGGAAGTGAATAAAGAAATAGTTAAAAAAAAAGAACACAAAGGCTACCTGCATGATGAGCTAGACTGATGCCTGGGCAACGCTGGTAACAACAACGTTTTTGACGTAATTGTATTAGTTCTTTAAGTTCCAGGAGATGTTTGAAAATGTTTATTGCAAAAGAATTAAGAAATAAAAAAGGAAAAAAAAAGAAAGGAAGAAAAAAAAAATAGGAAATAAAAGGAAGAAAGGGGAAGAGAAAACCACCCCCAGTCTTGCTATTGTTTCACAGATTTTTGCAGCACATGGTCAAGAAGAACAGTAGAAAATAAACACTTGCAATGAAGCAGGAAACCAGATCTCCAGCAGCTGAGTGGAATGTAGCTGCTTAAATACAACCAAGCTACAATCAGCTCCAAGTTGAGAGCTTGTTATAGTGGATGGAGGGGCATACAATCAGGCGTGATCAGTAGGGAGAGCAGACTCCCCTTTGATCTTCTTTCAGCTTTCCTTCATGTATAAAAAATGTAAATAAAATAGACCCACAATTTTCGGTAAATTAAAGGAGTTTTTCCCCCCCTCAAATTATCCAGCCATATTTTTTCCATGTGCTTTCAAACAAATTAAAACAGCTTGAAAAAAAGGGACTTAAATATATTGAATGCATAAAAGTGGGAGTTCTGCATAATCAGTCTCCAAGAGTTCTTAAATCTCTGTATATAAACTGTTTAAAAGTAAATTAAAATTATTCCTTAATGAAATACAAATCTGAAGTCACTTGAATAACTAATCATTTTATGACCCATGCAGTGAATTTTTAATGCCTACCTCTACCTGATTATTTTAGATATGTCTGTGTTGTAAAGTAAAAGCTACATAAATCATTAATGTGTTGATACAGATCAGTGAGCTGACTACACTGTATCTGATTCCTCAGGACATACAGTGTGTGATTCGCCTCACTCCTATTTTATGGAGTCCAGATTTATTCCACATTTGTTCTTGGATAAAACCTAACTTGAAGACCTTGAATGGATTTTTTATAGGATTTACAGGATCGAGATTACCTACACCCTACAGACACAGAAGGTGCAAAAATCTACCACAGGTAAAGAAGACGCTACTTGTAAAGCAATTCATGTATACTGGCAGAAAAGCCTTTTATCCATGGTACTCAAATTGCTTTGCAACCATTAATTAAGTCTTGCAGTGCACAAAGCACTTTTGAGGTGAGTAACTACTAGGATTTCTACCTACACTCTGGTAAACAAGGACAGAGCCATTGACAGCTTGAAATAAGAGTAGATTTGGGAATAAAAGTCAAGTGTCCTTACTTTCAGTTACCTGCTTTAATAGTTAGAAAACAAAGTGAAAGAAAACAAACCAAATCCCATATGAATAAAAAGCATATTTTAAAAGTACAAGAAGAGTCCCTGGAGCTGATGAGAAAAAAAATGAGATCTGCAAAATATTTAAAACTCATAGACTATTGAAATTGGCACAAATTCGTACGTGGGAATTTGCTGAAAGGAGAAAAACAAGCCCAGTGGAATAGCATTTTACCTTTTTCCTGGATTGGTAACAGGGATTTGCCCTTTCTTTTTGGGTCCCAGGATTCCCTTCCATTAACGAGCATTCCTTTTCCAGTGGAAGTGCTATTCCTGCTGTTTTGCTTTAGCAGCTGCCATGATCATTTGCCTTGAACCATAAAAGAGAAGCTTCTAAATCATATTTGCTTGTTTTGCTTTCTTTGATCTTTCCTTTCAGCTTCCATAAATGAGTTTTGTTTCTTGACAGAAGTACTACGATTGCTGAGTACAGTTAAACAGCCGCAGTTTAACAGAAAATCTGATGTTGGTATTCAGGTGCATTTTTTGCTTTTTTAACAGCATGTGCCTCTGGGCTAATATAGGGAGCCCAATATAATGAATGTTTCTGACGGAATAGGGTGCTATCGAACAAGCCCACTGGTGTGTGGAAGAGAGTTTACGTGTGATCTTACTGCCAGATAAAGTTTTTACAAGACCAAATCCTTTGTCATTGAAATACATGCCGGTTTTACTACAACATAAATGAAAATAAGTCATTTTGCAGCATGTGAAGATATTCCTCGTGAACGTTAAAAGATGCAGTCATACTGAAAAGGGTCAGTCGCATGACCCTTTGGTTTTTTCTCTACTGATAATTTAAAAATGGGGACAGTATTTGTAGGAGAGAAAATACCACAGATATTTTAGAGTGGATGAAAGGATAAAAACTGCAATCAGGTCAAAATATATATTTACTTCCCTTCTGCCTGTGTAAATCCAGAATGACTTCACTGGAGTCAACACTGTTACCTTGGATTTTAAGAGAGTTATTGAAAGTGGAATCTGTTCCATTATATTATCAATATGGAAACCTGCAATTACCTCTCTAAAAGATAACAAAGAGCCTGTCAATCCTCTTTCTTTATCCTTGTTTGATCTGGATTGCTGATGTGCTGGGTTTTTTTTTAAGCATCTGATATATGTTAATTTACCAAGTATGTTTGTGACTTCTCTTGATAAGGAGTCATTTATTTTTTGTTTGGTTCCTTGTAAACTGACCAAGGGGGGAAGAAACCTCTTTAACCCATTTCACGCACGCATTGTGCAGTCTGTTAATGGAGTATTGAAATAAAAAGCAAGCCATAAAAACTTGCAGACAGAAGAAAGAAGTCATGAACGTGTTTGAAGTGTGCTGTTGATGGGTGAAACACGCATGTACCAGGTAATTATGCTGAAGTCCGTAAAGTGCCTACTGATTTAAATAAGAGAAGGAACACAACACTTTGAAAACCAGAAGGGATAGTTAAATGATCTGCTTTCACCTCCTGGATAAAATGAACTACAGAATTTTACCCAGTGATCCTTGCAATGGGCAAAGCATGCTCAGCTTGGATTTATAAGTGAGTGCAGTCAAGCTGAGCTATAAGTGGTGCAACCAAGGCCTTTCTCAGCAAGAGCTCTTAACAAGAACAGTATTAATTGTTCTGGCAGTCAATGGCTAGTGGAGCTCATTTATTCAGTAAATACCATTACAAAAAAATCATCTATGCTTCAGAATTCAAATAGAAACAGATGAAGGTTATTTTGAGTCTTAATATAAGCTGCCCTTAAACTAATAATCTGAAAACACATATATGCTACCAAAATAGCCCTCAAAACTGTATTTTATTTTTCCTGGAATTCATTATTCATTTGCTTGTTTTGTTTTTTACTATTAGTGTGTTATTAGTGCTTCTCTGGTCTAGAACATCTCAAACTCTTCACAGTTTACCTCAAGATCTAGGACTTTTTCTTTTTTTTTTTTTTTTGGAGGTGGGGCAGGTTGGGGTGTATCTATAATATATCTCACATGTAGATTTTCTCATGTGTCTCCAGTGTCTCTTGCCGGAAAGAGCAATGGACAGACTTTGTCTATCTGCTGCTTATTTTTTAAGATTTAAACCCTCCTAGTCACCTCCTTGAAGAGTATCTCTCCATTAATTATGGAAGGAATCTGTGGTGAGTAGGTACCAGATTAAGTCCTTCAAAGTTAGGTAGGGTGAATCCAATTCCTAATCTCCCATTAATTAATTAATACAAATAATTAAAATAATAGTGCTTCCCTGGGTCCCCAGCAGGTGCAATGGTGGTGGGAATTAAGGAACAGAGCTAAAGCAAGCCAGATGATGATTTTAACCGATTTTATATTTCTGCCACCTGCACCTCTAGGGAAACCATCTACAAAACTAAAATGAATTTCTTGTCCCCCAACATGAATAAGATCAGCAGGAGCAGAAATTCCTCAGAGACTCATAATTCACAAAAACCCGTCACTCTTTGCTCAGAAAATATATTTCTGGAAAATATTTACACCCCTTATGTGCCTTATTTGAGAAACATATTTACACTCCTTATGGGCCTTATCCTAGTTATAATGTGCATATATTTATATATTTTTTTAAGATAATAAAAGACAAGACACTTTTAAAATATTCTCATTAATAACAGCTCATAAATTATTTCTTCCAGAACTATTTTTGCTACATCTCCAATGAAACTGCACTCCAATTTGTCTTATAACAGTACCAGTAATTTTTTATGGATTTTTTTAAGGTTTTGGTTTTTTTTTCCTAAAGAATCTAGGTTTTCCCAGAGGGTTTCTATTCCCTTTCCACATGCACGTAAAGTCCCCCCAAGCACCAAGCACTTCATCACCCAGGGAGTTTTGTAATGTTTTCTTCCTTAGTGAAGCATTGGCAAACCTATTAAAAGCAGCATCACACAATGTTCTTTCACACAAGAAGGTGGCACAGAGGATGCAACGAAAACAGAGTTGTGAGTTTAAATGAAAGCTTATACATGGCAAGTCTGACAGGAATACATATTTCATGGTACTAACTGAAACCTTGAAATGTTTGGTGTTGATGTTGCAACTGGGGTAAAATTTTGGTAGCATTTAATTCACTCCACATAAACTAGGTAATTTCTGTGAACAAGTCCAGTAAGAATTTCTGCTTGAATTCAAGGGCCTTTCAAATACATCTTTATGCCAATTTCAGACTTGTCTTGTTCCTAGTAATATAGTCCCTCCTTGGTGTTTTAAGGCCTTGATCCTTAAATGACAGAAGTCAGTGTAGCTCCATTGAAATAATTTTTCTTCAGCTGTAGAACTGACATCCAGTCAATAGCACTCCTGAAAGCTCCTGGTGAATATTGGTAAAGTCTTTTATCAAACTTTTTGGGATAAGTAGCTGTTGGGGGAAATTTCTAAAAGGTAAATTTCAAACCCTAATTCCCCTTGACTTTTACTGAATGTCAATGAGACTTTGAGTCATAAATTCAGGAATAATTAGATGCTGAAGTAAAAGAATAGGCAGTTAGTGATATTCTGGGGGGAAAAAAAAAAAAAAAGTGAAGAAAGGAAGAAAGAAAGAAAGGAAGAAAGGAAAATAAGAGCAGAAAGGGAAAAAAAACCCCACCAGATAACTAAAGCCTATGCAGGCTTGTCCAAATCCAAAATTAAGCTACTCTTGTAGCTTTGTTACATGAGTAGTGCCAAACTGTCAAGACAAAATTATCTAAAAAGTCTAAAATTAATTTTTGAGGCTGTTTTAACATTTCTGAACAGTTTAAGACTTACGTTATACCTGAACTCAGCTGGAATGCTTAAAAAAAAGATAATTTATCTCAGCTGAGCACCCTGTTTGTGATGCTTTCTCAGACTACAATTAATGTGCAAGGCATTGATGCCTGTCTCAGGTGATTGAGTCATGGCATCTGGTTGTTCAAAAAAATCCCTCTGCCTTTCAGGTGTAATATATTCAGGCACTGAGATACTCAGGTGTCCTGACCTATTCAAGACATTCCAGGCCACAGAATAATTAATCATTAATTGAAGCAGAGAGTTACCAGTTTATGGACTTGTTGGCTGATATACACGAGAGTCCTCTCCAAAGAAATTATCACTACAGTCATCACTAATTCCTGCAGCTGTTTCGACAAGCAGGTTTTTATTTTAACAAAGTATTCATTTTAACAAAGACAAGTGCCAGATTCTGCACCTGGGATGAGAAAACCCTGTATGTATGGACAGGCTGGGGAATGAGATGTGGAAAGCAGTGCCATGGAAAGGAACCTGGGGGTCCTGGCTGATGAGAAGTTGGATGTGAGTCAGCAGAGCCCTGGCAGCCAGGAGGGACATCCGTGTCCTGGGGGGCATCAGGCACAGCATCCCCAGCCGGGCAAGGGAGGGGATTGTCCTGCTCTGCTCTGCACTGGGGTGGCCTCTCCTCGAGTGCTGGGGGCAGTTTTGGGTGCCACAATACAGGAAGGATATAAAGCTGTTAGAGAGTGCCCAAAGGAGGATAACAAGGATGGGGAAGGGCCTTGAGGGGAAGCTGCGTGAGGAGCAGCTGAGGGCACTTGGTCTGTTCAGCCTGGAGAACAAGAGACTGAGGGGAGACCTCATCACAGTTACAACTTCCTCGTGAGGGGCAGAGGAGGGGCAAGCACTGATCTTTGCTCTGTGTGACCAGGGACAGGACCTGAGGAAAGGACCTGGAGCTGAGTCAGGGGAGGTTTGGGTTGGATATCAGGAAAAGATTCTTCTTTCAGAGGGTGGTTGGGCACTGGAACAGGTTCCACAGGGAAGTGGTCACAGCACCAAGCCTGACAAAGGTCAAGAAGCATTTGGACAATGCCCTCAGGCACAGGGTGGGATTGTTGAGGCTGAGATTGCCAGGCCAAGGTTGGACTGTGATGAACCTCATCGGTCCCTTTCAACGCAGTATATTCTAGGATTCTATGATTTAGTCCCAATTAGCTTCTGAAAAGAGGTCAGTGGTGAAACAGAGAGGCTCAGACTGGGTGGTGGGCCTGGGGTCCTTAGCTGCTGCATCACATTTTGTGAAAGAAGTCCATCTATGCTTTGTTTCCAGCTCCCAGGACAGAGCTCCCCTTACAACTGATACAGATAGAGGAAGCCGAGAAGTTGTCTTCATCAGAATCCAAACAGAATGGCTGTTCTGGGGCATGAGTTAAAGAAACAAACCATATCACTCTGATATGGCAAGTTATTTATACTTTTATTGATTGTTTGCAAGAATTAATGTATTTGCAATTACCTTTTCATGAATACATTTTTGTAAAACATAAATTTTCAAAATTATTTCAAATTGCTTTGGAAAGATTTGTGTGACATGGCCACTGAAATCTATTCTAGCCTCTAGAATTTTCACAGTTTTTTGATAAGCTGAATATTTCCTTTTCAAGATAGGAATTAATATATGGCATACTGTGTAATTCACATTTGTTGCTGTAAGCAGACCTAATTCTTCCTTGTATGACTCAGAAGCTTTCATTTACAGAATTTCTCAAACAAATTCAGATTCACTCAATGTGAGAGAATATTATGCTTAAATGATTTGATACGAATGACCTCTTAACAATTGTGAGGAACCAGGAGGATCAATTTCAGTCAAACCTACAAAAATTACAAAGTCTTTATAATTCAGGTGGTCTTCCTGAAGAAATTTAAGTTATAATTAATTAGAATTAATAACAAAGAGACCGTGGACAAAATATGAATTTTAAAGGAACCACAAGTAACAATAATAATACTGACAAACTGATGATACAAAGACTGACATTTAAGCAGTAATCCTTACCACTGAATGTCTGAAACTGAGATAATTAAATGTAACACCATTTATACAACCTAAACGAAAGCCAAGGTGTACAATGGCAACACATCTTTTACACAGTATTGCAGTTAGATAAACAGAAAATGTATTCAAAAGTGTTTGCATTTCGAGTTCTATTTATTTCTTTATTCTATTTTTTTTTTAATTTATGTAAGATATTTTTGTGTCCGCACTCTTATTTTCAAGTCCTTCAAGTTAAGCAAAAGCTTTAAAGACTTCAATAAGCTCTAGACCAAGCTTTGGTACGTGTGAGTGTCAAATTTTTCTGCATAGTCTCAAAAAGTGAATGTGGTGTGTCACAAAGTAGAAGTGAGAATATTTTTGCTACTTCATTATTTTGATAGGAAAACTTGAGGAACATATTTTCAAAGTCAAGGTAGCCAGCAGAAACATGTTAACAAGAAATTGCCCTCACCAACCACTAACAGTAACACAATCCAGTTAATGGCACACTAAAAAATTAAAGAGAAAGGAAAAAAAACCCCAAAAAATGAAACCAAACAAGACAAACCAAACCAACCAAACAACAATAAAAAAAGAGGAAACGACATCCATAACTGTGGGTAGATTTATGTTCTTAAAAACTAGGTTTTGAAACGCTTAATCACACTTAGAGTCACTTCTTACGCAAATAGCTACCCCAGAAACAGAAAAATTACTTGTGTGAATAAGTGATTTTCAGTGCAAATACGGAATTCACAGTTTGGCCCAGAGGCCATTTATTAGAATTATTACCTCTGAGTGTTAGATATGATTCCTCACAATAATTATAAGTTATCTGTACAATGGCCTGGACGAGCAAAACAGCTAAGCTGCACCTTTAAGACTCTGCTTAAAATTCAGCAACAGCAGTAAGTGTTAAAATCATGAAAGATATTTGACACTAACACTCAAATACTCAGAATTCACCTCATTTCACTGAACACACGACATATCTTACATTAATGACATTTTTCCACCTACATACAGAAATTTTTGTCATCTCTGAGTAGAGGTTTTGCTTCATATTTTGTGGTATGTTGGGTCTAGAACATGCTTTGGGGAAGAAGAGTAGAAGCTAATTTGATTTGTGTCCCCAAGGGAAATGAATGGATTGTGTATCTTTCTTCCTATCAGAGAGTAGCTGGAATATGTCCTACTTTTCCAGTGCGGTGACTTCAGGCTGTACTTAGTGACCACACCAGAAATGACACAGTGGGAATGATTAACTGCTGTGAGTTGGGAGTCATGGATGCTGTCCTGGTCCTTAGCTCTCAGACAGTCTCACCCACGTGGGAAAAAACCTCCTAACTGATTGGTTGGAACACAGAAGTGTTTTCCACTCTCCATTTTTTGTGCAGAAGGTATTGCTTAAAACACAACCCTGTGTTTGGAAGGAGGTTTATACTTTTAACATAATTGCTTCCAAGAAGCTGGTTAATCTTCAGAAGTTTTTGACATGATTTTCTGACAGTAGAGGGCCAAATGACAGCTGAGTAACATTTCTTTTGGTGGGGAAAAGCAAGAAAAAAATCACTATTTACTGGTGATTCACTTGTAAGATTTCCTAATATATATTTCTTGTCCTTTTTTCAAAGCATTCATAGTCATGACTTTCATCAGTTTGGGGTGTTTCTTAATTTAAACATAGTGGGTTGCCTTTTTTTTTTTTTTTTTTTTTT
>VZRV01010922.1:13567-152020 GCA_013398115.1 Falcunculus frontatus | reverse complement strand
TTTTTTTTTTTTTTTTTTTTTGAATACATTTCTACGAAACAAAGAACAGTTACTCTATGCTATAGCAGAGACATTTTGTGGAAAATATTTCAGGACAAGATGTTTGTTTATCACAAATGAAAATGTTTGACAATGTTAAAAGCAGACATTTTATGGGTTTTTATATGTTCAATTATTTTCAAAATCTGCTTAAGTAAGCTTATAATAGCCAAAAAAAATTATTTAAAACCCCAAAATACGATATAGATTTGATTCCTGTTTGAAAACCTGGAAAATATATATCTGCCATTTCCCCATCCTATTTCCCCATTTCCCCATCCACATTCCCTATTCCCGTTCTAATACTTGGTGTGCTTGTGTGTAGTTATGGTCATTCATGGAGTTAAGCTGCACAGATTTTTATAGCCTTCTGTTTTATCACACAGTAAGAATATGTGTGTAAGTTGGA
The DNA here is from genome assembly GCA_013398115.1 of Falcunculus frontatus. Taxonomy (NCBI): domain Eukaryota; kingdom Metazoa; phylum Chordata; class Aves; order Passeriformes; genus Falcunculus; species Falcunculus frontatus. Next base: position 151,572 of record VZRV01010922.1, on the reverse strand, counting down.
GATGGGAGAGGGGTGGGAAATAATAAGAACATTTATTTCTACTCAGTAAAATGTTCAATCTTTTCAAGAAGTAGCAAGTGGACTTCATCTTGCAAAAGTCAAGTCACAGTTTCGTCCATTTTTCTGCTTTTTCTCTCAGTTTTTAGACCTCCATCCAATACATTGTTCTTGAATGTATTATACAAAGCCGCTTTCCAAATGTCTAGAAGACTCTTGTATGCATTAATCTTAATTAATCTTAATCCAATGAAAGGCAGAAGGCCTTCAGAAGTTAAGTCTTTACTGGATTAGGTTCATCAGAAGCATTAAGTTGAAACAACAAATAAACAAATTACTCCAGGGGCTTGCAAATGGGACAAGCAAGTTGGAACAGAAGTTCAGAGGAGCAGCAGCATCTTGTTGAGGTGACTCTATTTTACACAGGAAAGTAATTTTTATGTCTACATTAAAAATAAAAGATTTACAGGACCCTGGTACACCAGAGATATATGAAAAAAAACATCATAGGTGATTTTTGGGCTAATGCTAGTAAGAAATTAGAAATCCCTTCACTCTTTGAAGTGCTCTAATCCCCAAATTGTTTTAAATGCTCAGTGGTTGTTTTTATTCATTGAAAAACTGTCGATTTCTGTTACATGTGTTTATAGAATTAACTCACAGGAATATCAGTCAATTGAACAAATTATCACAATTTGGGACAACAACAAGTCTTCTGGTAGTTGAAAAGATGAAAATTGAAAAAAAAAAAAGGAGATTTAGACTCACCTCAGATGACTTTTAGCCACATTACTGAGTTGTCTAAATTAAATATATATTGTGGGTTTTCTCCCTAGATTCACTGCGTAGTCAAGGGAGAGAGATTGGGAAGTCTTAATATTGATTTCTCTTACCTGTCACCTAAAATGTCATCTTGAAATTGTTTTGCTCTCAGTGTTCACCACCAAGGAGACCTACAGAAATTATGCTCTTAACTTAAACCTCTATTAGATACCTTATGTTAGATGGAGTGAATCTGACTTAATTTCTGCAATTCAGCCCCTTTTTCATAATGACATTACCCAGCTGGTCAAGAAGGTGTTGGATGGAAAGATATTTCAAGAAGTTTGCCCTGTTTGCGGGTAAATAACCAGACATCAGGATTTTTTTTTAATTTATTTTTTTTTTAATTCTTGTGGGTTTTGGTTGTTTTTTTTTTGGAGGGGTTTGTTTGGTTTTGGTTTTGGTTTTTGTATGAGTTTTTTAGAGAGGGGAATATTCTGCTGGATAAAATGAACTAAAAGAAAATAAAATAATTGAGATGTCAACTTCTTACAGGGATGTAGACAGTTTTAATATCTTCTTTATCCCCTCTATCATTGTCTGAGATGTCTCACCTTATACAATGATGTTATAAAAGTTTTGCTACAGTTCCTTTTTTAAAGATAGGTATGGTGAAATATCAGCCATTTGATTATACAGAACTTTCCCTGCCTTCTCTTCTAACTTTTGTCTAATTTTAGATAAAACACAGGACATGTTCAGATAGTGCATAGCATATTATGGCAGGTTTATACAGTGAACAAATGTTATTTCTTATTATCCAGCCAATCTTTAGATGACTTGGTCTTCGTGAATAAACTCTGTTAAGGAGAAAAAAAAGAAAGAAAAGGAGGGGGAAAAAAAAGGCATTGGTGGGGATAGAAATTGCATGGTCCACTTTAAAATCTAATTCAAAAAAGTTCCCTGTGATTCATCCTTTCCAGCTCCAAGGCAAACAGTGATATTGGTAGCACATTCATAATTCAACATGGTTAAATGCCAAGGGCCGAACAGAGAGCACCCTCCCGGCCAGTACGAGCAGAATGACATTCATGGTTGATTCAGCTCCTTGCAGCAAGCTGTGTAATTGGAAAAGCCAAGGGAAATGACCCCAGTCTCTGTGTCCTGCTGATGTCAAAATGCATTCGTATCACTCTGACAAGTGGCCAGTCTGGAGGCTTCCTCAGAATAGGAGCCTGAGAAGAAAGGCAGGAGGCGTCAGAAATAGCTACAGCCCAGGTAGGGTGTACAGTACAGAGCAGCTGAATCTGTGCCTGGGTGTTGAAAGAGATTGAGGAAAGCAGGCTCAGAAGAGGACATCTGTTTAGCGTAATTTGGTATCTTAATTACACTGCATGACACGCACCAATGTGCTTAATGACACTTGTACTTAATAAATGTGTAGGCACTGCTATAAAGCTGATCAGTGCAATCAATAGAAATGGATAGAATATTTGAAGATGCTGACACCGTGTTCAAACCAAAAAAATTATGATCTTTAAATTATCTGGTCTGGGAGTAAGGGGAAATTATAATCTAGGACATGAATGAATGGGAAGTTCTGTAGCTCTCTATCATTTGGGTCATTCAGATCTCTTCAAGGAGGAGAAAAGTTGTCCTGAGTTTATACTATCCATATATCTTTTTCCTGTTAGGTCAGTAACAAAAAATATGGTTTAGCTAAAGAGTGCCCAGTCAGGATGTTAAAAATAAGTAGCATTACCTACTTAGTAACCATAATTGATAATACATTGTTATTAATAATAATTAATATAATAATATTTTAAGTAATATAATATTATTCATACATGCATGCCATCTTGCCTAGTTGGATTTTCCCATCTGTTAAAAGAAAAAAATGAACAGCATCGAACAAATGAAGAAATTGGTTTCTATTCATTTCCTCTGAGCTATGGACTGTCACTCCCACAGTGAACTGTGCAAAAAGGGTCAGCTGCACTTGTACACCACTTCTGTATTTTTTGGGAGGAGAGGATGTTTAGAATATAGTACATTTCTACCACCCAGTATCAGTTCTTTCAGAAGTTTTTTTACAAAATATTTCCCTATGTTAACCTAAAGGACACAGTTTCTTTTTACTAACCTTGGCTTGTTCTGGGTACAAAAATCACTTTTTTGAGAGGATATGTTGGTTACTTTGTTATAACTTTTACTATATCCAGAGCATGTAAGGACTCACATTTGAATATAAGGTCATATATGGCCTTATGCTTTGTTTACTTATGTTCATTTTAATGCTGATGGTAAGCAATAAATGCTTTATATATTTTTAATTATTTTCCATTTCTCTTATGCTAGTTTAGCTGCAGTATTGTAGTTTGTTTCATTGGTCAGGAATACAATTTAAAAAAAAAATGGTTTCACAATCTTTAAGTAAATCTCTTGTTAGAAACACTAAATAACTAAATTAGTAAGACTTCCCTATTGGGTCACAGAACCACAACAAAACACATCATTCCTGACAAATATCTCTTTTTTTTTTTCTGTCTCACATGAATATTTATGTGCAAAAATGTATACACATACACATTACCATTGAACCTTGCCTCTCAATAATACTTAATCTAAAGTGTTTTTCTGCTTTACTGCTAGAAACACTTTGCCTGTCTTCACCTGTTTATGTGCCTGAAGTGACATCTGATAACAATATTTGTTTATCAATTTGAATACTAATTCCTTTTTTTGTGTTTGTCCAGCATTACACAAATCATCTGGTGATGAATTAATGTTGCAGCTTTGACCTTGTGTTTTTATTACAGAGATCACACACATATTACTGTTTTTACTCAAATTATGATGGCCTAAGGACATTACAAATGAGATGACAGCTATTATCTGCAACGTGTTACACTAAGAGATTGACTCTGCTTCAGAAAATTTACAAAATATAAAGATGAAACTGCTCAAATCTCTGAAAAAATTATCAGGGTTTTTTCCCCATGCCAGTAGTTCAGAAAGGAGTTAAGATTTCTCTTTGGTTTTGGAAAAAACTGTATTTTAGTCCCCAAGGGTGAAGACTTAGATCTGTCCAAGATGGAACATTCCAAAGAGTTAGAGTGGAGCTGGAGAAAGCTCTGAAGAAGTAAATAAGTGTAATGGTTACTCTTGTTTTTTTTGTTCTGGCTTCGATGTCTATGATTAAGATCATATTTAGAATTGATACAACTCATTGCTTCTAGCAAAGCGATGTATTTACATCAGCAGAACCCACCTTATGAATTTACACATTTTGAATAAGGATTACCAAAGGATAGATTTTTGTGATCATCAGTTCCTCTAGGTAACACATGAATCGTTGAATCGTTGAAAACTGTGAGTCAGTAAAAGAAAGTGAGGCAGACCATGAAGTGAAGTGGCAGAACTGGGCATCCTGTGAATTTGTTACACCAGCTTCTGTGTCGAAGAAACCTGCATGGTCTTGCTAGCATTTCTCAATCTTCCCTCTTTGTGTGTGCTTGTTCATATGTGCCTGAACACACACACATCATGTGTGGTTTTCAGCTAATGAAACACTGATGGGAGCTGCAAGGGAGTCTAGAGAAACGTAGCACCTAAACTTATGTGAATCATCCACATATTGGGCACCTAATTCCCACAGGTGCCTTTAAAAATCTAACTCTTAACTAGTTGAACATATAATTCAGTACAAATTATTTGCTCAGCTCTACTCAGTACTGATGCTTAGCTGGAGCTGAACAGCATTTTTCATGTTCAAAGTGCTCTTCATTTGTTACCTAATTCATTAGGCTTCTAGATCTCACTGGTAAGATTTTCCTGATAACATGTAGGTTACATTTTCTTTTTGCTCCAATTCTTCTCATGCCTTTCAGTTATCTTCCCTCAGACTTAACAGCTCTTCATTCACATTCACTCTCTCACGGCCAAATTCATCCCTGAGGTAACACCACTGAAGCTGACTTGAGTCAAGTTACACCACAGATGTTTCCGGCCCCCGCTGATGACAACATTCTTCAAATAGAGTCCTTGTAGATGTTTATCCTGCTCTCCACCCCCAGCTATCATTTGGCCAAGCTATACATATTTACTGTCTCTCTTTTCATCTTTCCTCATAAATCAGTCCCTCCAGCCTCTCAGTCATGTTGGTTGATCTTGTCTTTATTACCATCAATTTGCTCACAATTATGTAGTGCTTAATAGCTTTTCTGAATAACTTTAAGTCAAGAATGACACATGGCAGGGGAACTGCAGTGGTTGTGAAATAATTGCAAGAGCTGGTGGTGCTCTGGAGAGGGGGGAAATTTTGCTATTGCCAATTATGTTGCTTTTTTGGTTCTGACTAAATAGCAAGAAACATAAGGGGAAAATTAATTCTACTAAATATTTTCTTTCAAAGACAAATAGAAAGAATCTTTTTGCTCAGAACAAAAAAATTCATAGAAAGAAAAATATAAATACAGATTTTAGATTTGCTTATGAAAATCACTTAAACATATTCTATGAAATCACTCAATAACTTTTTGGGAGTGGGAAATAGAAAATGTTCATTTACATTGAACAGTCTTTTATCAGAGACATTAGCTGTACATTTATTCTGTTCTTAATGGAAACACAGATAAATAAATTTATAAATTACATTTTAAATTACACTTGTCTACATTTCTCTGTATTCTCCTTATTTCATACAATACTTATTTGTCATCTCCTCCCACTCAGCTTTTTCCTATTACCTTTGCCTCCATTAATCCAATCAAAATACTTCTAAAACCTGATTGTTTGACCTGTCTGACTCTGCTTCCATACTGTTTTAAAAATTCACATTTTATTTTTGTTCCCAACAGTACTTTTTTCTCATTTCTATATTTTTCCTCCCTGGCTTTACCCTGTCCTACCTCATCCGGTCTCATCTCTTCTCCCCTTGACCTCTTCATCACCTGCAGCACTGTCCTGAGCTCAGGTGTCCCTGGTGACTTCTCAGGACCTCAACTGAGGCAAACTATGTCCCACCAAACTCAGATCTCCAGAGTAGTACATAATGTCCTAGCACCATGCTGTAACCAGAGGAGACACATCCTTCGTCTCAGTCTCTGCTTAGGTGATAATTACCTGCTCAAAAGGTACACTGTATTTATTTTTCACGTAGGCATCTGAACCTGTTACATCTTCCACAGAAAAGGAAGTGCAGAAAAAGAGTTGGGGAGATTGAGAACCTCTTTAAAGGAAACCCAAGAAATAGCGAATGAATTACAACTTGATGTTTATATTATAATATTGTTGCTTTAGATACTATAAAGCCAAATCAAGGAAGTAAATTTCATTTTTACATTTTTCATTATGAGCATAGCTCTCTTTCTCTCTCTCTCTCTCTCTCTCTCTATGTATGTATATAGGGCCCAGTGTGGCATGGGGTACATTATATTGTAAAGAAAGTGTGAGTTTGAGAATTGATTTGTTACACAAAGAATGTCAACTGAGTTTAAAATTATGTTTCTCCAAAGAAAACCAGGAGGGCTGGCAGGTCTATCATATTGATAAATATGATACATGATCCATGTTTCATGTATATACTGAAGTATTTCCTTGAAATTGAAGCCATATGCTTAGTCTACAGTCTCTCCTCATCTGTAATCTTGAATAGTCTGAAAAGTGTTTTAATTATTTGAAAAGAAGTGTGTTTGCAACAGCAACTGGTAAGTAATTACTTATGCATGAGAAAATTCAGTCATGACTCAACTTGTTTGGGTTGCTAATAACATTTGAGTTAAAAAACCCACCAGGGTCAGTTTGAAAACCTAAGGAGAAGCTCATATTAATATTATTATTAATATTATTAAACAGAAAGTTGAAAGGCAAAGCAGAAAGTATTTTGCATACATGTAAAAAAGATGTTCCTCTGCAATGTTTGATATTGACAGATATGTCTATAAAGCTGGTACACGAGGGAATGGTAGTAGGAGGAACTTTAATTGAATCTGAGCTGCAGCAAACTTCTGAAGAATTTGAAGAAAAGTAATTTCAGTCAATTAAATCTGAAGCAATCGAATCAAGTGCAAAAAGCAGAATGCAAACCCAGTAACACTGGAGTTCTAGAACTTCACCTGGGACCTTGAATGTAAACACAGCTTTCTAAATTTTGAAGGCATTCGTACATACAAACAGGGGCAGTATTATCAAAAGGTTTCAAAAGTTTGACTGGTTTAATTGGCAACGTTCTAAACAAGAATTACTTCCGCAATCCACACACTATTTTTAGCTCAGGAAGTCTCTATGCTGCTAAATGTACATGAAGAACACATAAAAACCCAGTAATTTTTGCTTGATATACATTTTCCTTAAGCACCAACTCTTTATCGCATCCAGAAATAGGACATTGGGCCAATATGTTGACCACTTGACCGCCTCACGGATAGCTTGGTGATTTGGCTTGGGATCAAGCGGCCGGAGGTCGGACACCACCAGGCCGAGCAATGCCTGTCGGCAGAGCCGCCCCAAACGGAGGACAGCCTGCCGTGAGGGTGCTAGCTAGCTAGCTGCCAAGATCCCCTGAGACAAAGAGGCTAGAGAGAAGGAGAGCTCTGGGTGAAACAGGAACAGATTTATTGGAGAGGTCAGGGATAGGGAGAGCTCCAAGGCTGTGAGGGTTGTCCAGGACTTCTTCAGGGAGGAACAAAAGGAGAGGATCCAGGGTTTGGAACCAATAGGGTACAATCAAAGGGGAGCGTTCACAAAGTTAAAACCAATGAACCATAACCAAGGGGGAGGAATTTTCTCATCTACCAATCATCAGTTCTATAAAACAGAAGGTTTAGGAAACTTGGGTGGTGACTTCACTCCGTGTCCCCGCCTATGGACGCACCCTCTGATCTTGATTCGTCTGCCCAGGTGATGGTCAGGGCACGACTGACAGGTGCCGGCCACAGGTCGGTGAGTGGAGACACCACCGCAATATGTTACATGACATTGTCCAGAAAGCGACCTCCATTTTTTAATAACCAGAACAGGGCTGGCTGGCCTTTCCTTAAAGTGCAAGATGTCTTGCTCCACAGGTGTACGGAATCAGGAAAGGAACGCAAGAGAGAAGCGGGGATGAATCAACATCTTCTTACCCTAAAGGGCAAGAAGGAAATGCACAGGCCATGGAAGCAGGAACAGGTATCCTGGGAAGAGTATAAACGTGCTGCCAGCTGTATAAGGATGGGCCCAGGAAGGCCAAGGTGAAGCTGGAGGTTTTCATGGCAAGGAAAGACTAGTAAGAAGTGGTTGTACAGGTATGTCAGCCAGAAAAAGAAAACTGAAGAAAGAGCACCCTCCCTGATGAGCAAGTCTCAAAAACTGGTAAAAATGTGTGAGAAGAAGGCTGTGGTACTCAATAAAGTTTTGCTTCAGTCTTCAGTAACAGTCTCCTTCTCACACTTCTTAAGTGGATGAACCACACAAGCGGGAATGGAGGAGGAAAGTCCCTCCCACTGTAGGAGAAGATCAGGTTCAAGATCACCTGAGGAATGTGAGTGTACATAAATCAATGGGATACAATGAGATGCATCCCAGAATCCTGAGGGAATTTTCTCATTTCCCAAACCGATTTGCAGTTGCCAAGTCAACTATCTGTGATGCCTGAATATCGTGGCTGTCACATGAAGTCCCAGGTGACTGGAAAAAGGCAAACACTGTACCCATCTTTAAAAAGGGTAGAGAGGAGGACCCTGGGAGCTACCAGTCCATCATTCTCCCCTCTCTGCCTGGTATGGTCATGGACCATATACTCCTAGCAGCTGAGCTAAGGCACATGGGGAACAGAGAGCTGACTTAAGACAACCAGCACGGCTTCACCAAGGCCAAGTCCCACCTGACCAACCCAGTGACCTTCTGTGATGGGGTGACTTTATCAGTAGATGAGAGAAGAGCTAAGGATGTCATCTATCTGGAGTTCCGTATGGCCTTTGGCATGATCCGCACCAAAATCCTTTTCTCTAAATTAGAGAGAGATGGATTTTGATGGGTGGACTGTTCAGTGGATTATAACTGGTTGGACAGTGGCCTCCAGAGGATAGTGGTCAGTGGCTCAATAACCATGTGGAGATCAGCAACAGTGGTGACTCTTGGGGGTCCATATTGGCACCAATACTTTTTAACATTTTCATCAATGGCAGGGACAGTGAGATGGAGTGCACCCCCGTCAAGTTCACAGACGACACCAAACTGAGTGGTGTGGTTGACACACCTGAAGGACAGGATGTGACCTGGTTTTAACCATGGTTTGGCTGTGGCAAATGGGGAAATGAGTGGAACAAGCCAGTGTATTCACTAATCGGCTGTGACTGATAACCACAGAGGGCTTGGAGAGAGGCTGGCTCTGGAAGAAACATTTACTACTTTGATTTGTTGGCCAAGCTGCAGCAGATGCCAATGAAACTAGTGCCTGCAACTCAGAAATTAAAAGAGAAAGAAAGAAATGGGAAGGAGGGTAGGCCTCCAAGACTGATTACTGCTGCATAAGCATTTTGTCATAAGCAAAAAAGGAAGGCAGACCAGATAGCGGCCTCTAACAGTGACAGAGATAAAGAGGCTAAAGTTTAAAAGCACAGAAGTTTAACTGCCAGTGTTTATTTATAGCTTCACACATACAAAGGCACTGCTATTTCAGGGAAACGGCACTATTTTTTATATGTGTCAGTTTTGAATAGTCCAGACACAGTAAAAGTAAAATAAAGTGAACCGCATGTGTTAAGGAACAAATTTAAATAGCAATGGCTCTGAGAATAAAGTGTACATTAAAATAAGGGAAGAGGCTATAGCTCATTTAATTTGCAGAATAAATCTCTGACAAAGATCCCTGTCTCGTGCACAGAGATGATATTAGGAGTTGAGAAAAAGATATAAGCCACAGTCTGATAAGTGTGTTCGTGTGTATGCGTGTACAAATACTGCCACTTATCTATCCCAATAACTATCAATCCATCAGCAATGCATGTACATTCATAAACATTCATGTATATTTTATTAATACACAAAGACCTACCAATTAGTTGTATCAATACTTTATTTGGCAATAAATTCTTTGAGGCAGGGATTTTCCTCATTTTTATACATTGCACATGTATAGCATAAAGAGATAATTGGTTCCATAATGACAAAAATGTTGTGCTTCCTTGCCACCTTATTTTTTACTGACATTATCAGAGTTGTTCAATAAATGCCAGCTCTTCACCCTCTGATACACCACTTTTACTCATCATATGCCACACGAATTATAAGGAACAAAAAATAGTGGATCATATAAAAAGTATTTTAAAGTTTACTGGAATTTTGATGGAGTGTGTTTTCATTGTCTCTATGTGTCTAGATACAGTCTTCTAGCTGACAAATCAACTAAATAATTTTTTCAGGATGAATTTCTTTAAATGAAGGATGCAATACTACTATTTATGCTATACAATATACTTTCAGTCTTACAATGAGAAAAGAAAAGCTATCCCAAAGATTCATCCCTATGTTTTTCCTGGCTAACATGTATTTTATTTACAAAGTGCTGAATTGTAGACTTCTCTATTGATTATAGAAGCACAAAGAAGAAAGCTGCTTTAGGACAGATTTTTGACTTGGGCTGTTTTGTGTTGCCATGTCTTTGTCAAGGCAGAGTTTAAGTATTTCAATTTTTATGCCTCTCATTCACGGAAATTGCCTTTCTTCGGATATCGTAAAGAAAAAACCCTCAGTTTTGGTAGTGTGCTGCTGTAGTTGCCCTTAGGAAGATCAAGTCCTAAACTCTGTGTCTGTATTTCTCCCTCAGAGCCAAGACACATTTCTGCTGACAAGAAGTGGGCCACAGCCTTGCTGGTTGCCCCACAGCAGATAACTGAAAGAGAGAGCAGCTCGGCACCATGCCATAAAAGGGATGCATCCAGCACATTACAGAGCGTCAAAATTGCCTCTGAGAGATTTAGTAATTAGCACAGAGGTCTTCCAAAATTAGTGTACTTCAACTGGCAGGACTAACAGGGCAAGTGGGACACTGGACCTTGGCCTGGCACCATCTTGTTCCCATGCCTAGAGAAGGTGGGATCTGTTTTTTTTTCCCTGTCAACCATCTTTAGAAGAAGGTTGGGAAATTTAAATCTGGAGTAAAATTACAATCTGAACTCTGATTTAAAGACAAAATATGTTGCTTTTCTTCTAAGCCAAATGTTTTATGAACTGAGAATTCTCACTGCAAGTAGTAAACTGCCTCAGAATCCTCTTAGAGAAGATTTGCTTATTTTTTCCACTTCTCCCATATAACAACTATTGCTGAAAAAATTAATACAAACCGGTGTTCTTGAATATTTATCTTCCCTTTTAATTTCTTTCATTTTCCTCCTTATTACAGGTTAGTTTATAAAATTGTGACATTATCTTCTGAGAAACCAAAACCAGTCACGATTCCCTCATTTTGAAAACATTTACTTATCTTACTTCTCTTAGAAAGGAAAAAGGCTTCTTGGTAATCACTGATTTCTATGTCTTCTTTATTTTCTCTCCATTTCCTTATTATGATTCTTTAAAAATAAATACCAGTTGTTTTCTTTATTTCAGAGAATATAAAAGGTAAAAAAGACTAAGAAAACTTATCTCAGTTGATATTCCTCATTGTCTTTATCCTTGTCTTTTCACCCTCTCCTCCTAATGACTTTCTGACATGCAAAAAAAGGCTAAACTCCTGAGATTTTAATTAACAGTTGGTTTTTCCTTATCTAGTAATTGGTCCTTTTGATTTTAATGGTCTTGCTCATAAAGTAAGATACAACTAGGTATTATCAAGGATATATTAATCACTAACAATCATCTAAATGACTAAGGATCTTGATTTTACATAAAAAAAAGATTAGATTGTTTTAAGATTATATGCTTATGAAGAAGCCAACAACATTGTAAGAACTCCCTAATCTAATCTATTTAAATCTTTCCCTTAGTACTGAAGGGGACTAATCAGTGCTTTTTTACCGTCTTAGTGAGAATAAGTGAACATTATTTGGCTATTCCCCCATTTTTCATCAGACAATATTATATGGGTAATAATTTTGCTACGTATATGAAGCATAACTCCTTTCTTCCTGGAACAGACAGAAGGAAATTAAATCACACCTATTCAGAGAGACTTCAACATTTTTGGAATATTTCTGCAGTACTTCACTGTGCTTCTGACTTTCACTGGGCTTAGGGCTCATTCCAAAATCAATCTGTAGCCTTTTATGTGTTTATATAGCATTATATTGGCACATCTAAGTATACAACAGCACCTCTTTCCCCCATGGTCACTTCCAGCATCTTGCTGCAAAAGATATTTTTGGGACGAGATTTTGCCTGCCAGTTATTCTGTGGTGACTTTGTAAAGGTCAAAGAAATTACTCTGTTTGTTCTGGCCAAAAACTGATGTACCCACATGGGGGCAAATAAAATCCATGTGGGTTATGCTGACGTTACAATGGTGATTTTGTTTGTTTGTTTGTTTGTTTGCACGTAAATATGTGCATGTCTGTGTGTCTGTGTGTGTATTTATCTCCTCCAAATCACTCTCAGACTCTCACTGCAGCCCCTGTCATAACTGAAGGGAGAAGACAGTTATCTCATGACCTGAAGGCATTAGCCAAATTATCATGGATCAGACATCCGCAAAATACAAAATGAGGTTTCATTTGACATAGACATTTACATCAAACATATACAGAATAATTATTTCCACTGGAGCATTGATGAATCAACCAATGGCAATTTAATGAGAATACTGTCTGTCCTTGTAAGTTATATTCCCCTTCAGTTGCAAAGGTGCTAGCCAAGCGCATTGTATCACTCAGTCTTGTCAGAGTAGATGTTCTGTCACTGATTAAAGAGCTGGATGTCCTCTTTAGTCACAAAAACATTTCATGGAATAACCTTGTTTCTGTCTTAATGGATTCTTGCAATGTAATGAAAGGCTCCAAACTGGACTTGAAGAAACCCTCAGAGAGACAGAGAGTGTCACTTCTCACTTAGTCACCGCTGGCAATTGCTGCCACTCTGCCCGTAGCACACCTGAGAAGAGATGTACAAGTCATTTAAAAGGCACATTCCGTCAAATGCATAATGGGCAAGAAAAGCATCAGAGGAGTTTTTGCTTCCTTCCCCCTCCCCAGCCTCCACAACTTTTAGATTTCTCAGATTTGTCACAGCCAAACGAGGGGGTCAGGAATAAGAACAAATATTGATACCTCCGTGTGAGCTGAGTGTGACATGCTGATGGCACCTTGGTAATCTCTGCCAGGAAAATGATTTCCCAGTGTTTGCAGGGAGGAAAAGGGGGGAAAGAAAGGAGAACTGACAGTGCAGTTTCACTCCACATCTGCTGCCAATTTTAAGGAGTCACTAATTCACAAACTATATGGTAAGCACATTTAACTGTTCTAGCATTTTTCTCATGCTTCATGAAAACAGAGATAATAACTGGTAAACCAACTGTAAAATTAAAAGAACTAGATGTTGCCAATAAAGACCATCATTTCAGGAAAATAAATTTGTTTCTTGGAAGCTGATCTCTAACGTATGCTTTAGGTGCCCACAAGAAAAGCAATTCAACTGGAGAGTAAATTGATCTTGCTCCACTGGTTTATATGAACAGAGCAAAAAATATACACCAACAGGTTATCACTTAATAACTCTTTGTTTCCCTAATATTGAATCAATAGCAGGATCACTTGGAGTCATCAAATCTTGAAGTGCAATGTAAAAAGTAATTCAAGGACGCACACCCGTAGAGATACACACACACACACACACACACACATGCACACATACACGCCGCTGAAGAAATAAACATTTCCAAGGCAAAATGTTCCATCACACTTAAGACAATATTGGTCTTCCAAAGTTAAGAAACAGCAGCTTAATATCTTCTCACAGAACTCATGGTCCAAAGCATCTGCTGGTATAATTCTTATTTCTGCAGAGGGACTGGTTGTATACACATTTATAACTTGGTTTTAAAACACACTGTGAGCAAGATGATCTCATCTCCGTGGTATCCAGAGACGGGATACGAGGGAATGGTTCGAATCTGTACCAGGGAAGGTTCAGACTGAGTATAAGAGAGCATTTCCTTGGAGAAGAGGTGGTCAAAACCAGGACTGGCCTCCTAGAGAGATAGGCAGTTCCCAAGCTTGCCAGTTTTTGGGAGGCATTTGGACAACGCGCTTAACGATACACTTATACTTGGTCAGCCCTAAATTTGTCAGACATTATTGTAGGTTCCTTCCAACCAAAAAAGTCACCCATTCCATCCTATTCCACTCCAGTCATAGAGATAAACATGTAAAAATGCTAAAGGTTTGGTTGTTGGGCCTAAAATTATGTCCATTTTGCTGATAATCTTAAATTTTGCTTATAGTATTTTTATATCTAGAACTTGGAAAGAGATCTCTTGCCAAGATCTTTTCCCTTAGAAGAGAGGGGATTCAAACTACTGGTGTGGTCACTGGCTAAACTGCAGTTCACAGAAACACTTTCGCCATGAAATATTCTCAGACTCCATCAAGGTAGCAGATGGGTTCAGGACATAAACTATTGTATATATAGGTTTCCTTTATTGTAAGTAAAGAGAAATAGGAGGGTCTAGGAAAATTATCACATGATTTAATTTCAATGACTGAATTAGAATTAGGTAAATAGCTTCTGAAATGATCTCATTTCTTCCTTTTGGCAGCAAAATACGCCCAAGATGCTTAGCACAAAAAGAGCTATCTACATCAAATAGATGTATCTCATGAAGGATTGACATATGCCACAGACTTGTTGATATTCATATGGCCCATTAAAATGGATTTAAATATGAAACCACAGTTTCTATCAACAATGGTACACAAAAAAGAAATTAATTTAGAATAAAATAAATTACTTTAGCTCCCTTACTTGAAATATTGACTTTACTGGGAAGGAGCCTCACATGTAAATCGAGAAATAGCTCAGAACAATCTGCACAGGGTTCAGATTCTCTCTTTCCCATGAAAACACACTCCAAGCATCTCTGTTAGGATCCTGTGTAGCCCCTATCTATATATATATAAAGAAAAATACTAATAAGCTCTCATAGCACCAGTGGTACTAGCAATATTTGGAATAACAGCCAAAACCTAACTGGGCAAATGAATAAGTAATGTCTTTCTCTATTGATGAACTGCAGAAAAGCACATCCTTTGTGTGACATGTAGATGACATCAGGTTGGTTATTGTTTACATATAACAGATAGGTCCAATGGTTCAGTTCAATGCTTCTAATAATAAACGTGGTGCTAGAAGCACTGTCATACCTGTGGTCAAATTTCCACTCCTAGTGAGTGAAAAAAGAAGAAACAGAAAAAAAAAGTTGTATTTCAGGGATATGAATTAATTGGAAAGCTGTATTTCCAATACAGTTGATATTAAGCTTTTCTGTTGACACCAAAGCTGTGAAATATAGCTGACTCAAGGGGTAGGAAAATAGAGGAATATGTTTTCCTGACAACTGACACACGGCGTGCTGTCTCCTTAGAGGGCTGCTGGCCATCCACTCTGCTTCCTGGCTCCTGCAAGCTGCCCTGAGCCTCAGAAATGGGTGAATTTCAGCAAAGTTTGGCTGCTCAAGCACAGTGCACTGCGGCCAGGGAACAGGACTGGAAATCACAGATGATTGATTCATCTCTCTGGGTTCCTAATATCACCTGGTTTGGGGATGTATATCAAGGGCTCTATTTCTCTTAGTATATAAGGAAGTAAAAAGGGCTGCAACCCTTCTGTATTAAATTAAAGCAATCTCTTTTTCTTTATTTACTTCTTTTTCCCCTTTCAAATTTTAAATAAAGTTCGGTGTTAGCCCTGATCCACACTGATGCAAAAAGATGTCAATTCTAGCTTTTCATCAGAAATAGTTGTTTTATTAGCTCAGACTTTATTTCATATTTGAGGAATAAAATGAAAAACTGATAATGACAGAAGGATACTATTTATTTTATGGCTTACATATACTGAGCACTGTAAATATCAGTAAATCAAGCCCTTCTGACTGCCACTACAATTAATAGTCATTTTAGAGAAGAAACTGAGGCCAAAAGTCACTTTTCAAGAGCTCTACATAGGAGCAGATATAATCTGAGTTTTGGTGTCCTTATCACCATCATTCCTCCTGAAAAAAAGATTCTTTAATTAATTTTTCTGCTTAAAGAGTACACTGAATGAACTTTAGTGGTGCATATGCATGTGTGTAAGAAGCTTCTAGAGTCTCAAAAAGGAGATGATGCTTCCCAATCTGGAACAGCATTGTCAGCCAGCTTAAAAAATCTGTGGTAAACACATTTATCCACTAGAGGATGCCTGGGCAAGCTCTTCTGGGTAGAAAACAAGTTATTATGCTGAAAACTTCAGTGACTGATGCTGAAAAGCACAAGTTTGTGGTGACAGCCCTAATTTGCCTGCTTCATCCCCATTATCAGGACCACTGACAAAGCAGTGAATGGACAGATCTATGTGCAGGGTCAGGCATTTAACAGGTACTTGTGAGGTGTCCTGGTGAAGCTGATGCAAGGCACACAAGGAGTTCAGAGCCGGGGGTCTGAAAATCAAACAGAGAAATGGGGTGAGACATACTTTAAAGTTAAATGAGTACTTTACTGAAGCACAAAGTTTAAGCAAAGGCTGCTTGCCCCTAAACCAGCTCTGTCTCTTTTCCAGGAGTTCCTTGCTCCTCACCGGGTTCTGAAGTGCTATGCACATGGATCAGCTTCAGCCATGAGCGGGGCTGCAGAACGGGGTGGCAGCTGCCTTCTCAGGAGACTGGAGTATGGGGAACTGATTTTTGCAGGATTTAAGGTTATGCTTTTGGAAAACTCTGCAGAATTGGTCGGTACAGTTTGGCTCGGTGTGACCCCATGTCTCTCTGGCTCTCTCTGAGTAATGGGAGTTCACCGTAACTTTGGCTCATCAGGATTAAGAAATAAGGCACAGAACTCCTACCAAGTTGTCATTCTGCTGTTTTGACAGGGTCCATGCTTGAAGTCAGAACTGAGCAAAGCAGCTGAAACACAGTTCAGAAATTCTCCCCAACTGAAATGGCTCTCTGCATTTAGAATATTCTCGCTTTAAACAACTGCACTTCAATACACATGACAGCTATTGCTAATTGACTCAGCCTTTGCACACAATGTATTTGCTCATCCTCTGCTGCTACCAAGAAGTTACTGTAGAAGAAAAGAAAAAGCAACTCCTGAGCCTAAAATCCCAAGTTGCAATATATACTTTAAAGAAATATGTACAATTGTTTTTATTTTTTGTGCCCAGTCTGTTTATTACCAAATGTTTAACACGATGAAGTTCAACAGATAGAACAGCTAATAGTACTAGGTATTGAATTTACAATTGAACACAAAGTGGATGAGTCTATTATAAAGCTTGTCCAGGGAATGCATTTATGAGGTATCCTCTAATCAGCAAAGAGAGGGGGCATGTTTGTCCTTTCTCTGTTGCTTTGTGAGTTAGTGTTAGTCTGAAGGACTGGCTTGTAACAGCAGATGCGGGTGGATAGAATTTTTTTCCCTTGCCTTTTCCTTGAAATAGGTCAGTATCCAAAATTTAATTATAAAAAGATAACCAGAATTGTTTCTTTCACAATTAAAATAATTATAAATACAAGCTCAGAAGACTCCCCTTACATCTCAGTATCTCTTTCCTGACTCTGGCTCAATGGCACATGTTTTAAATGTGATTTTTGCAGGCATTGCTAATCTTGAAAAGTTTCAGAGAGCCTTGAATATTTGATTTATTGAGTTGTTTTAATGCAGGTTAATTCAGCTTGTACCTACCTTCTCTGGATACTGGACGACATGTGGTGTTGGCTTACATTATGAAAAGGAAACATTTATCTTGTTATGATATTGATATTATCCTGTTAAATTGTAATATTCAACTATTCTTAGTAGCATTGGAAAGGGCTGATACCAACAAAATAAGATGAATGCTTCCATTTTGTTTCGAAGCAAAGTTCATGCAAATAAATGGCCATGGTCCCTACTTGATTAAATTTTCTTTGCTCTCTCTGGACACCCTATTATCAAATGAAAATGCAGATAATGGGCTATTTTGCTCTTTTTCTGTCTAGATTGGCAAATCATTATCTGTGTCCTCTCATCCATTCACCGCGCAGAAAAATTATCTCTTAATACTATTAGAATTTCAACAACTATAAAATGCTGATATATATATGCAATCTTTTTATCCACAGATCTTAGAAGCATTCATAAAGAACATTAATGTTATCATTTTCCCTTGTCACGTACAAAAAGGCTATGACATTCCTTCGTCAAATGCAGAAACTGAGGCAGAATGAATTTTCCAAGAATATCAAACAAGTTTAGATTTTCAGCTATATTTTTGGGAAAACATTGGCCAAATACATTTAACCATATAGTGCTCTTAAAACATAGCGACCACTTCTGTAACAGAATATAATCTATAATTTTAGCTAGGAATTAGAAAGTATCTAGCAAATTTAATAAAAAAGAAGAACACTGTTTCTTTGACTCTCTAGAATATTCTTCCAATGTTATTCAGTGATGTGCCATTTGATAATGTACTTTATGAAATAAGGCGAATTAGAAAATCCTAATAATGGCTATAGCAATTTGTTAAAGTTAATTGATAGAAGCTGGGGTTTTTTCTGGCATGTTGGGTAATAATTTTATTTATATTATGTCTAAGATAACAATGTAAAAATATTTTAATAATGATATAAATATTATAAGTATTATATATAATATTGAGTTGGTTTTGTTTTTTTTTTTTTTAAATAATGATTTTATCTCATGTGCTGCCTTGCACTGAAAACACTTCATCCATGTATCAATATTTTAAGAATGAGAGTTTGGTCGGGATGAAACAAGAATAGCATCAAGAATAAGATAGACTAAAGCAGAAATGCTGCGTTGATGGACACAATAGTACACTTTTCTTAAATGATTTAAATATATCCCTACATTTTTATTTTCAGAATTCCTTAGTTGCTTGCTGATCCGCCCCTCTTGCAGCACAGTACTGCTTGTTTCCTGCATTTGGCTTGTGTTCTAGCACCCTTTTGACTGGCAAAACTCTCCCAGAATCTCATTGTCCAACTCTGCAAACAAGTAAGAATTTCCTGGGATCTCCATGAGGAAGCAAAAGTGGAGAGGGGAATTTGGATTTCAACACTAGCCTAAGGTCCTCAAAACATGTTTTACTTTTTTATTGGCCTATAACTCAGAGCAAACTGCTCTGCACCCTCAGTTCCTAAGCTTCTTAGCGTAGGTACTTCAAGCCACAATGAGTTTCTTGTAGCAACATATACCCTGTAAAAATTATACTTTATTTAAGTTGTTGTGTATGAACTGCAGAGACTGAGGTATCAATGCATTCAGTTCAAGAAAGAGTGAAGTAGGTTAATGATTAGGATTCAGATGACAGGTTTTGTGAAAAAAAATCTTGGAATTATAAAATGTTTTCTTGGTTAACATTTAGTTTTTGCTGGATTTTCTGGTTTTTATTTATCCATTTGTTTATACTAATGTGTTCTTGCCATGGGAAAAAGAAAAGAAAAAAAACCCAAACCAAATCAAATCAAAGCAAACAACTCCCTTCTGTGCTATGACTTGTTGATGGTTTAAGTACTGTAACACAAGCAGATTTTTCCAGGACCCTTCCTTTAATTATTGGACAAGCCACACATATGAAATATGCTAAAGGGTCTTCTTTACAAGAGTCTCTCTATTCCTGTAATTAGGAATCTTTAATTGGACTTGAAGAGTTAAAAGAACTTTTAAATAGGACTACCTGAAGGGTTTTGTGTATAAAACATTGGGAAATTTGCCCAACCTCCTTACGCTGCAATTCCAAAATCAGTGCCTCATCCAGTTTGAGTTTTAGGAGTCTAGATACCCTTTTCAAGATTATATAGGTGTTTTAAGCCAGAATTATAAAAAGGGTCACTGTCACCTTACTCAATGACATCTGTGTGAAAAATCAGTAGATTATCTCTTTTTTATTCCTCCACCCCCTCTCAGTGGGAGTCCCTGGTCAAGGATTTATGTACATATTTAGGATGAGAATAATCATGTCCAACACCTGGTACATAACTTAACTCTCTCACTGCCACCTCACTTGACAACCAATTTTGCCTTCTTATTGGAAATATGTTATGTAGCGATAGGAACAAAATGGATGAACAATGTGCTGAGACCACCTGTGACAACCTCAGTGATGGCTGTGAAATACAATGACCTGAATGTGCATTCAGAGGTCCTAAAGGAAGGAGCCACCACAACGGGTTCTGCTGGGTTTTGGCATGTTTTTGGTGCTGCTGGCCCAGCATGCCCTTCAGTCTTTCTCCTCCTAAAGCTCATGGAGCCTTGAAGTTCTTCCTTAAAAGTGCTGTTGCGCTCAGGGTGAGAGAACAGAAACACCTTCTAAGAATATGACTGTGATTCTCTGTCAGCTGCTGCACTCGCAACATGAACAAAGCGGTTCACAGACAGACAGACAGTCAGACAGACCAAATTTGACTGCCATGTTATGGACTTAATATGTGAAATTAAAGATGAGTGACAATTACGGGGGGAATTTTCTCAGTTATCATATGAGTAAGAAGGAATTTCTGACTGATTTTTTTAAATTTTATAATTTAACTGTTTGACTTCAATTGAAGATAGCTCAGCAGTTTTTTGTTTCTGAAGTAAATGAAAGTGAGGAAGACCATCTGACACATCTCAATTAATTTATCGATTAAGACCATAAGAGACCATAACCAATTAACAACTTAAAATATGTTACCAACAATTTGTGTGTCATGGTTTTGAACCAGTTAAAAAGGAGGCCAGCTCAGCATGACTTTTCAAGCTGCCTTCATATTCTATTTCTTTAAAACATATAGTTTTATAGAATTTAATAACCCCCCCATCTGCTTATCTTTAGAGCAAATGTACCAAAAAATATCAACGTGTACCAGACACACAAATTATTATTACTGGCATCCATTTAACAATTTTAAAAACAGAAACATAAAAGCGACAGAAAACCATCTAAGCCTAGTACAAAGAAGAAAGACTTCATATTTATATAACAGAACCAAAGGCTATATGAAGTTTAATAAGTCTCTTGATGTGAGTTTTGGAAGTCCAGTTCAGAGCTTAATATGTCAGAGAATGCACCTTCATACACACATTTTGAAATATCCCCCTGAAAATATGTTATTGGTTAAAATAAACTAGGCTATAGAGATGCAGAATTGGTTAAGGGATGATTCTCTAATATTTTTTCTTTTCTTTTTTTTTCCCCATCTCTCAATTCATTAGTTATCGTGATACAACATGGAGCTTTCCAACATTTTTTGTATCTACAGTACACCACAAATCCTACACTCACCTACAACTTCTTAACTGATGTTCATGATAGCTTGGATTTCCAGTGTTCTGTCCAAACTCTGGACATGCCAAAAACTGTGCAGTGCCTAGCACTGCAAAAAAGGTAGTATACTCTGTTCTCTCTTGATGAAGTTCATATGGATTCATTCCTTTTATTGTAGACTTCATTTCACTAAAGCTGGTAGTATTACAGCCCGAGAAAGGAGCAAGTCATCTAATATTATTGATATTTCCTCAATAGGTAAGAGAGAGCACATCTGAAGATTTCAGATGTGGTAGAGCTCTGGGTGTTTTTCTCTGGGAGGCAACATCTCCCCTACATTAACTATATTTTAAAAAAACACACCTGGTGCTAGGTCTCTTCAAGGAAGAATATGAAAATGGTTTTTTTTGTCAACGACTTACTGGTTTATTCCTATTATGATGAGTGCAAGACTTCATTAACTCCCAACTTCCTCTTCTATCTTATCACTGTTCTAGAAAAATACTGTGTGCCCCTTCATTAAAACAAATATGTGTTACTTGCTGCTACCATTACAAGAAAAGTTAGTATTATCCTAAAATATGATGTCAATAGATAAAATTTCTGCTCTGGATAGCAAACATAAGCATTATTTTTTGACATAAAAAATGTATTTCACTTTCACTGAAAATTGAAATGAAAGAGAAGAGATGAAGAAAGAACTGATGGAGGAAGAGAGAAGGGGAAGGAGGGAAGAGGGGAAGATGGAATGGAGCATGGAGAGAGGGATAAGAAAGAGGAACGAAGGAAGGAAGGAAGCAAGAAAGGAAGGAAGGAAGGAAGGGAAGGAGGAAGAAAGGAAGGGAGGAAGGGAGGAAGGGAGGAAGGGAAAAGTTCATGTCCTTCTGTAACCTTAGGATAGCTAGTCTTATCTTACTTCAAAAGAAAGAAACAAAACATCCTGCCAACACCCCTAATTCCCTAAAGAAACCTCAGTATTCCACACACAGAACACCCGAATCTAGTTTCCATAAATCCTTTGTGATGGCAGGTATATCAAGGATAAAAACCTAAGTTTACTAACAAGCAAGCTCCTCTATTCCAATTTAAAATATTTCAACTGAGAGTTTTCTAGCCATGATCTTAACATGCAAGGCACACACAAAGTTGACAAAGGAAATTATTGAAGACAATGTCCCACTGTAATTAAAACAGTGGAAAGGCAGAACACAGAAACTCTCCCACCCACCATTCACCCTTCCCATCCTAATGCAAGTAGAAATACATGCTTTGTAGACCACAAATACCCAGGCTGATTAATTACATGGCTATGCAATATTACTCATGCATTCCTCCTGAAATGTCAAAAGGATTAGGAGTGCCACATCTTTCCTCCCCAACTCTAATCTAAAGGAGCCCTGCTGAAATGAAAACAGTGCAATTACTTTCGTACACTGTCAATTTTACAATAGGGGGAAAAAAGAGCTTTACTAACAGCAAATAATTATACCACCACTTAATGATTGATTTAACATAGAAAACCCATCTAATTCCTTTTGTCATTACAATCTACAGTACTAACACTCTAACAATGCTGCCTTAGTGGTTCGGCATTACATTAGCATTAAGAATAATGCTAATATAAAACCTAGCTTAACTTTTTATATTGTTAATCTGCATCAATGCACTATGCTCCCGGTGTATTATAAGGCCTATTAGCGTAGCAAACGTTTGGGATGATACAATCCAGTCTAGCAGCATCATTTCAAGAAAGGGACTCAGGCAGCATTTTATACATTTCAAGAATTAGCCTCCTATATGCCACTCAGAGTAAGGGGTCATGTACTTTCCGTTTTGCTGCAAACGGTAGCTTATGAACTAAGTAATATTGCAGAACACAATTACATGTTTTCATGCGGTGCCTATCTCTAAACTGATCTCATTCAGATGATTGCTGCCCCATCTTGAGGCTTTGAGACAGAGGTGGACTTATTTCTGATATTATTTATAGGATCAGTAGTGCACTGGGATGGGAAGGTCTTTTAAAAGAGTATAGGAGAGCCTCATTTTATGCTACAGGACTTTGGAACAATTGTTTATTTCTATTTAAATACCCAGCACTTTAATGATTTCTGTATGAATTCAGTAAGAAGCAGTACTGTTCCTGAAGATCTTATCATACAAATAGAATAGAGGCCTGGTATGAACAAAAAAAGGAGAAGGCGCATTCTTGCCTTAATATTGGAGATTTAATTGTATTTCAAGTGCTCTATTAATTCTGTAGGCAGCGAACTTTTCAGAACTATTGAATTGCTTCTGAACAAAAAGAAATCTGAAAAGGTCATAGATGTTTTGTGAGTTTCAGATTTGGGCCAGAACAGGTTAATATAAGAATGTCTTATAAAACAAGGACATATTCAATATCTGGTTTAGCAGAAAGAACGGGTAGAATTGGTCATGTATTTATTTGATTTCAAAATTCAGGAAACTTGATTGTCTTGCCCATTCACATATTTGATGTAGTGTCAGTGAGGGTTTTAGCTTTCCATTCACCTCTAATAAGAATGAAATGAGCATAACAAGCATTGCAATAGAGTGAAAGAACTGCAGTATGAAATTTTACCCTTGAATATCCCATCAGAGAGGGCTGTAAATTCTGCACTTTCCATTTCTCAGTCAGAAAACACGTGGACTAAGAATGAAAGTGTGAAATCATTAGAGTTTATATCTCAGCCTGGCTGTAAGCTTTGGCCTATTTCTTTAGAAGTGTCACTACTTCCTGTTTAACATATCGACCTGCCTATTTGGCATTTGACAGCAGTATTGAATTTTTGCTGAATTTTATGCTTCAGGAAGGACATAAAGTAACAGGTTTTCCCCTGGGCTCCCCCCTCTACAGCCTCGAATTTACTATGAACTTCAGAAACACTTTGTAATCTCATGTAAATATGTTATTTCCTCTTTTCTGTTGGAAGCAGCCCTTTTTTTCTACAGGAGGGGCAGTGGGGCAGTGGGGGGGTAAGAGTTCCTTTGACTCTAGAGAAGTTGCTTTGAAACAATCCAAAGCACAAATAAATAAAGGTCCCTTTTACCTTTTTGCCCCACATTCTATTGGCTGTTTCGGGTGGATCTCAGAGTATAAAGTTATCTTTGATGATCTCTCTATGTGCTCTTCTGGTATCTTTTCCCTCCTTTATACTTTCACAAAGCCCCGGCTCTAGGCTGGAACTGCATATTCCATTTGGTAGCAAAGGGTCTGAAAGGTAATTATTGCAACACTGAAAAACAAAATAACCACTTTTTTCTCTCTCTTTTTTTTTTTTTTTTTTGGTAGATTTAAAGCCAAACTTTGAAAAGCCTTTTAGTTCCTAATTCCCAGTAGAGAGTGAGTTACAGATGAAATTGAGATGTTCACCCAAAATGAATGTCATGACACTCAGCACTACAAAATATTTTGGAATTTGCAGTGGTCATATTGCCATCCGAATACTGCATAGAGCTAACAGGAAAACATAAACATAGAGGATTCTTAAAAGTTACCAAACCAAGCCAAAATTCGTTAACGAGGAAATCTGAGACAAAACACCCCAAAAACCTGACTTGTAATTATACTAAAATTCGTGTGTGTAGAGCTTTGTTTCTGTAACACCGAGTTTCAGTCTCTTCTCCTCACTTCAGATGTCGGAGGCATGGACCGAGGCACAAGGGTCTGGCGGGTTCTTTGAAACCCACCTAGGACAGGAAGACTTAGAAAATGGACTGCTGAAGAGAGAGCATGTGTGTGTGTGTGCGTGTGCGTGTGTTGAAGGGACATAGAAATGTCTTCAATACGCCCAGGGATCACTTGGGAGAAAAAAGTGCTAAGCACTGAAATGGACCATAACTCTGATTCTCCTCACTGGCTGTATGACAGAGAAGGTTGTTGAGAGAAGACGTGTCTTAGAGGCTTCTTCAGAGTCTCAAAAGAGCATTGTTTATAGGCTACAGATCCAATTCTTCCCCCTCCTCCTTCCCTGCTCCGCAGCTTTTAGATATAGTAATTCTAGGTTCCACTTCACAGGAGACAATTAGATTTACCAATATTTAATTTTAAAGCACAGAGTGTTCACGACTGCAATAACTTCAGTGAAGGGACGGGGACACCCAGAGCTCATAATTCAACTAGAATTTAGCATTCTAAAACTTTCCTGTTGCTGAGCCCATTCTTTCTAACCTTTCATTTTTCCTCTTTGTCACTTTGCTCTGCCAGCGTTCAGCATTATTATTTTTTTCAATTACTCTCAAATTTTCATCCACTACACTATGAATGCCTTTAAAGTTTCTTCCTTTTTTTTCTTTTCTTATCTAATAGGTCACGAGTTGTGAAAAAAACTTATGTCTTCCTATTTTATTCTTCTTTTTGCCTTCCTCTTTTTATTTTTTTTTATTTTTTATTTTTTAATTTAGTTCTGCTTTGCATGGATTTATCAGAGGGGAAAAGTGATGATGAAGCTCTTTATTACTGAGTGGAAATAACTGAAAATACCACAATTACAACAGAAGGGATGAGGTACTACATCTAATTAGTTACTTAGGTAGAGGAAATAATAATCATTTAAACAAAGGAAATCTCACCCCACGAAACTGTCTATCTGCCTTCTAAGCAATAGGTAAAGATCATTTATTTCACTTTCACTCATTTCTGCCAGTCTTGAGGACACATTAACACTTCTTTTTTAGTCTGTTAGTACATTGAGGCGTTCCTTTAACCACCTCTAAGGTGATATTTTCAATACCAAGTTCTTATCAGAAGTTATTATTTTACTTTTTGGCCAAAATAGACTTCCTAAAGTTATGGAAAAAATCTGAATTACATCACTGACTAGTGTGATAATCATATTTTATTCTAAACTGCAGTTGTGGAGACTTCTGGAGTCTCTTTATCAGAACAAAAGAAATAGGAACTATCCTTCTGTGACTTCATTTTTCCTCTTGAATGTTCTTTTAGATACGGAGTCAAGAGTGAAGGTGCACTGATCCACGGAAGTGGACATGAATATGATTAAATGGGATTTAGGGATCAAAGAAGCTTATAATAAAAGGTTAACATATGGGACAGCTGCAGCAGGAGCAGGTAGAAACCAAGCAAGTACGTGGAGGGCAGAACACTGAAGATACGTCTTCAAAGAGAAGTCCTAAGCACAGGCAAGAACAACTGGAAAATTGTTTGGTCTCCTAGCACCTAGCACTTTGGTATCCTGGCACTTCAGCTGGAAATTCTGGGCCAGCTCTTAACTCCCCGGGGTTTTCAGGCCATTGAGGTCCTGTTTAATGAAAGATCTGAGCCAATTTCACAACTTGCAACCACCAAGGGGGACCATAGGCATCCCCTTCTCCTTTCACATAGTGTTTCTCTGGGTAATATCCGATGTACTGTTTCTGACACTTTGATTAAGCAGGTAAATTTCTCATTTTGGAATTGTTATTAATGGTTGAATGATTTTGTGCAGAATTAGTGTTCTGAACTTCCTTAATGAATAGTTAGTTAGGTAATCACCACAGATGACACTAGGCGAATGGAAGCAATGGGGTGATAGAAGGGGAATGTAAAGCAGAAGAAAATAATTTTTGAAACACTGGGTGAGGCTATCTCAGCCGGTATTACCTAAGCACAGCTTTAAAAGTCAGGGAGTTGACTAGAGTCAACTCAAAGTCTGGTAGTCCAGTAAGAACCTGCCAAAATCTAAGAATAACCAGCTGGCTCTCACTCAGAACTCAATTCTTGTGTAACTTACTGATTTCATTTCCATTCAGATTTGAAAATGGGGACTACTTCCATCGTTATTATCTGGTCCAGTAGGCCAGATAATCTTGACGAAATTCACCCTCTTTTAAGTCACATATTAATCAAATGAGAGCCTACTCAGGTGACCCATATTAGCTTTATTAGACTGGTCTTTTCACAGACCTAATAGACAAAGTCAAGCATCAAGAACAGTGTAATTCCTCACGAGGTCCAAGCCTATCAAAAGGGAAGTCATGAAGTACATTGCAATGACTCCATTCATTTCCAAAATCTTTATGAACAGATTCACCAGGGAGCTAAAGAATGCTTCATAAAACGAACATATTCCTGTGCCTTCCAGCATGGTCCCAGCTGTTCACAGTCTCTCCCGCTGACACCAGGACTTCATCAATCTTTGATCTCGTCTCCAGCTGCATGTTTTAGGATCTCATCCTAAAGAACAAGTGTAAGGCTAAAATACTTCCTCTACTACTGCTGTAAGAGGTGGTAAAGAAGGAAATATACAGGAGTCTGTTCAACTGACGCAGTCCAACTGTCTGACTACAAAATAGGTTTTAGATCACAAGCTACTCCAAATTTTATTTAAACTCTCTGTCTTTAAGACACACTTTCCATGTGTGAGGTTGCCAATTTTTAGTGAAGTTAACATTATGTTCATGCAATATAAACTAGGATTCCACAGGTCCATCCACACCAGTAAATTAAATGATCCCCAAGAGTGATCTTTGTCGTTGCAGCTGTTGTTTTAAATTCTGCTTAGGGAGAGATGCATGAGAAAATGACAGATGACCTCAGGCAATGTCCTGCAAGGATGAGTCCAACTCTTTAGAAGTATAGATGAGGCTTTTCCCACTGTCCAGGCACATCCTTTAATTTACTGGTGTGAGCAGACAGGACAGTATTCACCAGGCTTGCCAGTAAATGGGAGGAACAGCTATAATGACAAATCATGTTCAATTTTCCCTCCAAAAGTACTGAAAATTCTCAGGTAAAGACCTACTTTTAAATTATCTCCATACAGTGGTCAGTGTAAAAAACCTTCTCTGCATAGTAATTTCCTAATAAAAATGGCAAAACCTCTGGTAGTGAAACTGAAAAAGGGCTTGAGAATCTGGTACTTTCACAGAGCAATAAATCAGTGTCAGTTCTAAAGATAAATACACAAAAAATAATTATTAATTAAGTTCTGGAATGTTTTAAGTCTTAAATAACATTTATAAGGGCACCAAGGAAAGGTGGTACAAACACCTGTCATCCTTATATTACTATTATTATTGCTGTTGTTATTAATATTGAAATTAGTAGTAATATTAATAATGTTAATAATATTAATATTATTATTCTGTAACACCAGACCTCTACCACATCCTCAAGAAAGACCATCAAAAGTTTGAATAAGCTTTGATGAAAATTACTCATAATTCTCTGACAAAGTTGATGCACTGATATGTTACTAAAGCTGAAAGATTTTTCTCAGGTTTTTTTAATGCTCATTAGTAATTAATTTTTCTTCTTTAAAGAAGATGAGGTCTTCTTTGCATAAAAATAAACCATCGACAATTTCCAAAGGAATGAATTAGTCTTTTTCTTAGCATGTTTCAATAAATAGCCTGGGCTAGGATATTGAAAAGAGACTTGATCAGAAAGGCACTTCAGTGATTGTGATTAGTTAATTTCGTACGTGATTTTGAGTTAGCAATTTGTTGGGGAAGAAGAGAATTTCATACCTCTTCTAGGTAAAATTAGGGGACAAAAAATGCCTTGGGACCAAAAGAGTATAATGCTTAACCTTGGGGATAACCAGGGCAGCAGTTAGGCAGTAGGCTCTGGTACTTATTCTGTTTTGGCAAGTTTATTTGCCACCCAAAAAGTTTATCTTTGAGATGTTAGAGGAGTAACAGGAAAAGTTTGGAGTGAGGAAAATAGAATACATTCTCTCAAGCCTGAAATGAGTTTATATCATGTGCATATGTCTATGGTGCAATTCTGAACAAATTAAATTACAACAGCTTCTGTTTTCAGTTGTCCTATTTAGCCAAATAAAGAAATATATTAATAAATATCTATATATATAGTGTCAGCTTTCACCAGATGATTGTCGTAGACACAAAGAAGTGAGGAAGTTCTCTGTCAAAAATGCATTAGGGCTTGGAATAACAACACCAAAATACAGAATCTGGGGCAATTTTGTTAATTCAACATAGAAAAACTAGGATAGGCTCACCAAAATAGTTCTATCCCACAGCATGAACTTCTTGCTTATGTCACTTCTGACTCCAACAGCTTTCCTGCTAGTCAAGTGCACCTAAAGGACTTGATGGACTAAATGTGTCCTGATATCCAGGAATATGTGGTGATATTGACAAATGCTCACTGTAGTCCAGAATGAGGGAGAACCACCCAACTCATTTTCATCTATGACCTACTGGTACAGTAAGCATTAATTTGAATGAACATCTTGGAAATACAAGAGCTTGCTCATTACTTTCTGTACTCTGTCACATCTATTCTGTGACCTACTGCCTCTGTTCCTCTGTTTTACTCTCGGACCAGCTGCCGTTAACCATTATATTTTTTTCTTTTTACCGCTTTTTCACTCGAAGCTATAATAGGCAGTTATTCTGAACTCTGTATGATCTAAGGAAGCCTTGGGAAAGAGAGAAAGAGACACACACACATTATGTGTGTAGTGTTGAGGGAGATTGCAGAGTAGAAAATAAAGTAATATATGCATTCCTCGGTATGCTTTAAATTTGATTTGATGCAGAATTATCAAGCAAAGTTATCTGAACTATGTTATGCAGGAGGAGTTACACAAGGTCCCATTTGGACTTAAAATCTATGAATCCATAACAGCAACGGAGAGTACATATAAGGTGACCTTCCCAGATTCACAGTAAGCTTCAGTCGAGAATGTCTTATCTGACTATCCATGCAACAAAAAAAGGGTTATAACCAACAATCTCAAAACTACCTTAGTATATTTTAAAGGCAAACAAGGTTATTTACAATTGTTCATCAATTTTCAGAAAGCATTTTAGTTTTAGAGACTGGGTTTTCTGTTGTGGTTTTTTTTGTTTTTTTTTTTTTTTTTTTAATTGCAGATTGAAATGGGGGTTGGCAGGGATGATTTTTAAAATCTGCTGGGAAAGATAACATTTAGTTCCGAGGTAAGGGGTCTTGTCAAGAACTGTCCTGATGAATTTCTGCTTTTTCTGTGCCCAGAGAACACCAGTACATAAAGAGACAATTGCTAAGACACCATTCCTTTGCTTTTAATCCCTTGATTAGTGATAACTGTCATTTATTTGAAAGAGCACAAGTAATAGATAGACCAAGCAATGTGTCCTTCAGATGTAACCTTAGTAGATACTTAATTCTTACCATTTGTTGACCAACGCAGAGTGGGTCAAATGCCCTTGTCTGGTCTATGATAGCACAAAAAAAAGTGTGTAAACAGTTCCAACAGTGTGAACCATGATGAATTGGGACAGAGCAGCCTGAGGTCTCGGGATGAAAGAGGAGAGAGTTTCTGGAGGCAGCATGAAGAAGAGCTGCACTGCAGGGAGGCAGATGGAGAAGAATTATGTCTTTCATTTCCTGACTCCTGAACATGAAGTGTGGGTGAGAGAACGGAATGGAGGGAGCCTTCATCCACCATGGGATTTTTTTTTTCCCTTCCCCAAGGACAGTCTCTCTGAGGCAGGTAAGTCTCCAGGACTGACTGTTCTTTCCAGACAGAGTCACATCTCTCTGTAGTGGTGCTATTTTAATTTCCAGTCCCACTCTTCCTCCACTTCAGCCCGTTTCCTGCTAATACATGACAGTGCGGTGTTTTTGATGAAAAGGAAGGTAAATGAAGGGCAGGTCTAGCAACCTCAAGTCCCTTTTCTCATGTTCTCCCTGCCAACACACAGTGATAAGGCTGTCTCTATTATCTGTCCTCCAGCTATAGGATATATGTGTTTGCAGAAAGCAGTGTGCTAGGGTTAGGCACCTCACTCAGATAAGATATCCTGTGTATCTTCATCAGGAAGTGCATTGGAGAAGCTCTGCAGCTGGCTAAAGAGTTTAAATATATCTCAAAGACACAACTGTACTTTGATCCATATTTTCCCCCAGAACTCCTGCCCCACACATACACTACTTTCCTTCAAGAGCTCAGTGAACAGCAAGGTATCTAACTCTGCCGTCTAAAAGACCCCAAACAAACAAAACAGAACTCTAAAAGGCAACAAACCAATCAAAACAAAAACAAAACCCACGCAAACAAGAAGTAGAGACAGTTTACTTTACAGTCCAGTGTCCAGAGACACTGAAAACACGAGTTAGTCCATCTCAGCTGGCCAGGGACCAGAGCTAACTCCCTGACATAGGTCACTAAGACATTGAAAGAATATTCTTTATCTCCATCTCTGTTTGTTTTGTTCAAGGCCATGAGCTTGGCACCTTTATCAATCTGCCTTTCTCACTTAGCTGCTTTGCTTGCAGTTAAAGTTGCCTGTTCTGTTTTGCAACACAAAAGATAGCTCCTGACATGAATAGGAAATGATGGTCTATAGTGGGATGATGTATTATAGGTATGTATTTTAGAATTCTACAGTATAACATAGTATTCTTTCTACACTCTTTATATCTTTAAACCTGAACTTTAGCTAGACTGTCAGTGACCCAAGCACAGCAGAATGCATGATTATCCTGTATTAATGTCCCTTAATCCTTCCTTTTTGTTAACCACTCTCAAGAAAGCCACTTAATAAGGACAGAAAGTCAATAATTAAGATAGGGATTGTGTGGGGCTGGAAAACATAATTTTTAATCAAAAAGATGATGTATCCTGGGTACAGAGCAGGAGAAAATATCAAGGGTCTCCTAAGGCAGCCCGCCTGGAATCCTGCCACCTCTGATGTCCTGGAAACATGTCAGGAATGTTGCAGATTTTGTGCAGAGTTGTGGAGGCAGCCTGTTTCCTTCCCGTGTTGCTCAAAAAGAAGAACCTATTGTCTTACATCCCTAGGCAAGCCCTTAGTATGGAAAGGACTCGAGATCAAACATAAGCGGGCTGATGATTTTGGAGTCGTATTCCTGATCCCCACTTTCAAACCTCCATTCTCAATGCATAACTTGTTCTGCAATCAGAAATGTTTTTCTAATGGTAACTAAGGAAATTCAAAGGTGACTTATTTCACCAATCCCACAAAGAAGTGCATCCCAGCAAAAACAGAATGGGAGGTGGTCATACACTGGGACATGACATGTTGTCAGTATATTTTTAATGGACTGTAATGACTGTGAATTCTTTTTACTCCAATGATTAAATTCATTTATATGAAGAAGGAAAATTGAAAACTAGTAGAGGAATCAGGACATGGAAATGTAATCAGTAATTTCGTAGCAGGCTAAAAACCAGACTTCACCAAAAATGAAACAGTTACTTCTGAGGTCAAAGGTTCCCTACGCCAGAATCCTCCAGAGCAACATCCTCTCCGCAAAAGAGAGCAGTAGAAGACATTTAGTGAAATAATAAGATGGACGAAACAACTACTGAGTGATTTCTTGCTGATACATTCCCCCAGCTCTTGAAACTAACATCCATTCCACAGCACTTAATAACCTACCATGGACCCGTTCCTTCTGGACTTTTCCACTGCTTTTTTTAATCCTCTTGAATCCTCAGAAACATCCTGTGCTGATGAGAAACTCTGTTTAGCTGTGTGTTGCATGAAAATTGCCTTCAGATGCTTCAAAGCTTTTTGTCCAAGAATCTCTTGGAAACACCCTGATTTCTGTGTTTTAAAGACTAATGACAGATTCCTTTCGCTTTCTCATCCTGTTCCTGCCTGTACAGGCCTCTGTGAGACACCTGACACCATCATTTTCCCAAGCTTCAGTGTTTAACTGTTGAGTCCTTCCCTGCCCAACATCCATCCTCAAACACAGACCATTATTTGCCACCTTTTCCTACACCTTTTCCTACATTTCTTTTCCTGCATCTCATATATTACCTTTTTAGAAGCTGTGAGAACTGCAAGAAATATTTAAAACAGGTCTGTACCTTATGCTCTTTCCAAGGCGACTACTTTACACTTTTGT
This sequence comes from Falcunculus frontatus, assembly GCA_013398115.1. Taxonomy (NCBI): domain Eukaryota; kingdom Metazoa; phylum Chordata; class Aves; order Passeriformes; genus Falcunculus; species Falcunculus frontatus. The sequence goes on along the minus strand of VZRV01010922.1, from coordinate 118,532 downwards.
TAGCCCAGTTTCACACAGGAGCCCCTAAATCAATGGGAATATTCTGTTACAGAAGGCTGGCATTTAAACACCCTCATTCTCCATCTATGGGCCCAGAATCTTCTTATTATTCATTTGTGAGGGGATGTTTTGGCCCTATGAGCAGTGGAACAAACCCTCAAGATAAGTAACGTCTGAGGCAGCTGCTTGAGTGGATCCATCATTATCACTCGAATACGCTCTGTGGATAAACAGAGGCCTTCAGTCCCTGGGGCTGCTAATCTGACACCTTTCATGGAGCACTAAAAGAATTCACTTAAAATTAAAAACAATGCACAGCTGTTTCAATGGATAAGTCATGCCATTTGCATGAGGATAATGGATAATCAATATACAATGGTGACACAAATTAAACGTGGATTAAATAGTCATTGTTCCACAGCTATGCTCTATGTGATTTTCCCAGATACCGTGTGATAGTCCTGTATTTTTTATTACTGTTTCAAGAAAAATGCATTTTCTTCTCTTGGAAGATGCTTTTTCTTTATCAGTCACGCTGGTACAAAACAAACAAATGAAAGTGCTAATTTTCCCTGTTTATCTACCACATCAGAGTTCACTTTTTGAAGAGTGATAGAGATTAGAGAGGGGAACTATTTCTTTTTTTTTTCAGTCCTCAGATGTTCTTGGTGCAAGAGATTCCGGGAATGGGCCAATAATGTCAGGGCATGGTGAGCTTAACTGATTTTAAAATTCTAAAAGTTTTCTTGTTTCTGATACACATTTTCTGTAGTTGATATGGAGATATAGACTCTTACCCTAAGAACAGGACATAAGGCAGACAGGATGAATCATTCCCTGGAGATGTCTGTCTCCCTCAACTCAGAACTAAGGGAGCCAAGGCAAACTGCTTAGTTTAGGAGTCAAAATTCTTGGTGGCTGCAATTCTGTGCAATGAATCCTATTCCTATTTAATTTTTAAGAGATGTCTAACAACATTCAGATTTAAAAGAAGTTATTCCTCTTTTCAGTTTACTCATACAATAGTAATTAAATATTTCAATGTCGTTAATGTATTTAAACCCACATTTAGCCAACATTAGAACACAGAGTTGCTGTCAATGTAGAGAGTAACCTGAGTGATTTATGAGAATTTATGAGAATTTCTTTGAGGCAGAAATAGTAGACCCATGAAATCTTAAGCTTCGATCATTCTTCTCTTTAAGATCCATTTGGAATTTAGGCACTGAACTCCTACAGCCTCCTTTGAAAGAATTATACTATGGTATCCAAAATTTCACCCAAGTCCCAGTGCCAGCAAACATCTGAAAGAGGCAGCTGGAGGAAGTTATGCACAGGACCAAAGGTTGTATTTAGACTCTGAATATAGCTCTTAATCATTTCAGATAAGTCAACCAAACCCCATAATTAATAACAAAAAGTAATAATGAACTTCTGTCTAACATACACTACTTAACTAACCTCAATTCAAATCACTGACCTAGAAGTATTATTAAACTCCCTTTCCTATTACTAATCAGATGAAAGAAACACCAACTGCTCATAGAAATGACTTTTTTTTTTTCATTTGTTTCACTGAGACAAATTAGGTTCTTTTCAGTCTGTGTGATATTTTTTCACAGGCAGACCTGATGCCAAAAACCCCACCACTTCTTTTTATTTGTCAAAACTTTTGTGGAGAGACAGAAAGATGGAGAGTGTTAAAAATCAGAATTATTTTAGTCATAGTTATAATCTTGGGAAATTTTGATCCATGCAAGAAAATCCTTTATATTGGAAAAGAAAATACTGAAACACCCCTCTCTGTTTAACCCTGTCATTTTCCTTTCAAAATGGAATATTTCTGATGAAGGAAAAATGAGAAATGATTTTTTTTTTTTTTTTCTGACGATAGATCTGTGAGCTTATGGGTTTTTCTTCATGCACGTTGAAAAATGTTCCACTCATTCTTGCTATACATGAGTACTTAAACACCAGCTTTTGCAATAAAAAGGCAGCCAGAGACTGAGACAGACCTCAGACAGACTTGACAGTAGATTTTAGAAACTATTTAGGTTTGTATTAAAACTGCTTTTTTTTTGTAGAGTCAGTAGTGAAATTTGCACTGACCTCGTGGGGAACAGAGGACGACCTACATTGTGTACTTCCAAACAGCTCACCTCAAGTCTTGAAAATCTGCCCTTGCTTGGCGCTTCTGTTTGACTGTTTGATCTGTGCTGTAATGGGAATTCTGCTGCTGCACTGCTGCCAGCCATCTGAGATGCTCACCATTCCCAAAGAATTTTGCTCTCAAGCTGGCTGCAAACTGGCACTGCCTTTTTGTAATATATTTATCTGGGTGTTTGCTGGCAGGGATGGAGAGAAATGCCAGTTATGTAAGTGAGAAAACCTGTTTTACAAGTGAAAATAATGTCTACAATCTGGAAGATTTAAATGACTCAGACGTTAGGATACACATTTAAACCCAAACCTGAGATATTTGAATCCAGCAAATGCTTGCACATGCATGAAATCCTTTGGTAATCAGTGAGGAAATGTTCACATGACTTAAACTTTTCATAGGTATGAGACCTTGCATGACTGCTCCCTCAAGTGGGAATATTAAAATTTCTAAAAGTGAAGTAGCAAGTGGAGGTTCTTATTAAGGGTCATTTCCTAACAGCTGCAAAACCAGTTGCATGAAACAACCTGAGCAGCTCATACCATCAGCTGAGAAAAACGACACTGTAAGAAATTATTAGTGGCCAAATAGCCAGCATTCATGTCAAACATCAGTCAGAATTTCAGAGTAAAAATCAATGCCCATCTAATAATATATAGCTTAATATAAACAAAAACAAAACAAAACAACCAACCAACCAGACAGCAAAAAAAACCCCCAAAATTTCAATTTTATTTATTTTTAATGTTGTCTGGCTGTAGCAAGAGATAATTAGAAATATTTAATGCAGGAAAACATCTGCAAGTTAAAATTCTTTAAAGCTTAAATCTTAGCATTTGGCAGTACAGAAATGATATGTTAGGCATGTTGCACTCTCTCTCAGTATGATAGCTACTAAAGTGGCTTAAAATTGGATTCATTTATAAAGCTGGACACCATTAATATCACCCCCTGCATGACAGTAATTCATTTCACTCTGGTTTGTCTGCACAGCGGTAGGGGATCTGGTCCTTGTATTCAGATCACAGTCCTAATTAAGTATTCATTATAGAATACATATTTTTTCATTTTAGACGGAATATCAAACATTCATGCTTGGTATTAAACTTGTTTACCATTGGACTATTGTTTTATTAATAAACACTGCCATACATGTCGGCGCTAACTTCAGGGTCAAAAAGAGAGCTGGGTTGAAACTCAACCCTTACATGCAAATTTCTCAGAACCTTTTGGGAAAAAGCTGCAACTTTATATTAGTACCAACCCCTGAGATTTCAGACGGAGTGATAAAACCTTTTGAGTTTCTTTATTCTACTTTCTCTTTGAATGCACCTGAAATCTCATGAGGAAAAGCCAATCAGAGGTTTCTGGTGTCAAATAAAAGTCAATGGCAGATATTTAGATTTAGTTTGATTTTAGTGTTGAGCTCACAAACACAAAGGTACATCTATAATGTAGTTAGTAATTCTCCAAAAGTCAAGAAGTCTGAGGAAAATGTCTCGATTTTGAGTCAGAATAATAATTTCTGAGCACTATAGAGCAAGCAATAGAAATCCACCCTGCTCAAATTACCTTGTGCCTGTAGAGTCACGGGTGACATCAGTCTGCTCGATCTTCTCTGCAGCACACCTGGAAGGCATATCTTTCTTGTGGCCTCATTTTACAAGTCCATATGAATTATGTGTCTGCACCTTGCAAAGGTACACAGTCGTGACGGACAAAAACTTTCCCAAAGTAGAAGAGACAATCCAGAGACACAATTAATATTGCCCAACCATAAAAATATAAAAAATATATTCATAGTTCTCTGTTGAGGTAAATCAAAAGAGAATCCAGCTACTTTATCCAGACCCTTGTTTCTTTATTCTGCCTTAGGGAACTTCCTTGGAAGCTCCAGAAGACAAGAGGGCGTTGCCTCACGTTTCACTCATTCCCTTGACCTGTCATTTCTGATTGCACTAGGACCTATCAAGATTAACATGTATTTTCAGTGTTGTGTCACCACTTTCTGCGCTTGTGGTCTAAGATAAGCCTTAAAAAACAATAGACATGTTTGTTAGACATGTTCCGCAAGTAACTGTGCAGAAATTGTGGAATTTAGAGTATGTTAAAGAAAGGGAAGACAAATCGTAGCATTTCCTTCTTCATAATTTCCACATGCAGACACTTCCAAAAATCTCAGAGGATAAACATGAAGTAATTTTTATAGAGAGAGAATACTTTGGAATAATGAAATAAATTCTTTAATTGAACAAAAACTCTCCAACTTGATAGCTTACTTTTCAAACAGAAAAACATATATTTGTGCTTTTCAGAGAAAAAAAAAAAGTCATCAATTCTCCTGGAAAAAAAACCCCAATCAACTAAAACCCAACCCAACTCAAACCAAACAAAAACCACAAAATAAAACATGAAAACTCTTACCCAAAAGCAACCAAACAACATCCCCCGTAAAACCAACCCACCTTTGAATGTGAGTTGTTTGGGCTTTTTTTCCTGTACCTGAGAGAAGATAATACGAAGAGAAGGTAGAAGGCTTATAGGATGATGCAAACAAGGGAGGATATTTAAGTGTTTTTTCTGGGAGAATTATTTTGAGAGTCCTAGAAGACTGGCCATAGAAGTATTTTGAGATCTTCTGCCTGGATTATTTAAATATTATTTGTATAAGTAGCAGAAGATGGGAGAGAAGACAGAAAATATAATGTCCAGTAGAGTTTTCTCTGGAGGAAGTTGTGTTTTGTTGAAAAAGTAATTAAAGAAATATTTTTGGCTGAACATATAATCAAAAGATAAAATGCTACTTTGAAATGTTCCATTAGGCTGAAAGTTCCATTTACCACCTAGGAGGGAGTTTTGATGACTGAGCTACTTTCATGAGTGTTCCATAAGAGACTTCAGTCAAAAAGAAACGCATTAGCACAGATCTACTCTTCATATTGTTTAAGCTAGCATAGTCCATTGTGAATTAAACAGGCTGGGGAGCACAGATGAGCAGCTTTGTCAGACAGAGGGACATTAATGAATGTCTAGTGGTTAGAAAAAGAGGAACTGGCCTCTTAATCTGGACAATAGGTGTCCACACCTAAACTGCCTCCTATGGGAGACATTGATTTGGATGATATCCGTTGTGTAGATACTCAGTTATCTCAGAGTCCCTTGATCATCAAGAGGATGATTCTTTCCACCCTGAAATACATATGTAAAACAGACTGTATAAATTGCACCACAACAGCTCCTTCCACTCTCTGTGGAGTAAAAGGGAGCCCAAGATGATGAGTTTAAAGGAAGATGGTGCTGTAAACGTCTCCCAGATACAGTTAGGTGAGATGAACCCGAGAGGATGTCACTCACATCCCTGGAGTGTCAAAAAGGAAGTGAATACATATCTGTGTTTTCTTAATGTGACTTGAAGACTGGGATCAGCAGTAGGTTAACAAAGCTAGAAAGAAAAAGAAGTAATGGTAATAGAAGTGTGTTTATATTACACGGAGTGAAATACACAGAACATCATAAAATCAAAGAGTTGTAGAGCAGTTTGTGTGGGAACGGATCTTAAACACACCTGGTTCCAGCCCCCCCTGCAGGGACACCTTCCACTAGTCCAGGTTGGTCAGCTCCACATGCAACTCGGCCTTGAATGCTTCCAGGGATGGGGCAGCCACAGTTTTTCTGGACAACCTTTTCTAGTGCCTCACCATATTCAACAGGAAGAGTTTCTTCCTAATATCCAATCTAAGCCAACTCTCATTTGCTCTGAAGACATTCTCTCTTGTCCTATCACTACAAATGTTTGCAAATAGTCTCTTTCTGTCTTTTTTGTAGGCTCCCTTCAGGTACTGACTGGAAGGCTGCAATTAGACCATGTCAGAGCCTTCTTTACTCCAGGCTGAACAATTCCAATTCTCTCAGCCTTTCCTCACAGCAGAGGTGCTCTATCTCTCAGATCATCTTGATGGCCTCTCTGGACAAGTCCGTCTCCTTCCTGTGCTGGGACCCCAGAGCTGGATGCAGTGCTCCAGGTGGGTCTCACCAGAGCAGAGCAGAGGGGCAGAATCCCCTCCCTCCCCTGCTGCCCACGGGGCTCTGGCTGCAGCCCAGGACACGTTTGGCTCTCTGGGCTGAGAGTGCCATGGCCGGGGCATGTCCAGCCTCTCACCCACCAGCACCCCCAAGTCCTTCTGGGCAGCACTGCTCCATTCTTCATCCCCAGCCAGGACTGAGACCAGGATTGCCCCAACCCAGGTTCATCACCTTGAGTTAAATCTCATAAGATTCCCATGGGCCCACTTCCTGAGCTTGTCCTGGTTCCTCTGGATGTCATCCTGTCCCCCTGGTGTGTCAGCTGCACCACTCAGAGTGGTGTCATCTGCAAACTCATGGAGGGTGCACTCGATCCCTTTGTCTATGTCGCTAATGGAGATATTGAATAACACTGGTTCCAATGCCACTTGTCGCTGATGTCCCTGGGGACTCTGGGCCACTGACCATGACACCCTGGATGTGACCACCCAACCAATTCCTTATCCATTTAACAGTAAACCCACCAGGTCCATTGCTCTACAATACAGATGGAAGGATATTGTGGGAGACCTTCTCGAAAGTTGTGTTGTTACAAAGTCCATTGTGAGCAGGATACCATTGTAGAGCTAGGTCCAAAATAAAGATGCATAACCAATACAATAATGGTACTGAGAGAATTCAAAGTTTTAGTGAGAACACCAGAGCTAATGTTTTTTCTTCTGTGGGGAAATATGGTCCATGAATAGGGCAAGCTTCTAGATCCTGCCCATAGAGAAGATTAGGGTATTGAACTCTTTGTTGATGGCAGGGACTTACCTTACTCTGTTTCTCAGTTTCCTCATGTGCAAAAGGAAATTATAAATTTGAATGGCTCTGTGGTTCTCATTAGAGCTGCAAGGTTTTTTTTCTCTTTTCTCTTTCCTTTTTCCCTTTTCTTTTTTTATTTTTTTAAACTTTCATTTATTTAATGACTAATTTATTTAAAAGTAAAGACATCATCTGGAAAAGCACATCTAAGAAGTCTAGTTGTAGTGTAGTATTAATAATTCCAAATTGAAGTTAAAGCTAAGAAATTTTGAACTCAGTCAGGAAAAATGAAAATGCCAAATATTTTCCTGCTTTTCAAGAGAGAGTCACAAGACATCATAGCCACCAGCTACACATACCCATAAAACAAGGCAGCATCTTGCATTCTATAACCTAATAATATTTAAATCATATGTGTTTTCTTTGGAATTAATGCTTTTTCTGACTTATATTGGATTCAAACTTGCATATCCTTCATCTGCAGGGAAAAGCCCAGGAGCTGAGGACTATATATTCTAAAATTGGTTTCCTTCAACGTCAAGATAAATAGACAACCACTGCATAATCAAGAAAGCACAATCATTATTCATAATGCTTCAGGTAAGATATTTAGAAACACGGTATTTACATTGATGCTTTTATTCTCATTCTGGAAGAGGAACTATCTGTCCAAATTATTTTCAATCACGTATTTCTGAATTTTTTATTAACTTTCTTTATGAAAATAGCAGGCAATGTATAATTTAGTTTACTAGGGGTACTGAAAATCTTTAAATGCTTTTCTTGAGTTCTTTGAAGTACTTGGGAAAACATGAGGTTTTGTTGGGGTTTTTTTGGTTGGTTGGTTGATTTGGATTTTTTTTTAAGTAGCCACTATTAATCTATTATGACTTCACATTTATTTCAACTTGAAAAATAAGCTTTTTAAATTTTTCTAATAGATAAAAACCAAACATAAAAAGTGCATTTTTCTATATTTTCCCATTGTCATCAGAAGAGTTTGCCTGTTTGTGATAATAAACATAAAAGTCCAGGTTGTAAGTATATATATTTACACAGAATTTCACATTTCAACTAATAAAATGTTCAGGGGAGAACAACAGTTCTGCTTTGTTTGGGATGAATTTTTTCTATTTTTTTTCTGTATTATATCTTAATGTGCCATACATAAACACTCAAAACAAAACACTTGAGAAATGAAAAAGTATTTTTGGAAATTTCCACAACATGATGTTTCAAGCCTAGTAAAACTTTGGGATTATTTCCATTTTTTTAGAAACAAAAAATCAACCAAATACGCACGATTTGGAGAAGTATTTAGAACTTGTCTTAACTGCATTTTCTGGCAGAAGACCAGCATAAGTCAGTAGGAGTATCTTTTAACTACCGCTGTTCAGAAAGCATTTCTCAGTAGTAACACTGAGCGTGGCAAAAGCAAGACATGACCTGTATTATCCGCTCTCCGCTGTCAAGATCAGATGGAGTGAAGTTTTGTGACATTTTCAGAAGCAGCTCCCGTGATCCAGGAAAGAATTGGATGTGGAATGGATTGACCTTCTAGAAAGCATTTATTGGTGTAGTGTTTTGGTTCCTTTTGTATAAATACTGTCAGGTACCTACCCCAGCCACTATGGGAAAAGTTGCCTGACATCAACAGTTACAAATGACAAAATTCTACATGGGGTCTGTAGAAAACAGAAAAAAAACCCAAAAAACCAAAAAAACTTATAAACTTGCCTTAAAAACGTACCTTTTCAGTTCAAAGAATTCCACAGATGAGGTGTTTCAGAACTCTCATTATTCCTGGGACAGTCCTACTTGTGAAACTCAGTTTACAGATCACCCATTTGAGATCTGAGCTTCTCAGACCAGAAGAGGAGTTCTTTCCAACTATGATGACTACGTGTTTTGGTCTCCCTTGCCACTGAAGAACACCCATGGGCAGCATTGCTTTCTCCAAGCTGCTTTTAATGTTTCTCCTCACTTTCCTGGTCTTTGTGGTGATGTGCCACACTCTGAGTACTCTTTCCTAGATCAGGTGAATGCTCAAGCACAGAATACACCACTGAGATCCGCTGTGATAGTGGAAGGCCTCCTGCACAATGGCAGAAGAGAATTTTTTTGTCCTTCATCTGTGCCTTTAAACACAAGAGTGAGAAGGAAATTTTCCAGGCTATTCATTTATAACAAGCAGAATGAGCTAGAAAAATGTCCTAGTTATTGCAAACCTGTGAGAAAAGGATGTGGTTTGAATATGACTGAATAAAAATGAGGGCACACAAACTCAGTGAAGAGAAGAGATGTTACAGTGCTTAACAATAATGGTTACAGTCTCATTTTCTGACAAACTGGAATAGAATATAATCACAATGTGAGCTCCATAATTAAAGCAAAGATAGCAGTGACATTTTTATTGTATATTTCAACTGCTGAGTAAGTTCCTTTTTTTCTATTTTACTATTTTTTTTTTAAACTCATACAGAAACTATTCATTTTTGCAGGCAGGAACAACCCAGCTAGTGGAACTCTTAATTGCATGAAGCTTTGTGCCAAGAAAAACTCCAATCCAGTGAGTCTGTTTTGTTAAGAAGCTATGGTGAAACTCTGAGGTCTGGTTTCAAAGTGTGAATGTTTAGTTACAAAAAAAAAAAAAAAAAAAATCCTTCAAAATGCATCCAGAAAACCAGTCACTGTTCTGTTCGGGGTCTGTATCAGTCCAATTTTTAGCCAAAATACACTTCATTTTAGAGTCTCACTGAAAAAATAAAAAATGCTGAATTTGGAAAATGCTGGAATCCTAAAAGGAAAATTAATATGGAGACCTCTTTTAACCAGAAATCAAATTAAGAATAACTAAAACTCTACCATCACCTTTTAGAAGCAGAAAGATTCTTTGGCTGTTGTATTAATTTATTCCAGTGCCTATCTTTCTAAAAATTGAATTTATTCTTCTACTCTGACACTAGCTTGTATCCTGCCTTCAATAGACACGAAAATGCTTAAGTTTCTTTTGGCAGAAACATTTTTCCAAACTTGAAGACTTTCAATATAGTCTGTGTATCACATTTCTGTACTGCCAACCATAGTTCTTTTGCTTGCTTTTCTCAGTCAACTTTGCCCACAGGTCTATTCAAACAGTTGTCCCTCCCTTGAAGATTTTCTATCTGAAATAAAAGAGGTTTTGACATAAAAGAATTCTTTCTTTAAAATATCCACAAACATATACACAAAACACAGAGTCAACATCTATGAAAGTTACAACTTCCTCCCAGTCTCAGGTCAAATATCTCAGATGAGAGCTCAGGAGGGAATGAAGAATGATAAGCGAAGATAAATGAAACAGCATGACTTTATATGGAAAAGATGTAGCAGAAATGTTGAAAAGAAGCCTGGGCTTCTAAATATCAAGCTCTTGTAAAAATGATTCATGCAAAATTTTCACTGACTGGTCACACATAATTGAAACTTGATGAAGAGATCTCCAGGTTTTCTAAGCTCTAGTGGATTGGAAATATCCTGAAAATACCTACAATACCTTTTGTTCTGATACATTCTGGCCTTATATTATTGTCTTTCTGAAATCAGTAATCACTTGCAAGTTAAAAAAGACAATACATACAAATAAAGGTTGATATTGTCAGCTCAACTGACAGTAAAGATAAATGAATTACTCTGCCAAGAAGTTTAAAAAACTTTACTTTTTGAGTTTCCAAAGTAGCTTCAGAATTAGGTTTCTTTTTTTTGTTTTTTTTTTTGTTTGCGGGCTTCTTCTAGGATATTTTTTGTTTGGGTTTTTTTTTGTGGTATTTCTCCAGTTCTTAATGTATCTCAACTGGTTTTTCTTTTCTTAAAACCCCTTGAAACAATTCCCAATAAAAGAATAAATCTGTCACATGAATTGATTTACTGCACAGCAAGCTCGTACTTTTAAAGATGTCTCTATTATAGTAAAATTAATTTCTCAAGCTACTTAACACACTTCTAGTAAAAGCTTTCCACCCCAGGGAGTGCAATGAGCAACAGCACCCATGCAGGCACAGTAGAAAGTTTGTCAAACTGTGCTTTGTTTACTATTTCCAAAGAACAACTTTATGTTTCAGCAGGAAAATATAGATGTAAACTTCTTAGAACTGTCCCAACTATAATTCCATTCTTTCCTCTCTTCCAGTTGCTCAAAGATAGAAATGATGGTGCAAAAGCAAATGATTGCTCCAATCCATTTTACTTTTTTCTAAGTAAATAAGAATAGTCATGGCTGGAACATCTCCAAGGGTGAAGCTCCATGAAGTCCCTGAGTGACATATTCCAATAGTTCCCCCCTGGTCTGATGAGAAAGATTTTCCTACTATCCATTCTGAACATCCCAAACCTCAAGTTATTATCCTTTTGTTTACCGCGTNTGTAACAATTTTTTTTTTTTTTTTTTTACACGGCCCAAAAAAAAAAAAAAAAAAAAAAAAAATTGGCCTTTTGATCGTTATTAGTTGCCATGAAGCAGCTGCAAAGTGCAGTTAGGTCAGCTCTTATGTCTTCAACAGAAAGTTGTGAAACGGGGCAGTGAATGGCAATTCAGAACAAATAACAGTCAAGATAAAAAGTTTAAAACATCTGTAGTTAAAAAAAAATTATGCCACAACTATAAGCATGTTGGATCAATGATCTTCACAGAGTCATGCTGACTCCTCCTGAACCTTCTGTCTTCCAACTGAGTAAACTGCCTCTTTTCCTCAAAGATGCAACCAGAAATCTCAAGACACCAAACCTCCCTCAGAACCTTTTCAAGCTGAGATGCAACCAGCTTAAATACAAACCATGGCAGCTTCAGAAACAGTTTGTGTGCACAGATTTTTCATATAATTTAGCTTGTAACTAAGTTTTTGCCAGACCAGGAGTTGACACTTTCTGGTTTCACAACTTTGCTGATGTTGTTTTCAAGATCAGTGAATATTTGTCTTGAAACGAGCCTGGGCCCTTTACTACAATCACAGAATCATGGAATAGTCTGAGCTGGAAGAGAGCCTCAAGTATCATCTGGGAATGTTTGAGGTCCATGTGTGTGCATTCACGACCTTGTTACTAGAAGAAAGTGACTGGCTGTAAATTCTACTTAAGTGTTTAAATCACAGCTAGTAGCCAGTGGAATTCACATTGCTACTCATCTAATCCCAACCACTGCTCAGACCTGCACCCCAGCCTAATCAGAACAGTTTTTGAATAGTTATTAACATTCAGAAGAAATCTACTGTTGTTGGTTAGTGAGGACCTCATCTCCACAATGTCAACAACATGTTTTGTATAATGGTTTTAAAATACGGCCAGTGCCTTTTTAGTCTATGTTAAGCCCTATAAAATTAATAAAGTATGTTTCCACTGCTGTTAAATTAGTGGTGCAGTTTGCCTAATAAAATATGTTTTGCTGTCCTGGTTTTATGGGCGAAGTAATAAACTACAGTTTCTAAAAGCAGCTTGATACAGTACAAAAAGCCTTTACAAGTTTCTACTTAGATTCTAGTCAAAAATAATAAGGCACAGATTATTTTTAGATTAAAGACCATATGTTACAAAATAGACATTTTGAAAAACACTGTGGTTTTCACAATTATGTTCAGGTGCTATTTTCATATTCTACCCTACAACCGTAAGATATTCATTTGTTGGTTATGGGTGGGAAGAAGCAATATAGATATATATAATATGCCAAAAAATACAGAGAGATGTTAATCTGCTGTGATTTATTAGACACTTGATCAGTTCTTATACGCCCTCCTCTCCCCACTCCTGAGACAGAACAAGAGGCTATTTCCTCTTTTTCCTCTTGTTTATGTTTTCTGATGCATTTTTTCACCTGTGTGTTTAAGAAGGAAAAAAAAAGAGGGGTAAAACAAAGTAAATTACTTCTACTCTTTTCCCAAAATACATAAAGAAATACATCCATTAAAGAAAATCCAAACCAACCAGGATCTCCATATAAAAGAAATCACAAAGGACAATCTGTGTCTCCCTAGGGCATTAACGATTTTTTAAGAAAGTGAATTTAAAAAGTGAATAATTCAAATGATATGGTGGCTAAATCTTGACAGACCCTGAGCTTGGACTTGCTGGAGAGTATATAGGCCAATAGCTCTAAATCTTTCATAGCTAGGTTCTTGATTATTCTCAAAAAAATATTTATGCACATGATTCAAGATTTTTTTTTTTTTTTTGTATGGTGTAAATACAAAGAGTTTTCAGGTGTTGAATGAAACAAACAAGGGCAGACCTAACTTTAAACATCTGCAAGCTGGGGACATTCTCTGTGTTCACAGTCTTATGTCTTTTCCTGCCTCCCATGGAGGATTTTATCATCTTCAAAACTGTGTGCTTAAGGTAAGTAATATGAATCATTTCTTAAACAAATCACTCTCAAATGTCTACTCAAGTTTCTTACATAACTAACTTAATTTAGATTGGAAATGCTTAAAGTTAAGCAAACATATATACATATATATATATGCTCCCTTTAACGTTTTATGCATTTAATGTCTAAAATTGGCAAATACTTAAATCCTGTTTCAGTCTCCTAGGGGATTTAAACACATTTATGTGCAATTCTTTATTGGTTCATTTGTAGTTAATCAACAATTAAGGCTAGTTTTGTGAAAGTATCGAAGAGGCTTTTTTTTCTTGTTTGCTTGGGTGTTTTTACTAGATACAATATTTCAACCAATGAATTGGAACCTTTTGATCTTTCTCCAAATTTTCCTTGAAACATTGGATCATCATTTCAAACTTGGTGCAGAAATCTCACAAGACTCTGAGAAAAGACGTATATCTTAGCTTGTAAAAGGTTTGTATTTTTTTATGACACAAGGGATCATCTGCCAATATGAAAAGTTGTGTGGCAATGAGAGAAGAAAAGTTAAAAAATGAGAAATTTCAGTCCAGGATGAAAATGGACAGCACAAGGAAATCTATGTGATCTTTATTTGACTGTTCAGTTCCATATTTTTTTCCTCATTCAGAATTTTGTGCAGGTAAGAAATTAAACTTACCTTGAATTGGTTTGGTGATTTAAGAGGCTTTCCTTAAGACAGGAGATGGCTGAACATGAGATGGCTTTTCCCAAGCTTCACAGCTTAGAAACAACCTTTTATATGGTGATAAAATCAAAAGCATCCCCTGGCCACCAGAATATAGAGTACTTTGCTGCAATGATTTCCAAATTTATACAACAGCTTAAATAGTAGACTCTTGTCTTTCATCAGAAAGCCCTCTTAGCCTATTGCACAAGACTTCTCCGAAATATGGGAGACAGGAGGGCAAAAAGCTTTTTGAAAAAGCGAGGTTTTGAACTTAGTTCAACACTGTCCATTAGGTTTTAATCATTAGATTATTAAGTGGAATATAACGAAGATTTTTAGACATCTTGCAAGTCTATAATGTGGGTTAGGTGATGAACTAGATTTATATGACTCTTGGCAGCACAAAAGCAAACATTTAGCTCATAACAGATCTAGCCGATGAGGGAAAAGGTGAGTCTTTAGGCTACTGCAAGAAATTAGGGAACCAGAGTTCTTTTTTCAAGGATTTCTGTGTTGTCTAAAATTAATAGTATTCAAAAGCACTTTATCCAGTTTAACAATAGAATCCTAAATTCCATTTTTTAAATATGAGGCTTATATTTCTTTGAAATAATGAGTGCAAGTCATTTACTTAATGTTGGTAAGGTTTAAGAATACCATTTTTTCAGGTGTAGGATCCGTGGTGTGCTGAGATGTAGCGACTGTCTGTGCCAGAAATTCTGTAAGAGTGAGAAGTCGTAGTTCAACAGGTCTGACTTTGCAAATAGCCTTTCAGTGGCGCTAAATGTAGTACTGACTGACACCCAAAAAGCGCCAATATGAATATCAACCAGCAGCATTTTCCTTTAAAAATATCCTTGTTTCAGGCAAGTTTGAAAAATACTACATTCAAGGTGAGCATGTGTTGAAAATATTCAATTAAATATCAGGAAATCATTGCAACTCCACTTACTACTTGAATTATGTGTTTGTATTGCATATTTTTTGTCAGTAAAAGCAGAGGTAAAAGGTCAGGTCTTTTCCTGCAAATGGGGGGGGGGGGGGGGTGGGGGGGTGTGCCAGTTTTCAGAAGGAATATTCAGGATATTAATATATCACCTCTCAACTCAGACCCTGAGAAGTGTAGAAAATGTATGGAATTTGACAAGAACAAGATCGGTTTCCAAAAAGAATTAGGTCAGTTTCTAGAAGGACCTTGCAAGTATCTTTTACTGTTTCCTTCCTTTATGAATTTTCTTTCCAATTTTATGAAGTATCTTACTCTAACCCTTGTTGGAGTAAACTTACTAAAATTTTAAATAATAAAAAGTTTAATAAAATTTATCTTAAATTTCTTTGAAAAATATTGAGAACTTATTCTCTTAGGGATCAGTGAACTGTGAAACTCTTTATAAAAGTGTATCTTGAGACTTTTGTGTTCTTTTGAATGTATTACTGAAGTGTTATTTGGAAAGAAGAAGGAAGTGAGACAAAAATTAGGACCTGAAAATAGTTACATGTATTATAAACACTAACAAGATATTTAAAGATCTGTGTTGCTGGGTTTGGTTTTGTGTAGAAAAGTTAAGCTGAGATTTATTTTATGTCATCCCTTTGAAACTTAGATCCTTCAAGAAGATTTTCATTGATTTCATTTTCTTTGCACTTTACCATCAGCTGTATTGATAGAACAACTGCGTATAGCTCCAAATAACTCCTGCAATAAAGCAAAAGAAGAAATAACTTTTGCTCCATCTAAAGTTTCTCTCCGCAGTCATGTTTGTCAAAAGGTAAACCTTACTTCTATGAGGTGATCTCAGCATCATTAAGAGGAAATTCCAATTATCAGACAAGGAATGAGCAGCAGATGGGATAAAGGAAGAGGTGGCTTAGTGAGAAAGATAATACACTGCTTCATTCTTGAATAAAAGACATCAAACAGTGAAAGATTCATTCCTGCTTTTGAATAAAGGCACTGGACTAATTTCATTTAAGTTGCTGATTACAATTTCCAAATTTCTTCAGTGTTTTCCTGAACCTGAATATACAGTGGAAACTGGAGGCACAGAGTAGAGGCCGGAGAGCAGGTGGCAGGTGTGGCAGTCACATTTCCCAGCTTCCCAGGGGCAGACCAGGTCTGTGAGCACTGGTATGGTCATACCAGAGACAGAGCATGAGGACACTCTCTTTGTGCATTTGGTGATATGGAAGCTCTCTGTGCATAACTCAAAGGCTTGGAAATGCTGGGAATGAAGTGTAGGATGTCACACTGAAGCAATGCCTGAACCTCTTTAAGAACCACCCTTACGTGACTTCAGAAACACATACTGCTTTCCTCCTGTGAAATACGTGCTTCTAACCCACAGACACACCTCAGATGCTAAAATAAGTGATCTGTACTTCTGAAGTCTTGAGAATAGCGTATTTTTCACTCAGATTAATGGCAGCTCTTGGCCTTTGGCAAATAAACCATTTAGAATTCTAAATGAATGGATTTCGAAGATTACTTTCAAGAATCCCTTAAAATAAGAAAAAAAATCCCAAATAATTACTCAAAATTCATTAGTATTCTGTTAATTGTTCTCTGTGTCTTTGTGAAAAAGTCTCAGATACCTCTGAATTTCACAAACTAACACAAACTTTAGAACAAATTTTAGTATGGCCGACATTTTGTACATAGCTAGCTTACTATTCATGTTCTCATTCCTGTCTTCAATAATAGTGGTTCAGTTGTCAAATTAATGAACAATATTTCACCACATGACTTAGATGAATACTACACAACATGAATAGCAAATTACCAAAGTGTACTGTTCAAATGCAAAGCCCAAAAAAAAAAAAAAGAATCTAATTACTCATTGTAATAATTATAATTATAAGACTGACTTGGATGCATGATTGATTTGTGACTGGTTCACACCAACAAAATCTTTCAATCATAACACAGACACTCAAGTATGCAGATTGTATATGACTGTATAGATTAAATACTGGGATGAATGAAGAAAATATGAAAAATCATCAGAATGTGTCAAATATTTAATCGAATTCTCTTACTTTCTCAGTGTCACTTTTGAATAAAAACAATTCATACCACCTTTTCCTCTCGAAATCTTCTAGTCAATAAAGAAACATCTAGAAAAGAGCAGAAGCAGACATGTTTCAGTTGCATTGCCAAACACACTATGCTTTCTTTTCTTCAAGGAAAACCAGTAATAGGTACCACACTTAGCATGAAAGTGATCATGCTAATGAGATGATGTCACGTTTGTTGTAAGATCATTATCCCAAGGACTATGTTAATACATTCAATAAGCCTCCTGTGAACAGTGTGTGGTGGCCGCCCTCTTGGTCGGTACAGCAGCAATTTAACCAGGGACAGCCAAAGATTTGTCACTTGGTGACCTGGGGTTTCACTGCTGGGGATGCAACAAGGCGAGGTCGCCAGAGAGTGGAGTTTGTAGGTGGACCTGAATGAGCACTGGGCTGGTCCATGTGGTAAGAACTCTCAGTGTTTGAAAAGACATCAAGCATCAAGAAAAAAAAGGAAAAGGGAAAGGAAAAGGAAAAGGGAAAGGAAAAGGGAAAGGAAAAGGAAAAGGGAAAGGAAAAGGGAAAGGGAAAGGAAAAGGAAAAGGAAAAGGAAAAGGAAAAGGAAAAGGAAAAGGAAAAGGAAAAGGAAAAGGAAAAGGAAAAGGAAAAGGAAACGGAAAAGGAAAAGGAACAGGAAAAGGAAAAGGAAAAGGAAAAGGAAAAGGAAAAGGAAAAGAAGTGTGGGGAAAAGATCACTAGGCCAACTAAAGCAGCTTTCTGACAATTTTTTAAAAGGCTTTTCTTACTCCTTTTCATATTTAATAAACAATACAATCACACTTACTCCTAAACAATGGAATATGCTTACATGAAAATACTGTAGGTTTCATTTTATAAAAGATGTTGAAATACATTCTTCTTGCAATTTCTGTTCTATTACTTCCAACAAGCCCTGAGAAAAGCATCTCAAGAAAGTAAGAAACCGATTTCTTGTGAAAAGAATCATAATTCATAATTAAACAAAATTATTTCTTTAAAAATAACTTGAATTGCTCTCTCTATAAAACAATCTTCATTGAGTTACTTGTCTGACAAAAATTTGATGCTGAGAAAATACTTACAGATTTTCTGAATCTCAGTTTGAGTAGAGTAATTATGCAGGTAATCAATATTTGTTTCTTCTCTCTAATCAATCTGTGCCCTGAGTACTTTGCTAGGTATTACAGACAGGGAGCTCTTCTCCTTAAAATCTTAACAGGAGGACAAAGGAAATATGATGAGAAAGTACACATGGTTGCAGGAGTTTTTTCTCAGATATGATTCTCACTTAAGCAATGCAAAAAACCCAATATATTTTCATGCCCATTAGTGTTTGGATACAATAGTATCACTCTGTATTTGAATCTAAGCAAATGAGAATTAAACTGGGCTTTTAGTCTTTCTATTCAGCTTTAGAAATGACAAAACTGCAGAATATACAGTATGATTTCCTTTTACTACTGAATAGTAATCTCTTCCAACCCTTACACGTGCACTTCTACCTAGCTATTGGAGCAGACATTTTTTAAGAGGGGAAATGAAAAAAAACAAACACCATCAAAACCCCTCTTCACCTCCCCATAGTTAATAGGATTAATTCTATTGAGACAATGCGCTAACTTTGCACTTTTCTTTCACATAATTCTGTGCTATTTTGTGCATTCAGGTTGTGGTGGAAGCAAAACCATTCAGTCTCACAGGCATAGAGAACAGACTCATGTGGATTATCTCAGTATTTTGACACTCTGGCCCTTCAGGCTTAAGCGTGGAGGTCACTAATAGGAAGAAAGAAAAAACACCCCACCAACAACTGAAAGTGATATTGTGCAGTGCCACTGCCTCCATGCCTCACTTTGGCATGGGCTGTGCCATGGAGAAAGCATGAAGAGCCAGGCTTGGCACAGCAGATCTGTTGTCCCAGGGGAAGCCCTGCCTCTTCTGCCTCTTTGTGAAGGGTTATTATCCTGCTAATCAGTCTCAAATTCTTCCCTATATCACCAGCCTGCAAACAAGAGCAAATGCCTTCTTAACACTGCTGAGTGAGTTGGCATGTGAAAGCAGATATCAAAGTTTAGATGCTTAACTTCATTCTTAGTTATCTGATGCTACACCTAACTGAGGTGCCCAAGTTAGAACTGTCCTTACCCAGTAAGGTGAAAGAAATCCCTCTAGAAGGTCATCATCCTGCACACCTTCAGAAGAGCTTATGGGGTGCAGTGAGCAGCCCTTGGAAGAGCTCATCTTTTATTCTTAAAATTAGAAATAGTCACTAAACCAGTCAAAACTTCAGTTTCTAACTCTGAGGAAACAATTTGTGTGAGACTAAGCTGGTACCTTAAATTTTGCATGATCAAGAAAATCATATAATATTCCATAGAATGGGGGGGTTGCATTATGAAATTATTAAAATGCTGTATAAAAATATTAACAGGAAAAGTGACTTCAAAAGAGCATGGCCTGTGATAAACATATGTGGGTGAAAACGGGAGACAGAGAATTTCATGTTCCACAGCAGTGGAAGCAAGAGCAGCTTACTTATATGCAATAACTAGACATGATCAGTAGTGAGGAAAATAAAATTAAAAAGTAAAAACAAGGAGTCACACAAAAGCTTTGCAAACTGAAAGAGCTTGGGAGCCCTATCCATGAAAACACCTGTGAAGGTAAATAATAAACCTAACCAGCAAAACATATGTTTCTCACATGAATCAAAATTACATATTTATGAGTGAGCAAAGATAAAAGATTGTACTGACATTAGTCCACTTTGATGCATTTTTTCAATGGTTTTCCTATCAATTTTTTTTTAGAATTTTTGATCCCCCCATCACCCTCAGCTTCCACTCTAGATTTTAAACTATGCCTTTGTATATTGGGTTTGTTTGGTCAGGATTTGGTAGCAGGGGTGCTACAGAGATGGCTTCTGTGAGAAGCTGCTGGAAGCAGCCCCTATGTCCAGCAGAGCCAACACCAGGCATCTCCAGGATGGACCCTGGCCAAAGCCAAGCTAATAAAGAATGACAGCAATGCCTCTGTGATAACATATTTAAGAAGAAAAAAAAGATATTGTGCTGAGGAATTTGTGGTCAGAGAAGAGTGGAGTGAGGACATGTGTGAGGAACAGCCCTGCAGACACCCAGGGCAGTGCAGAAGCAGGGGCAGGAGCTGCTCCAGGCTCTGGAGCTCAGATTCCCCTGCAGCCCCTGGAGCAGCCCATGGTGAGGCAGCTGTGCCCCTGCAGCACAGGGAGGGCACGGGGGAGCAGAGATCCACCTGCAGCCCCTGGAGGAGCCCAGGCTGAGGCAGGGGGATGACCGAAGGAGGCTGTGATCCCATGGGAAGCCTTTGCTGGAGCAGGATCCAGGCAGGGCCTGTGGACATGTGGAGAGAAGAGCCCAGGCTGGATCAGGTTTGCTGGTAGAACTTGTGACCCTGTTGGTGACCCACACTGGAGCAGCCTGTTCCTGAAGGACTACAGCCATGGAAGAGTGAGCCACACTGGAGCAGGTTGTGGAGAATTGTAGCCACGGGATGGACTCATATCAGGGCAGTTCATGGAGTACTGGCTCCCATGGGAGGGAACCCAGACTGAAGCAGGGGAAGGATTCTGAATCCTCTCCCTGAGCAGCAGCAGAAACAATGTGTGATGAATCGCCCAGGACTCCCATTCCCATCTCCCTGCCGAGCTGGAGGGGAGGATGGAGAGCCTAGAAAAGAGCAGGGGGATAAAGGAAGATGTTTTTATTTTATTTCGCATTATTTCCTCTTATTTTGTTGGTTATAAATTCAATTAATATATCCAAGTTGAGTCCATATTTCCTGTGATGGTATTTGATGAGTAATTTCTCCCTGTCCTTATATCAGCTCATGAACCTTTTTAATATTTTCTCTCCACTGTGCAAATGTGGAGGGAATTGAGAGATCAGCTTTGGTGGGTGCCTGGCATCCAGCCAGGGTCAACCCACTACCCTCTGATTTTGATTCAAAACAAAACAAAAGCACAAAATAATATTTCCTACTTGGTCAAACTCCAATTGAACCAAATATCAGAAGTACATCTGTGTGGATAGAAACTTTCAAGTTATATTTAATAGAACAAGCCCCGAATTCTTGCCTGATAAGCAATACAATACTGATTCACATCATCTGAAACTTTAACCCCAAAGCTGATGAATTATCTGCCTTTTAAACTTTTTTTCTCTTATTCAAATTAAGTATGTTATCATGAATTTGAGACTTTCAAACTTCAAATACTTGTCAATATCTCTGAAAGTACATCACATTTCAGAGGTTGCCTTGAAACCCATTAATCTGTTATCAGTAAACAGGATTTTATTCCCTGCCATGCAAAAATGATTAGTGATCCTTGATGTAGAAGACAGAAATTGAGGCACTCTGAGGGAAGACAATAAAACTGATTTTAGGAACAGCTTGACCTCTCTTCTTGCTGAAAGGGGATGAACCAAGACTACTGGCACAGGATTCTCTTTGCTTTGCAAAAAAAGCTGTTCCTTTCAGAGTAAAGATAAAGCTTCTTCCATAGGACAAGGGTAAAGCACCATGTTTTGGGAGGTTCACTGTCCGAGACAGACATTACTGGAAAGAACAAGGCCACAAATACTGGAACATATATAGTGATAAAAAGAGAGCATATAAATAAAGTGCAGGCAGCTGAATGAAAAAGCTATGGACTGACAAAAACCCCTCAGTAAAATTAGCAACTGTCCTTGATAATAGAGGGAAGTAAAAAGATTACACCCGTTTTGCAAGTGTGAGTTGCTCTTTAGTGGCTGCATTTAACAATAAGTTCCTTGTCCCAATTATATACTTTAAAAATTAATTGAGCACACCCAATTTCCTGTCCCTTTGCTGTCACTGCATCACTGTTGCATGAGGAGCCAGTTTATAGTCAAATGTCCATCTTACCTAGGGCTTTAGGGTATCATGTTTACAAATTTTAGTCAAAGCTCTGAGAAAAATAGGAAACAAACAAACCCCAGCTCTTATGATCCTCTTGGGTTTTTTTTTCAGTAATCTCTCTGTTTTCATAAAAAACAAAATCTACATTCAAAGTTGAGGCTTTGCATTTTGCAGCTAAATGAACAGAAGCAAAGATTTCTTCGGGAGAAAATTAACTGATGAAAATTATGACAAAGTGTAAGAGGTAATAGTACAGAAGATGTAGATTTTGGGCTCTGTGCTGTTGCACTATTAAACTTACTGTTGTAGATGCTTGAGGGAAGACAGGCATTCCTCCATCCATGTTCAACAGGGCTCATTAGTTCTTGCACAAAAATACAAATTCATGGCTGTAGAGCTCCAGAGGGGAGCTGACTGTAAGGTAACCATCCGTGTAGCTGAGTTATATGAGCAGCGTTCAGCAAGTTCAAGCACACCCATGGCTGCGAAAGTACTTTCCTATATGGAAACTTGGGTGGAATTCAGCTCCAGATATAGAAACCTCCATTAGTGATCCATGAAGTTGGGGAGCAAAGAAAGTTTACTAAGCTCCATGGTCTCCACTGATCTTCCAAATTTTATGGTGACATACAGGACTAGAACACATTGAAATGCCCTTTGGTTTCCCTACTAACCTCCCATGACTCTGTCAAGAAGGCGCATGAAATTAATTTATAGTCGGGCACCCAGAGTGGGACTCGTGACTCACTTTTTGATCTTGGTGATGTAGATGTCTGTAAATCCCACTGTTAAAGTAGGGTGTTATTCAGGTGAGGTATGTTATATGTTTGCCTTCTTCAAGCTGGCCATCAGACTCATTTATGGCTACACAGTCAATGATTTTTGGTAGCTGACATGCGCTCTTTTGTGAAGACAAATGCTTGCTGAGGTGTGCTGGCACTGACAGTTTTGGCACAGGTTTTAGCTAACCCCATACCTCTCCCAGCCACAATAACAGACCAGTCAATGTGGCTGCATCAAAATGTGGCCAGCAGGACAAAGGAGGGGGTTCTTTCCTTCTGCTTCCCTTTGGTGAGACCCCATCTGGAGCACTGCGTCCAGCTCTGAGTTCTCAGCATAGGAGGGACATGGACTGGTTGGAGACAGTCCAGAAGAGGCCACCAAGGTGATCAGAGGGATGGAGCACCTCTGCCATGAGGAAAGGCTGAGAGAATTGGGATTGTTCAGACTAGAAAAGAGAAGGCTTTGGGGTGACCTAATTGTGGCCTTCCAGTACCTGAGGGAACATATAGGCAAGATAGGGCAAGGTTGTGCTCTGGAGTAGGTAGTGACAGGATGAGAGGGACTGGGTTTAAATTGAAACGGAGTAGATTCACATCAAAAATTTGGAAAAAAAATATTTACTGTGAGGGTGGTAAGGCCCTGCCAGAGGTTGCCCACAGAAGCTGTGGCTGCTCCCACCTAGAAGTGTCCAAGGCCAGGTTGGATGGGCTCTGAGCAACCTGATCCAGTGGAAGGTGTTCCTTACATAGTGTACGTAGTGTACATAGAAGCAGTGTTGGAGCTAGGTGATCTTCAAGGTCCCCTTCCAAGCCAAATCATTTTATGTTCCCATTTTATTTTTCCCCAAGAAGTCCACATAAGAAATTATTTGAGACACTAGACCCAAAGGAAGAGGTTTTATTCCTGAGTAATATACATATTTGTCATCAATGGTTATTACACAGACATTAAAAGATATTTCCAGCTGAACTGTCCCATGGATTCCAAATACTGCACATTCCAGATTTCTCATCTTCTCCCTCTGGGGGTGAGGTGGCACAGATTAGCTTTCTTGCTAAGAAAATAAAGAAAAAATTATGGAGCCACTTTAAAAGGAAAAATGGGAGATTAAAGCAAAGTAATAATGTAGCTTGAGAGGGCAAACTCTAAAAAGACATTGTACCTTGCTCTCTAACTGCACAGAGCACATTAAGATCATAATATTCTACGTCTTTTTGGGCTTTGGGAAAAGCAGGCTGTCCCCTGAACAGCAGAATTAATGAAACCTCATTTCCTATGTTTGTTCTGCTTGAAATTAAGCTCTCTAATATCTAATCTTGTGTGAATTAAGACTGATAATTTTTGTCAATTCATGTTTACTTCTAAACTTTCCTGAGATGGATATTTTTCGAGGTCTAATAAAAATCATGCATATAAAATATACAAGAGCATTGCTCTTGTGTTACATTTAACCAAAATTCAAATATTGCTTCAGCATATTCAATATGAAATATTTTCAGTGCTACTGTAAAGGAGCAGTAGAAAGAAAGACATACAGATGCAGATACGCCAACATAGAAACGTGATTGTAAATGCTTTATTTCCTTTGGGAATTAGGTCCACACTGCAGATATGAGTCAGAGATCTTTCCTCTTCCTCTGATCAGATTTGCTCACATCTTTTCAATTTGTCTGTTATTGCTGTCCCCAGAAAAAAACCACAGCTTTAGCTGAATTGAGAGGCACAAGGTAGTGCAAAATTTAAATAAGGTTATCTAATATTGCTGGTGGTCATTTCTTGAAATGAGTTTGTATGATGAATCCAATGTGGTATGTGTGCCTGAACTGCCTAGAACCATCCCATTTCTCTCACCACAAATTTAAACACCCTAAAATTTTGAAATTTAATTTTCATCTGTGTTTTGTTAAATTTCTTGCTGCGTAGTGTTCATTTGGCAAGAGTAAGATTTGCAGAAACCCTACTGGTAATAAGAAACACCAGCTTTTGTTGACAAAATCAGAATATAATTGTTACCTAGGGTATTTCAAAATAGCACACAACAATTAAGGTTTGAAATAACCTAACTTCCAAGTACATCTCATTACTTCACCATAGCCAGTAGCACAACAAGAAAAGGGTTAAATATGATTACAGGTAACATAACAAAATCTCTGTTTCTTCAGAGGAGGCCAACTTTGTTTCTTTCTGACAGATGTATTTTTACCAGCTTGGTATTCCCTCCAGGACCCACCAAAATTCTGTGAAAGTCAGGAAATTGTTTTGCTTCATGTTGGAGAAATTGTATTTATGTTCTTCAGCTGAAGTTACTGGCCTCAAGTATCTGGTTCTTGCAGCTCAGAGAGAAGGTGAAAAATGAAAGGAAGGAGTGGGGAGAGGGAGGGAGGGAGGAAGGAAGGAAGGAAGGAAGGAAGGAAGGAAGGAAGGAAGGAAGGAAGGAAGAAAGGAAGAAAGGAAGAAAGGAAGGATCTGTTTTATTAGACACAAGTCAGGGTATTGAGTCAGTGCAGACAGGGTTATGGTATTGAATAAAGGTGTCTATGAATCACAGAAGAATTAACACAATGCAATCCTTTCTCCAGTTGAGTCAGGCTTCTAAGGTTATTCTTTTTCTCAAACCTTAGAAATAAATAAATATATGAGAAAAAGATGCACAGTACATATTTGCACAGGAAAAAGAATTGATTTTGAATGTGATCTGGCTCAGATGGTCAGTGAGAATCGAAAAGGAGGGATACATCTTAAGGAATCATATTATACAGAAAAATGTCTTTAGACAAATGCTAGAAGGGAAAAAAAACCCAAAACAAACAACACAGAAAGAGAAAAGACTGGACTGAATAAAAGGAAAAAAGGCTGTGCTTAGTGTCACTGAATTCAGTAAGTGATTGCACGACACAGGGTTCATTCAGGACCTAGCGAGTGATCTACAGCCTGTGTTCTGCAGGAGGTCAGAATGGAGATTAAAGTGACCTTTTCTAGCCTCAAATTCTATGAATCCAGTTCTGAACCCAGGGTCCCAATGGAAACTAAGTGACGATATAGAGTCTTTGGAGTAAGCTAACCTATGGTTGATGGATGGTTTTACTTCTTTATTTCCATAGAGTCCCCCACCACATTACTCACACAAAACAACTTTCTCACTTGTGACATTCAAAACTTTTACAGACAAAGGAGCAATGGGTATACATAACCGCAAGTACCTCCAGGCTGGAAACGAGAAAAGGTTTTAAAACTACTGGGGGATACAGTTTCTGGAGCAACTTTAAAAAAACGTGGCACAGGAATGCGCTTGAAGATGGAACTTCACACGTTCATGTGCAAAACAAACAAAAAAACCCCGAGATCTGCAATAGCAGGGAACTGGACGAAGCAGTTGATAAGATTTCTTCAAGTTTTGTTGCTTATGTTCCTAAATCTTTGGAAATGACAATATAGATTTTCCAGTGCCACTTAACGACTGAGACACAGAAAACTTTTTTGTTTTCAAGGTGAGCTGAATTCTGCATGAGCAAGCACTGCCTTAACACATTCACTTTAAAACTCATGATGGAAGAGACAAAGCTGCATGGGTTGTTTGAAACAGCAAATCCCACCTTTAGATATTGTGTGCCTTTTCCTCCCTCTCTTTTCAGTCAGCTGTCTTTATGGCCCCTTATTTAAATGGCAGGCACTCACTGGACTGAGTCCAACAACCTCAATTTCCACTCAGAATCCACTTCTGTACTCTCACAACAGGGTAGACAGAGAAAATATGGGCATAGAGAGGGTTAATCCTGAAAGACTACAAGGGTGAAAAAAAACCCTGTGTAGAGTGGGAAATTAGTCAGCAGAGACCTGACAAAGTGCTTCCTACACATGCTGTTCTGTCAGGCTGCACAGCTTCTTCTGCTTCAGAGGTAATTACATAGATTTTCTGTCTTGTACTTGCAAAAACACAGCACAGCACTCCACCACTGCTTGTAGCTCAGTGCTTCAGGGCTCCAGCTGCATGGGGCTGGAAAATGTTTACACAATTTCTTTTAAGATTTTTAAACCACAGTACGGGATGTGGCTAACTCTTCATCTGAGGGACCATATGAAAGAGTCCCCTCTGAAGCTGGACTTGGGTGAAGGGAAGGACTTCCTGTAAGGCAATATAATTATCTCTCTCTCAAGGAAATGGCTCCTGCCACACAATAAATCAAACAATAAATGTTTCTGGATGTTTTAACTAGAGAGGACTCAAAAGAATTTGGACATTGATCTGGATTTCAAATTCTCACTGTTTCAGATCCAGAATACTGGTCTTAAATCCATGGCCAATTTTATACAGTAGTTTTCTATGGCCCATTAAGAAATACATCCATTCCTTTTGATTTGACACTTGCACAAATAAACATATGCAACACGTAGACAAGGTGTTTATCATTAAAAATAATTTGTGTGAATATATATCTTCCTCCCTCATTACTTAGAACTGCTTCAATAATTTTGTGGTTAATGAAATATGAAGATGAGTATTTCAAATCACCTGTAAATTCAGATTTCAATATTCAAGACAATGCTTGCAACATGCACTGTCATTAGATGTTGGGAATGGAATGTCCAAATTTTTTTTAACACATT
Source organism: Falcunculus frontatus (assembly GCA_013398115.1). Lineage (NCBI taxonomy): Eukaryota > Metazoa > Chordata > Aves > Passeriformes > Falcunculus > Falcunculus frontatus. The sequence continues at coordinate 91,121 of VZRV01010922.1, read as the reverse complement.
TCTACAGTTTAGTATAAATTTAGTGTATTTTTCTAACATGGAACTGCTTGTGATATGATACAGCAGCTTTAAATATGTTCAGCTCTATGTAAAAATCTTGAGACAATGATAGAAACAACAGAAATAATAACCATAATAATAAAAAATAATAAAAATAACCTTACAATTCACGGTGAAAGTGACATAGAGAGTCTACCTAATCACCTTGAGATGGGAAAAATTTCTTTTCTGTTGTCTATGACACACTGTCCACATTCTTCATAATAATTTCCATGCAGCCCCTGTCTATGTTTCCGTATCTTCACTGTTGGAAACTCATTCCTGTTGCTTTTGCTCCATCTTCTTTCAGATGCTGAATGGAATTGCCCTTATCCATAATGCAGACTTCTCTTCCTCTGTAGTACTACCTTCAGAATGGCTGAAAAAGTTCACATCTTTCACTCATCCTTCTGTTTCTTTGACTAAAAATGTCCGTATGTTTCCATACTTGTCAAGTTTTCCAGACTTCTGACTACTCTTGAGATCTCAGGAAACCCACTTAAAACCAGTTTCCTGAGCTGCAACACTGAAATCAAGTAGATAAATTGAAGTGTACACTTTAAAATAATAAAACCATAGGGAATTTTAATTTTATTTGGTGGGCATTTTTTTGGGGTTGGTTTTTTTTTTTTTTTCCTCCTAAGATGAAAAATAATGGACAACTTGTGGTAATGGAGACCTGGTTAATTTCCTAAGTATTCATTCAATTAAACTGCAACTTGTTGCCTTGAGTCACATCTTCACTGTGAATACTGTGGTAGATTATGACAGTTTTTGTTTACATTACACAGAATCCCAGAATGGGTCAGGCTGGAAGGGACCAGAGTGGCTGGTCTGGTCCAACCTCCCTGCTCAAGCAGGGTCATCCCAGAACATAGTGCACAGGATTGTGTCCAGATGGTTCTGGAACACCTCTGGGGAGGGAGACTCCACACCCTCTCTGGACAAGCTGTTCCAATGTGTGGTCACTTGATACTTATACTTAATTTTCAACCCTAGAGGAAGGAAAGTATCACTAAGTGCATTACAAAAGCCTGAACTAATGAAACTATTTGATTAGAGTAGGACATTTGCTTTGTCTTTCAGCACTCATGATGTCTTTCCCTTCTCTAATTTCTATCATGCTTATTTTCATCAAAATCATGACTTAGGCATCCTTCTTATACTCCATCAATCTGTCATCTCCAAAGACAAGAGTTCTTTTTACCTGGTGGCAGATATTTGGCTCCTAAATAATTTCTCTTCTCATTGTGACCTTGCTTCAGGCTGAGATATGAAGAGGAGGGAATGGGAAAGGAAAAGGGAAAAGAAAAAAAAAGGAAAAATGCAAAAAGGCAAAGAGAAACACTACTGAGGGGAAAAGGTGAGGTCAGACCTTAGTCCTCTAGAAAATGTCATCTGATTTGAGCAGGAGCAGTACAAGGCATGAAGGAGGATCAAAACAAGGTTTAATCATTGCATTTCAGGATGGTTTTTTTCCCATTTTTTTCAGGTTTTGGTATTTTCAGGAGCTATTTCTCACTTTTTTTTCAGGTACACAGATTTTTCTGTGTGGGCAGAAGGTGAGAAGCTGACAGCATAACTTCACCACTGGTAAATAGGAAAGATTTTCTTTAAAGCAACTGCTAAGAATTTATGTTGTGTCTAGATAAACTCAACGAAGTTCTATACTAGATTATTCTGATTAGAAAATGTGCTTGTTTTATTGCTTGAAAAGAAAGGCAACTCTACAAGTTTAAAGGAATTTGCATTCTCACTCATTAATAATCACTCTAAATTGAGAAGAGGGATTTCTTTTCTCTGTTTTTTGATGCGGGGAGTATTTGGGTTTTGGGCTTTTTTTTTTGATTGATTTTGTTGGGTTTTTTGGTTTTTTTTTTCCAAGGAACTTATTTATTAGGGAGATTAGTTGCACCCACTTCTACAATGGATGGAGGCAATAAGGGTACAGGAATCTGGTTCCCATAACAGATCATATTCTACAGAGGATGTGTTACCTCAATAACTTAAAAAGTCAAAGAAAATACAGAAACTAGCAGCCATTTGATAAAAAAGAAAAGAGTCTTTCTCATTGCATAAAAAATTATTATTTTCAGACTGAAGCCCTCTCAGAGTACAACTCCCTTTTACCTTAAAAAATTAAATTAAAAGTCCATAGGCAGAGCTCCTTTAAGAGCCTGTAGGGAAGGTAAGTGGCAAAAAAAGAGTCAGAGGGGAAACAGCTTCAAGCAAAAGTTATTATTTCTCTTCTCTTTGTGGGTTTAGGCCTAGATTGGATTGTGCCGCACTTGAAGTTTTATGTTAGAGGATATTGGACATGTGCTGTTACTCCTTGTCATTAAGATTGTTTTTTATTGCTAGAGTGCAAACCTGCTCCCTCTGTTCTGCAGGTCTTTGATATCTACATAGTCCTTCAGTTTCATCATTCTGCTTTCATCAGGAAGGTATTCAAAATGCTATCAGAGCAATGCCTATTTATTCGCTGAAAGAGAATGTCATACGATGTCAGTTTAGGAGTGATCATCTCAGCCAACACTGGCAAAATAAAATGCACTTCTTTCTTGTACAAAGTTTAATAATTTCCGTCGTGAATTTTGGACAGGAAGTAGAATGCTGAGGCTGTGGAAATGTTCTCTGCAATATTACAAAGCACGCTAAGGCTTCTGTTTTCACACAAGCTTCAATAGTTTCTCTTCATGAAAGCCAGCATATCGCACATTAGAAAGCAGATTTTATTCTCAAACTCAGCCAGGTTTTGTTCCTAAGATCTCTTTCTGCTGAACTTGTACATTAGATTGGTTTTAAGCTTCTGAAAAATAAAATCATTAGTTTGAGAATGATCTCAGTACAGCTTCTAGAAGACAATTAAAATCTCTCAAGCCATCAACACAATTGTCATTAATTGGCTCCCTTGCTATAGTTCAGCAGTGTAAAGGTCATAAAGAGCAGGAGTCTCTTGGAAGATTTTCAGTCTGGGGGAAAAAAAGGCCTCTTCTACTAGCAGTCAAAAAAAATTTCTTTTTTTTTTAAATGAATTTATCGAAAATATAATTAGTTATTGTCTCAGGGTTTGTTTAGTTATTTGGCTTTGAGAAAGAATGAGGAAAAGGGGTTAGGTTAGGAAAAGGAACAAGATTCACCCTACAAGCAGCAATATCTGATCACATGCTCTCCCAGGTTGTTACAAAAGATCATTTTAAGTCCTGGAAGGTACTAAGGTATTCCCAGGATATATTAAACAATATTATTAATGCTATTATTGCTTTGCCTTCCATGAAGTTTCATGTGCTTCATCGAAAGTAAGCCAGGACTTTCCAGTTTTGAACATGGAAGGCAAATATAAAACAAGAGTATAACTGGATGTGGAGCAGGCTGACAAGTCTTGTTCGAGCTGGCACATCAGATGATTGCAAAAGTAGAAAAACAATGTTATATCTTCTAGTTCCCTGTGCACTGTTCTAACTATTGAATTGAGTTGCCCACATTAATTTCTTTCTAACCAGAAATTACAGAAGAAAACTAATAGCTGCAAAATGGGAGAGAGAAAACTAAACCAGTAGAAAAATACTTGCTTTTCACTATACTGGTAACAACATCACTCATGAGGAATAGAGGTTTTTTAAATTTTATTTTATTTGTTAACTGGTTGACAGCATTCATTTAAGCGGTGGAATTTTATTGAGATTTCTTGAACAGCAACATCCAAGACAAAAGGAATTGTGACAAAACAGTTATAAAAAGATTCATAGAAAAATAAAAGAGGTTCTTTTTGTTTGGTTTAGTTTTATTTTTTTCTCTTAAGATTGCATTCCCTATTACTTCCACTTGTTACCAAGAAGAGAAAAGATAACTCCTATCTAAATAAATATTTATTTCAGTATATTTTCAATTCAAATAAACAGTCTACCTTCAACCAGTGAAATTTATAAACAAAATAAAAATGGCAAGGTTTTTTCCTTCTTTACTCTCCTTCTTTTATTTATATAACTACAATCAGACAAACTATAATGCTATCTAAACAACTACACACATTAAGAAACAAACAAAGATCAATAGCTATAATTCGACACACATACAGTGTTCACTGTGAAAACATCAATAGTACAAAAGCTTCATGGGCACAGCAAGGAAAAATCTGTTTGGTAGATGGTGCTGGCAGAAGATTAAATAACCACATGTCAGAAAGAATAAAAAAAAAATTCAATAAACTGACTGCATACTGGAGATGTGCAAGTACTTTGAGCTAAACTGTTAGTATTAATAATAAGAAAATTATCTTTGTCTTCCAGTCATTCAATTACTTCATGAACAAATATTTTGGCTCGGATCTCTGATATTCAAACATATACTGCCTTTCCTATCTGCCAAAGGACTGCTATTGAAAGACAGGGAAACAGGAAATGACTTGCTCGTTGGACGATGATATCTTGAGCTGCTATTTCATAAACAGTACTATAGGTTACTATTCATCTTGTCCTGATCCCTAACACTCTGAAGGAATCAAGAGAAAGAGATGCAGCCAGCAACTCTTTGGCCAGGAAGAAAAGAGACACAAAGTTTATGGAAAGCATCTAACAGAAAGCAGAACTGAGGTTCAGGGCTGAATCACCATGTCCAGCATGTGCACATCGAACCCTCCTATTGAGTCTCACGGTGTTACTCTGAGATATGCACTTAGGGATATGCTTAAAAGCTTCTAGGATCGTGCTTTCGATGTCTCAGCTATCCATTATTCATTAAATTATTTCAAAGTGCGAAGTGGTTTGTAAGACCACGAGTCTTTAACATCTGTTTACCACGTAACTCCATTCCTTTGACCATTGTGTCTAATCTGCAAAAGCTTTCTCATTAGTTTGTTTTACAAACCAGTTTTTCTTCTTTCTTCTTCAGGCAGTCTTCTGCTTTTTGTTCTTCAGGTGATGGGAAACATAGTTCTTTTTAATTTCACTTACAGTTTTGAGTCAGAAACATTTGGAAAACTGGTCTCATCAACTTTTCCTTTTTCTCCCTCTCCTTTTCTCTCTCTCTCTCTCTAAAAAACAACACAACACAGGTTGGATCATCCCTTTGCACTAAAGAGGCTGTGAGAGGGAAGTCCTTCAAACACAGCTGATATTGTCAACAAAGGTAAAACAAACAAAAAAACAAAGAGCATAAAGTTGTTTTGAAATATGAAATATGCATCTCACAAAAAGGTATTTCTATATTCCTCCTGTCTGATGGTTATATATGACAAATGGGTACTTCCACACATAAATTATACTCCTAAAAGCTACTCTGTATGTACTTGTGCACCTAGTGAGAATTCTGAATATTCACATTTATCTCATGTTCCCTACTGTGCTGCCAATTCTTCATTTTGTGATGATATAAGTAATGAGATTTCATTGGTTGTGTTTACATTTTTAAAGACTCATAGAGTGATTTGATTATATGCAAATTCAATTGTAACTAAACCAAACAAATGAAAAAAAAAAATCAAAATGTGTTTCAAGCTGCTGTGGTTAGGAGGAACACCAGATCCTGTGTCTTAATTAAAAAAAAAAAAAAAACCCACCAAAAAAAAAAAACATTGCTTTATTGAAATTTCTTTACTGAAGCTTTTACAATTTTAATAAGACCTGGCCCATGATATCTTAATGTCCATGTCTAGTAATACAAAAATTTAGGAATGGATTACTGTCAGCAGTTTAAGTTACTTAGTTGAGGCACTGAAATCAGGAACTTACATATACTTTGACATTAATGCTAAGATTCAGGTATCTGTACAGGGAAATTCACCCAGCCCAGGAGTTGTCCACCCTCTAAGCACCCAAAGGGAGTATTCAGGTTGATAGGCCTCTTACTATTTGTGCCATACCCCTGTGTATGTCACATTTAATATTTCTGATATTAGTTAAATTCAGTCCTACCTAAATTTTAAATTCCCAAGACTGTGGACCACAGTGACCCGATTTTCAGGCTTGTTTTTCTTTTCCCTGTATGTGTTAGCAGTTTGTTCAGTGGCCCGACTGCCAAAGGCTGAGATAAGTCTCTCACCTCCAGCTGATCAGTTCTTAGAGACTTTAGAAAGCCATGTGCAGTTTGAATCTCAGCCACCATGAATCTGGCAGCTGAAATCAGTGAGAATGTCCTTGTTTACATTTCCCAAAGGCATGATATCGGACTTGCCCCTTTTGTGGGTTTCCCATACTGGGCCCAAAAACATCAGCTTTTACTGATCTACAAGAAGTGCTGCCGTACTCTGGTCCCATATGTTATTTACCCAAGGATGATAGCTCATCTGAATAGTTTACTTTAAAAGACAAGAGAATGTTTGGCTTGTCAGATGGTCCAGGTTTAAGCTATACAAGATTTTTTTTGTCTGCTGTGAAAAAATCATATCATTTACAAATATGTCATTAAGAGCAGCCATCGTTTCAACATCAAATGAGGCTGCTCTAATTTACACTGAGAACTGAATTCAGTCCAGATACTCAGAGAATTCAGTATGAGACATGCAGTTTGAAAGATTCAAGGCTATAGCTACAATGCTAAAGGTGCCCTCCCAAATGTACAGGCCAAATATGGCAGAAAGGATTGCACAAACATTTCTCTATACAGGTCTTTTCTACTAAAACCTCAGTTATCCTGCTTCTTAGAATACGGTTTGGCTTTCTTAAGGCTTTTTATTTGCCTTTTTATTTTCTTTTTTTTTTTTTTTTTGTAATTCCAATTTTAATTTTTAAGATTTAAAGTGCCTGAAAGAACGCAAGTGCTGTGCTCATGTGAGTGACTGATATGAGTACCCAACGTGATAAGATCAAGGGTCTATATCATGTTTCTGGCTCGTGGAGGACGTGTGGAGCTCTTAATGGTGCAAGGCATGATGGAATAGGGACTGCAACACCTGTGCAAGTGGGGAACAGGATGCATGGCACAGCCTCACACCTCCCGCCCGCAGGCATGAGCTGTCCCCAGAACTGTATCAGGATTTCACCCCAAAGGAAAACTACTGGCTTAGTCCTGGAGAAAGAGCCTGTTAACAAACTAACATGAGAATAATTAAGGAACAAGGAGCAAACTCAGGAACTGAAAATATTTGACAATTTAAATGGATCCCTACAGAGTTACTTCATTAATATTCCTCGTGAGAGAATAAGGAAAACTTAGAATCAAAACTTTCTCTTTCCTTGTCTTTCAGCAAATGGTTAATTCACTTTGACAGCAGAGTAAGAGATGAGAATGTTAACCTGTCATTACCTGGTGTCAAAGGGCATTTGTGCCACAGATTCCAGATTTGAGATATTTTCTAGCCCTAGAGAAACTTGCTCAGCTCATTCCGACAATGTCTGAATATTTTTAATACACTGAGAAATGTCTGCAGACAAGGTCAGAAGAAACACTTTTTTTTTCTTTTTTTTTGTTTCTGTTTATTTTTGTGGAACCACTGCTTCGTATTTTAATAACCTGTTTTCCAGGTCCATAGCTTTACCAAAAGTTTTATCTGGGGTCCACAGCTTTACCAAAATTTTTAGGTTTTTTGCTAAAGTTTGGCAAAGAACAGAAAATGTTCTTGGAAACAAAAAAAAAAGCATATACCCAGGTCTGCCAATCACAGGGTAGCCTAGGAAATTCAAAATAACATCTGAAATTTGTGAAGTAATGTAAATTTAGCCAGAAAGATTCTGACCTATTCTTTCAGGATGTAGTCAAAGCAAAAGCATTAGGTTGTGCATATTGTGATATCACAGAATCAGTTCCTCAGCTGGACTGAAGCTCTCCTGTTGCAGTGTGTTTCTTGGTTTGTACATGAAACCCCCATGAGCACCAAGAAACAAAGAAATGGAACTGTGAATATATATTGTTTACCCCACCCATGAAAAAGAAAGGAGTTCCTGAGGGGAGGAAATGTGGCAAAAACCATGTACATGACTATTTAATCGAAGGCTGTGTCATAACACACAAGGTTAATAACCAGGATGCAAAGTTAAAATTACATTTGAAAGGGTTACCTGAACTCTGGCAGTTTCTAATTTTTGATTCCTGAAATGCTTTTTCTTAAGAAAATTCATTTGTGTGTAGCTAAACACATGAAATGATAGCTTGAGAAGAGTACAAAGGAGTTATCCACCTACCTCTTTTAATAAAGTTTAATTGTTTATAGAGTGACTTTGAAAATCACAGCAACAAATAAAGAATACAAAGAATTCTTCCATCTCTTTTATCAGTCAATGCTAGTTTAGCTAATTTTGCTTTCAGCTGTTTTATTTTTCCATGTTTAAATATTATTTTCTTTCTTCCACCCTTCATGCTATCAATAGAAAGCATAAAACTTAATTTTTATTCTTTGTTCTTTTTAGGAAGCTCAACATTGTTCTTCATAATTTGCTCTTGTCATCTTTGTACTTATTGTCATGCATGGATTCTTTCATGCATCTTTATACTACCAGCAGTCTTTGTCCTTTTACATCTGACTTCAAATGCTTGATGTGAGCTTCACATTGTTCACATTTCATTGCTGTTATTGTTTTCATTATATTTCAAAAGTTGTAGTGCTATGTAAGCACTTTGATATCTTCACAAGTGTCTTTTCCCCTGCCAAAGCTTTACATTCTTTTTTTTTTCTTTTGTTTTTTTTTCTTATTTGGTTCTCTTTTACCTCTAGAGAATGTATAGAATAACGTAAATATTAATGGCAAATGGGATTTTTTTTTTTTACATTGGCCACAGCTTGCTCAAAACCAAAATAATCTACATATTCATGTTCATTTTGATGTTCCTTGAGTCTCTGAGGCACACTGTAAACAGACCTGCATTCCTGATGTTGAATTTAGCATGTTTGTACTTAATACATTAGAGACTTTTTCCTTTTCCCAGGTTTAGCCTTGTTAAAATAACCTGTAATACTGGCAAGGTCAGGGGAAAATGTCAGTTATTTGTTCTGTAGGTGCCGGACAGGCAAGCTGGAACTCCCTAGAGGCTCTTCTAACTTGTCTAACCAGGTTTGCAGAAACNATTTGTTCTCTTTAGTTACTGGTCATATACACCACCCTCCCACACCTTTCTTTTTTTTTTTTTTTTTTCTTTTTTTCCTCATAAATCTGCAGGCTCTGTGTTTCGTGGCATTCTGACCCTTTGGCAATTAGCAGCTCCTTGGATGAATAAGCTACGCTTAGGATTTGTGGGCTCTTTTTTTCCCTTCTGCATTGTGTATGTTTCTAACGAGAATCATATTTGCTTTTCAGAGCTATGTGACAGTGAGTCTTTAAACAAGAGAAAGCTGAGTATGACATAACCTGTGTGGTTCTTTTCCTGTGCTTCCTACACAGCTTTGTTTGAACCTGATACAACAGTACAGATGTCCCCCATTTCCATTTTAAAAGCCAACAGAAATGATCAAGCCGTACTACTAGACTGTTTCTCTCTGGCTGTACACATGGAACATCCACTGTTGATCCCAGCTGCTGAAGGAGAAGGAGCACACTTAATGAGACATATCTTAAGCAGATATTTTATCTCCTGAAGACTTTTCCTCTTAGTCCTCTCTCCCCTTTCTTTACATAATTTTGTAAAATACGTATTTTAAAGGTCCCTGTTTAATAAAATACATTCAGAGGCAAAGGTTTGTCTGTGTTCCCATAACCCCTCCCTCTCACACCACCTTCATCTCCCTGAACAATACACGGGTTTTCTTCTAACTCAAAACCAATATGTTTCCTTTTCTCACAGTATCATAAAAATGATCAGTTTGGAGGGAACCTAAAATATCAAAGAGCTCCAACTCCCCCACCATGGGCAGGGACACCTTCCACTATCCCAGGTTGCTCAGAGCCCCATCCAGCCTGGCCTTGGACACTTCCAGGGATGGGGCATTCACAGCTTCTCTGGGCAGGCTGTTCCAGGGCATCACCACCCTCACATTTACTCCTAAAATCTAATCTAAATCTCTTCTCCTTTTTTGATAACTATTCCCTGTTGTCCTATCATTATCTACTGTTTTTTGATGTAAACACACTTCCACCAAGTAACAAAAGCGCGATATTTCTGCAACTTCTACTGTAAAATGATACTGAAATAAATTATTCTTCCCCATCCTTTAGTCCCATCCTTCTGTATTTATCCCCTTCATTCTTCTCACTATGGACAATTGAATCTTTTCCATACAAACCTCTTCCAGGTAATCTCTGTGGATTTCAGTGGGATTACCTTTCTCGTTGTCATAGGATGTCTGACACAGTCAATCCTGGTTTAATCTAGCTTTTGTACATGTTTATGTTTCCCTCAAAAGTATCATATATTTAGGGGAAATTATAGAGTTAAACGAACCAGAGCAGAAATCCTGCTGGAAAGAATATTCGGTATTTGGGTTTAAATGCTGTAAGGCAGAGAGGATACTGGGAAGAGAGCTATGTACTCTGTCCGTAAATCTTTGTTTTCAGGAGTAGATATAACGTCCCTGCAATGGTCAGTGCAATTTGAGAGATACCAGGAAGAGAGTTTTATACGACGCACCAGATAACACTTGGAAATTGAGCTAGGATGTAAAAATATGTCCCTAAATTTGCTTGAGATGGTACAAGACAATTCCTGACTTATGTAACTCCCAAACCTTGGTGTTATACTAATCTTAAATACAAGATCTAAAAGGAAATTTTCAAAAGAGTTAACGATTTTGTCTCACTATTTCTAACAAAATTTTTTGGCATTTACAGTGTCAGTGCAATGAGGCTTGAGATTAAATGGTGATATGTTAATTAGATAAAGGTAATCAGGTTATTAAAAAGATCCCAAAACAACCAAAACCAACCAAAACCATAGGAACTAAATACTTAAATGGGCATATCTAATATGATTTTGTCCCCAGTATTCTAGGAAATTTAAAAAATCAAGAAAAAGAAAGTTTAAACCAAAGGTCACCAAAAAGACACACATCTTCTTCTTTGGGGAAAGAATAGGGCAGAATTGATATCACACAGTTGACTGTACATCTGAAAAACACTAATAAACAGTAGGGACAAGATTAGGGTAGAAGACTTAGAAATGGAGTATCATTGTCATTTTCTTCATTAAACACCTGGCAGATTTCAGAAAACAGCTTATTTAGACACAGAAATGTTATTAACAACTATCAATGGATAATAATCAAGTAAATAAATTTGTCTTCTATAAACATTTAAAATGTCTCTCAAAATAAAAGGATGCAAATGACCTAGCTAATTATTTAAATCTTTAACATCCTTGATTGTGTAAAACCTAGGTTTATTTGGAGTTCCACATTTTCAATCATAATTTTACATTGCTCAGACCCTGAGTAGGAAAATATCCTATGTGACCATGAGGTAGGTAGATATTCATCACACATATTTTTAAATGTCTAAAACTTAAGTTAAGCTAATCATCTAAGCCCTGCTTTATGATCAGTAAAGACTTATAAGCATGTCCAGAAGTTTCTTCAGCCTACCTTTATTAGATTTAAATCAAGAATGGAAAAATCACTATTTGCAAATAACTGTTTCTTCCTGGTGTTTAAAGAATGATACTATATGGCAAATTAAGACTGCAATCTAGCTGTAGAAGCCAGGAAGTAAATGATTCCCCCCATGTCTGGCTGATCTAACATTCACTAAAATTTATGGAAAAAACCCTATTATCTGTAGTAAGTTTCTGGCCAGACTTCGTATCAGAGTATTTTAAGTCTCAGTTAAAAGAAAGAAGAGTTTTGGGTGTCAGAACTGAAAATGCACATGCAGAAAATTTGACTCATTGGTCCATGGAAGTCACTATCATTTTGATAAACTACAAGCATACCTTTGGCATAGGGAAATTCAGATTTAGGAAGCTAGGACTTGTACTTCATGAATAAGTCAAAAAGTGAAACAAGTGTAATGTCCTTCAAAATTTATTAGGATCTCACTTGCTTCCAAAGTTCCATATCTGGAAGCAATCAAGCACCCATCTGATGACTGTGTAGTAATCTGTAGGAAGAAGGTTTATGTTTTTTAGTTCAGTGTCAAAATGTTAATTCTCCATAACACTGATGAAAGTATCATGAGTGGCAGTGATTGACGCTCTTTACTGATTTAGTAGCAAAGGCACAGGCAATGGTGATTGAACTAACTAATATCACACCAAAAAGTGGTCTCTCAGGAAAAGAGTCATGGTGAAATTGCTGGAAGCAACACACTGCCTGTCTTGTGGATAAATTGGGAAGTTTGGGTGCTGCAAATGAGAGAGGAGCAGTTATAGAAAACTCTGAGATAATGCATTGCTTAGAAAAGAGTGGTATAGCTTGGCAAAGGTCTCTGTCTAAAAACAAAAAGTTGGAAAAAAGCTTGTAGGTGTTTTGCAGTAATTTATAAAGTCAGAGACTATTCAGTTTTTCATAATCATGAATTACAAAATTATGAAATGGCTCAATCAGATCCATATGAACACATAGACTTTTTTTTTTTTTTTTCTCTTTTCTTTCACTATTGCTTTGATGACATAGTTTTCAGAGTCTTAACGTGATGGTTAGTTTCTCACCATTAGTGCTCCCATAATGTGTGCTTTCAGATATAATGTACAATGGAAGCCATCACACTAAATGTGTTTATATTCTAAACTGGTTATCTACACTGGTTTTAATATCAGTGGAGGGAAATAGGTACTTCTCATGCCCAATTAATTCACAATGTAAGTCTTTAATAGAACAAATTTTTCTCCATGTGATTTGAAGGGATCCTAAGATAATTATTAACATCATAGATACTTGAAGTGGGGTGAATCATTCAGACAGCCTAGGAATCATATATATCTCAGCTTTTGAATAATCAAAGCAGGCAAAGTGTAATCTCTGTGTCGATTACAATGAACCTCTGGTCATATTGCTTAACCTTAAACACCTTTATCTCTTGCATGGGAAAGCCTGAAATCAGAGCTTTCCCTGCTCCCTAAAAATGTGCTCCAATTCCCACCAAAGTCGAAGGAAGCATTTCCATTAACTTTAATGAAAGGTGTCTTAGGTTCCCCATGCACTGCAAAAATAAATGTATGAATTCTAGGACCAATCTTTTTGGCTTATTTCTCTATGTCCATTTTGAGGGCTATGGATCACTACATTCTCCATTATTAGCTAAGAGAACTCAAATAAATAGAGCACAGGGAATTTCTTGCTTGGAGGTCATAGCTCTTTCGAGGACAAAGAGTTAGGAGAAGAAACTATGCATGGCTAATGTTGACGGAGAGAGTCTCTTGCAGACAGCATGTTACAGCCATGGGTTCTGCCAGAGCTATTGTGTGATGTGTTTGAGACCCACAGGCAGCCGGTGCCAGATCCTGTCGAGAGAAGATTTGCTATAACCATTGACTTGCCACAAATAAGTGACTAGAGAAACTGTCAGTCACAATCTAGTATGTGGAAGCAAATTTATCTTCCATATCTATCTTACATCTGTCTGCAAATTCATGCCCATTTTCATGTTCCTGGAATCTTTTCAGTTCATAGGAAATGAACTGTAAAGAATGGATGATGCCTCCTACATCAAGGGACATTTGGTGAAATTCTGGGCACTCTAAAAACTCGATCCACACTGGGTTTTTTTGGCTTTAAAGACAAAGTAAAATAGTTGCAGAGCTTACATACCCTGAGGCATTGCTTTAGCAGCAATTTTCATTTGTGCACTAAGTTGTAGTATCTCATTTGAGATATAAATCTTCGTGGATATTAGACAAAGAGTAGCAGATCTGACAGCCTGCTTACTGTAATTCAGGTTATCACATACTGACTAAGCTGAAATTTTCCGTGGAGGCTGGGGTTCATTGTCAAATAATAGTCGGCAGGATCAGGTACTTATCTATTAGAAACTGGCTTTGTTCCAGAGAGTTTTGGAGGAAGGCTGATTTATGCTTACTGGGATCTAACCCAGGCTCTTCCCTATCTGCCAGGGAAAGGAGGAGGGCACAGCATCCCTGTGAATGGGCACAGGAGAATTGCTTCAGAGAGTCAAAATCACCCACACTGCAGACACTGTCATTCTACAGCTAAATGGCAAAGCTGTCCCTTTTTTTCACTGACTTGATCAATTCCATTGTACTACAGATTCCCTTGGAAACATCAACATTTCAATAAATTTATTTCAAGCTTCTTACATAATGGAACATGTTGTCTGGCATATAGATTTAGAAAATAAATAAGAAAAAATCTGAAATCAGAAATGAAATAAGGTTGCTTGAGCAGTGCAGGAGAGGAGGGAAGCACATTTATAACATTTTTTTTGCTGTGAACACTTAGATTTAGAAGGGAGGAAATGGCAGCACTCTCTTTAATTTGAAGAAAAAGTGAGATCGTTTGATGAGTACAGCCTAATCCTCAGTGAATGTTCATCAACTTCATAAAACCTAGTTCCAAAGCCTCATGGCCATCCTTCAAGTAGCAATCCTTTCAGTAAGTTTCCACTGAGGATATTACTCTGGTGCCATGGAGAGTGCCTTAGAGTTTGCTACAAAACTGCAATGCATCAGTGCACACTTTCAAATGAACCATGAGAGGTAGAAGGGAAAGCTTAAAGTTGGAAGTCATTTTGTTACTTAAGGACAAATTTGACCCAGATGGCCCCTTGGAAGTCAGTGAGAGATGCACACTCTAAAGAACTAATTTCTCTCTTTCTACCAGGAATGAACAAATCATTTCCAGTAATTAATATTTTTGAGAAAAGTAATTGCCTCTTTTCCTGCAGCCAAGTAAAAAAAAAAAAAAAGAAAAAAAAAAAGAAAAGCCCTATAATAGTTTACCTCAGCAGGTTTTCAATAAGTTCATTTCTTCATTTCATTAAGTTAGGTTATGTATCAGCTAAGGATTTGCCTTCTCAGGGCACAGATCCGACATATTTCTACAACCAGCTTTTCCTGAGATGATTGTCACAATTGGGTCCGACTAGTAAATTCCTGTTAAGACTTTTCACGCTGCTTTTCATTCCTGGTTGGTTTGGATTATCAGCATTTCTTGCCTTCAAATCCTTGAATATTGAACAGGACATCAGACTCTTACAGATTATCTCTACATCTGAGAACTAAAAAGGTGACTGGACTGATTTAATGTTTTACCTCTAAGTTTTCCTTCCCATGAAATACTTACCGCTATTCGACTCAAATGACAACTTGCACCTCACTGTCTTCTGTTCCTATATTTTATTGTTATTACGTTCACTTCTTTCATTATTACTATCAACATCTTGTTATCACTATTACTGTAGCGTTAAGCGTCTCTAGATAGGTAATGCACAAAATCCTAACAATTTTTTATCTCAAGGGTTCATAGCTTTCAAATGCATAACACACAGAAAAAAAATGATGTAAACCAAAACGAATCACTACTCACATTTTTAAATTACTCCCACCAATTCAAAGGTGATTTCCAAGGATGAGCAGGAAGCTTTATCCAGATGATCAACTAGTTTCAATTATTTTCCTGAAACACAAAAGCAGAAGTGAAATCTTGGCCTTATTAAGGCTATTGGCTGCTGAACCATCGGATTTAAGTGGCTGGGATTCAAAACCACTTTACTTTTCATACCTTTTTTCCTTTTTATTTTTCCTTTTCTTTTTTTTTTTTTTTTAATTTTTAACTTTACAAATATTCTTTAGCTTATCCATCTGAGCTGTTTGGTGTAGATTCAAACTCCATACAAAAGGATCAAAAAGATGGCTGTCTAGTACTGAATAAATCTGATGTGTTCCTACTCTGAACAACAAAATCCAAGCTCCTACAACAGTTAACTCAGAAAGGGATGGAAGGTATATTTTCATAACACAGCTTTCTTCAATTAAAACAGCTAAGAGAAGCATACTGGGGAAAAAAATAACAATAAAAAAGGACTCATCTTTATCTGCCAGGTTGGAGTCAACTCAAAACCTTCAAACCAGATGTACTGAGAAAGAGAGAAAGAGAGCTTTCCAGGCTGGAATCTCTCAAGGGATCCGGAGGTGATGCAGTCTTTTTCTTTTTTGTGTCTCCCTATTTTTTTATTTGCCCTACAGTCTCACAAAGTGGGAACACATGAAGTTAAAAGGAATAAGCTTGTCTAACATCTAATAAGAGAAGAATCTGTCACTGCCAGTGATGTGAATGGGAATACAAAAGCTGTAGGCATGTATATTCCTTCTGCAGCAAAAGCACAACAAGGCAAAAGGTTAGCCTAAGATCTGCTCTCGGCTGCTTTGGAAACTCGGTTTAATTGTTAGTCACGATGCACTGTGGGCAGAACAATTAGTTGTATCTATATTAGATCTAAGCTGTAATTATTTGTTACATTAATCATGACTAGAGTGAGAATTTAATTAGTCACGAACATTACGTGATTTTTTTTTTTTTAATTTTATTTTGAAGGGGAGGAAACGTCCAGTTTTCTTGTTAAATACATCTTAATAGAGCGAGTCCTGGATGTCTGCAAGCCAGTGTCATGCCCAGGGTCTTGCCACCTGCTGAATATTTAGGATTTCCATCCCAACAGCAGAGCCTAGCACTGACTTGTATTTACAGAGCCGAGTATCAGAGTCAGGACTGAATTCCGACAACCCGGGTTGGAGGGGTGGGGAACGAATGTCAGAGTTATTGCAACAATGTCTCATCTCTTAGAGTTCATTAAAATGTGTTAGGCGGGGTGAGGAGCCTCCCTCGACCGGGTTTACTCCGCTCCAGGTACAGCGGCTCCCAAACCGAACAATTTATGTCCCTCTTTGCATCCAGTGTGGGATGGGCAGACGGTGTTTTGTTCCCATTATCCCTGCACTAGCAATATTTATCACAGGGCACCGCTGCTGCGAGACCTTCCCCAGTGCTAGGGCTCCCCTGTCGCCATGCGTGGCTATATTTTGGCTCCCTCGCTCCTCCGAGCAGCTGCGGGTTCGGGGGGAAGCAGCGGGCGCCGGGGGAGCAGCTGGGAGCGCTTCCCGCCCGCTGGAGCGCGGGGCAGCCGGCACCGAGCAGAGATTCCTTGGGCCGCTCCGACCCCTCTGAGCGCTGTCCCTGTACCTCAGCTCCTAATTGCTCGTCAGCCCTCTGCAGCGTGGCACGCTGTGTGAGCACAGGCGAGCTGCCATCGCCCCTCTCCCAGAGAGCTAAGGAGAAAGGACGGGATTGCCCCTGGATCCCGGCAGGGGATGTTGCCGCCTCCAAATAGGCAGCAACCATCCGTGTCCTGCCTCCTGAAGATTGCTGGGGGTTTTGCAGGGCTAGCAGCAGAGAAGTGATTTAACTTTGGG
Organism: Falcunculus frontatus; assembly: GCA_013398115.1. Taxonomy (NCBI): domain Eukaryota; kingdom Metazoa; phylum Chordata; class Aves; order Passeriformes; genus Falcunculus; species Falcunculus frontatus. The sequence goes on along the minus strand of VZRV01010922.1, from coordinate 73,859 downwards.
AAAAGGAAAGCAAGCTATATTTTCAGATGTTTTCAAAGAGTTTATTTCCGTAATGCAAGGGACAAAATGGGGAAGGAACTGTTTCGGAAAGGCTAGGGGGAAAACAAGGCTGGACTAATGTGCTGGTTGCAGGAGAAGCCATTTTGACAGCAAAAGAGAGAGGACAGACATTTTCTGTTCCTGGGACAGCTTGTGCGACTTTTTCCTGCTGTTCACCTGCCTGCACGTGCATGCCCAAGTCTGTGCCGTGTGTGAGCATCCCTGAACAATGCCAGCAGGGCTCTGAGCTGCTGCCCGAGTCAGATTCCCGTTTTCAGGAATGGTACCTACATTACAAAACCCACTGATTTTGATCCACAGAAACAGTCCCACCACAGGGGATGAGACTATTTGTGTGAGTAAGTGCTCTCTCTGACATGATAGAACTTGCCTGAAGCTGAAGGATAATTTTCAGACATCTGCTCCTTACAGAAGGGGCTTCTTCTCCCACATACCAAATTTCAGCATTTGGGAGTTCCTTCATTATGCTTTCTAAGGTGAGTTCATGTATTATAGACCAGGCAGCAATTTGCCAAACAGATTTCAGGGTCTGATGCCAATCCAGAAAAATAGTAACATTCATATAGTAAGTAGCTGATTCCTTTTTATGTGCCTAAGGTTTTGTCTTTCTTTCTACTACTAATTAAGACCTCAAATAAAAGCTGGGACGATTCTGTAACTAAGGTTTTAAGCATTAAAACCTGTCGTGTTACTAAAATGGTTACATAACACTGACCGTATCTGTCAACTTTAGAAATTTATCTCTTTGTTTAGTTTTTTTGAGGTTTGTTATTGTTGCTGTTTTTCCACAGTCTGTAATGTAAGAAAAAGACATTAGGCTAGTTTGGGGTCACTTTGTTATTTTTCTCCTTTGTATGTGGATGGCTCAGGAGCATTTCTGAGTGAAAGCTAAATTGTCAGGACAAAACTTCCTTCTCAATGCATCTCTCAAGCTGTTGCAAGCAAAGTAAGACCTTTGTTATCTTTGCATCTTCACCCCCAACATGAGAAATACAAAGAGAGATGATGTTTCAGAAATCTAGTCCAGCTACCAAGAACATCTTTGGGGAGTAAGAATCGCTTCTTACAGCCATTTTGAACTGACCTTGGCATTACTGCATGCATGCAAGAAACACAAATTTATGGGAAAAGTGTCTTTCAGCTTTTTCTCCCAGTGCTGCTTGACAATTGAGTAACCCATCATGTCCTCATGAAGTGGCATTTACAATGAAGGAACAGGCACATCTGTTTCCAGTGACGAGAGTGTCTTGATGCACTGACATCTGCTTGATTTTTTTCCTATTTATTTATATAATTACATATTTTTTCTGATAGAAAATAAAAGTAAAAAATAATAGATGAAAAGTCATGAGTTCTTCTCTACCTTTCAATCAGGCTGAAATAAATTCCAGTAACTCAAGCGAATCTGTTAGTTGACAAATTTCCTGCTTAGATACATAATTCTAAAAGGTTGTAAATACCTCATTAACACGTCCTTACTGTGCATTTATTAAAACATTTTGTAGTGTTTGCAAACAGTAATGATCAAAGGTTTAGCCATTGACGGATGAAACTCCAAGTCTACAGTAATGCACAAGTCTCTGCGAATTGCCTCCCTCATTGAACAGCACCATGCTTTGGCATTTCCATCCCTTTTTTTTTTTTTTTTTTTTTCCTTCTTCTTCTTTTTTTTTTCTCTTGGACCTTCATTTGTTTCACCTCCTGGATACAAGGCACATTGCTGCCTTTTGCTGGGAGGTCAGTGTTCCAATGACAATTTCTGTGCTGAAGATGAAGGAAGTGGATGTTAGTCTACATAATACCACCATGCCATGAATCAAACCTATGACCTTTTAGTCTGAAAATTGAAACCTGGAAAATCTTTTGTTAAAGGATTAACACGTTCAGCGGTCAGTAGCCTTACCAGCAGAGGGAGATATGGCATCAGGCAGTGCATCATTCTAAAACATCATTTGTCTATTAGAAAAACTAACTCTGAGTATTCTATACTGTGTAGAGGTTGGGTTTGCACTAGGGTAATATATACCTGAGTCTGTTGCTGACTAGGTATGTGGACACTTTAACCCAAGGAATGGTGTTTGACATAATTCCCAATCCAAGCGGAAATACATTAATACAGCATAAACAAAGGGGAAGATTAGGTAATTAGATGTTTTTAAATACATATCATTATTTATAAACATAGAATCGTGGTGCTTGAGATCAGAAATCGAGCCCTTCGGGGGCTATCAGAACAGCCGAAGAGAATTCTCTTTGCAGCATGAGTTAAAACCCCTGTACTCCAGTAAGTCCATGATCACAGTGGCTCACTGCCTTCCCAGCACTCATATTGCCGTGGATTGGTGTGCCTTGCCTTTGTGCACAGCCAGTGTTAGGGCTTATAAACCGTTGGTTGTCATTTCCACCTCCCATTGCACCTGTTCAGAACATGACATATTCCCTTTCCAGCTTCACGGTGCTCTGTCCTTAACACAATTCCATTTCCCTAAAATTCTGTCGTTGTGGTTCTGCAAATGGAGCTGAGGATTCGTTTTCTTTCGTCCTCCTGGTATTGTAATTTACGTTTATTGCATCGTTGCCCTTTAGATTGTCATGTTTATATTATATCTACTTATTTATAGTGGATTTCCAGCATATGTCCCTGAATGCAATTTTATTTGGCTGCATTTAGGATATTTCCGAAATATGTCAGATATTAGAGAAAATATCATTGCTGTTTTACATACTAAAAGAAAATCATCATACAATTGTCCAGTAATCAGACTCTTAACAAAACAGAAAAATGAGAGTTCCACTATTTTTAAGCTAGTTTTCCAAAAACAGTCTTTGTGAAAATTACTCCTGATTTAAACGAAACTAAGGTATTGCTCACCCCACCAACAGGGCAAATGGCTCTTTTTAGACCAATCATAGAAATGAGCTTCCTTAAGTACATTGCACCTTAAGGCTGACATTATTGCAGAAAAGCATATACAGCACCTTGTCAGCGTGGCATAACTGGGCTTGGCCAAGTTGTCATTTCTGACAGGTCGGTGTAATGAGCAAGAGAGCGCTGAGATGGTCGAAAAGTTTTTTTCTTTTTTACTTGTTGATGTGGGGTTTTTTTACCCGAATCAGCAGGGTAGAGCTGTTTGGGGTGATAAGACCATATATATGTGTCTCATTATGAGCTCTACATTATCAAGTTGTTGTCACCTATGCTATCACACTTAGCCACATTTATGTTTGGGATTCATTTTGTGCAATTTCTTTACATTCCTAACCTGGGAACAGCAGAAAATCTGATTCCCTGGAGCAGCAGACATTAACTGGCAGGACTGTCCATGCATTTTAAACCTACATGCACTTGCAAAACCACTAATAATGAGAGGTGCTAATTGGATTAGAATTTTTCTTTTGCATTTGTACTTTCTTAAAAAAAAAGTATTAAAACAGGTGGTTACATTAAAAAAAACATGGAAAAGAGGAAAAAGAGAAAAAAAATATTTGGAGGCAATAAAATAGAAAAAGAAAGGAAGAGTTTTATTACAATTTTAATGATTTTGGTATTTTTGTACAAATCCTGTAAGGAAAGCAACACAGTACACTAGAGAGGAAAAATTCTTGGGGAAAAACTGGAATTTATTTCAAAACAGGTTTTTCTCTAGTATTTTTACATATGACCCTTCACTTCTCTGTGCCTTAGTCCCCAGCACGTCAAGTAAGAATAGTGTTTCCAGTCTCCTTTGTAAAGCGTTTTAAGACATACAGATGAGAAGCACTTTATAAGACTTAGGGATTAGAAAAAGCACAACAATAAAAGAGATGAAAGGGATCAGAGGTTAGAATTTAAAACACTAATAATAATCACACTGGTGCAGAATTAAGATCATCAAAAATAAATCCTTTTGAGCTGCAGCTTGAATAGTGGGACTGGGAAAGGGACAAGAAGAACGGAGGAAAAAAACGTTTTTTTAGTCAGTTGTCAATATCATCAGTACAAAACCACACATACATACTTTGTGATGCCATTTGAATTATGTAAGGAAATTTGAAATAGGGCAAGAAATAGGAGCTATTCATGTGCAGAGAAAGATCAGATAAGTAAATTAAACTATATGTTGAATTCTGCTGTAAGCAGATATCCCTTAAGGCTACAAAAATAATGATTTGATTATCAAAGCTGTAGAATGTGTGGCTCATCTCCCTTTGTGTTACAAGGAGCCTTTCCATTAAATTTGTTGTTAAGCAAAATGTCTACGGGAGACTCATTTTGGATACTGATTATGCACCTCTTAGGAGAGGAACTCATTCCCTTCCTTTCGCACGCCGGAGTTACATTCCAGCAAGGAGCTGCAAGGTCAAGCCATCAACCCCATGTCTTCAATATACCTGGAATGAGTATATTCTGCCAGCATATTCAATAAAGCAATTACAATAGCATTAATGCAAATGACCAATGCATCAGATGCAGTGTGGAGGCAGAAGAGGAAATCACTTTAGCATATTCCGCCCCAAATTTTTGAAGCTGTTTTGTTCCACAGGAATGAAGGTCAGCCAAACATGCAGCCCATGGCAGAGGGCTCTGTGGGTGACATGGAAGAGAGGGGTTTCTAGGCAGGGTTATCTTGATCTTTTTACCTCAGCACTTGAAGTCAATCACATTCATTTTCCAGGGCGTTATATTGCTGGTGCTGAGGTGCTTCATACCTCTGTTCTGCTGTGCCATAAAGTGGAGACAAGGAACTGCTCTCCTATCCTGATGAAGAGGATGGAAAAACAACAGTCCCTGTTCATACCCAAGTGTTGAAAGAATGGAGAATGGATGGAAGTGCCACAGCATTTTCTGGATTGATATGCTGTAGGGAATACAGCAGGTCTTCCTAAGAGTGCTGCTCTCTAGAAACTTTTGGCAGCTGCTGTGCATCAGATGCCCTCTTTGCAGGTGAAATGAAGTCTGCTGGATGTGAAGAGCAGCTGTCATTTAGAGAAGAAAAAATTATGAAGGATAGGCTTATGACCAGCCAGATGTCTCCTGACACAACACGTCAAATGTTGCAAAGAGCTTTGGGAATGTGTTATCAGTGCTTCAGCAATGGGGGTGGGCTCAGGACAGCCCTGCTAAAGTAACCAGGATGGGAACCGTGCAGGTAGGCTCCTCAGGTGTGACATGATAGCCCAAGAGCTCTCAGTCTAAGACATTTGGCGTTTTGTGGTCTGTCATTTCCTTTTGTCATCCTAGCCTCTTGCTACCTTCTGTTCTCATTACAGGTGGCAAGGTACAACCAGACTTCCCTCTTTTCCTGCTTTGGATCTGTTTGGTTTAACTCCAGTCAGCATCTAAGCCCCACACAGCTGCACTCTGCCCCACAGGGTTGGGAGAGAGAATCAGAAGGTTAGAACTGAGAAAATTGATGGGTTGAGGTAAAGACAGTTTAACAGGTAAAGCAAAATTCACATACATAGCAAAGCAAAACAAGGAATTCCTCCACCAGTTCTTGGTGGAAGGAAGGTGTTCTGCCCTTCCATACCCAGGAGAGCAGGGCTCTGTCACGTGCAGGGGTGAGTTGGGACTCCTCCCTTTCTTCTTCTTCCCCCAGCTTTATGTGCTGAGCATGACACCATATGTTCTGGAATATCCCTGTGGTCACTTAAGGTCAGCTGTCTCAGCTGTGCCCTCTCCTGACTTGTTGTGCACCCCCTGGCTGATGGGGTGAGGAGCAGAAAAGGCCTTGACTCTGTGCAAGTCCTCCTCATCATAACAACAATATCTCTGTATTTATCATCCTTGTTTCCAGCACAAATCCAAAATGCAGCCCCAAAGTAGTGAAAAAAAAAGATTATTAACTCTACCCCAGACAAAAACAGCACAGGACCTCCCATTGCATATTTTATTAGGTTACCACATCAACATTTTACATCGAAATCTTATGTACCACATATTAAACCTTTGATAGCTCTCTATTTTTTTTAGTAAAGAACACATTCAAAGCAAGAAAATATTATTCATTCAGCATCAGTCCAAAAAGGAACAAATGTTTAAAATGACTAATCATCTCTTTCTCAAGGGTGTTAGACTGGAGGAAGCATTTGGTGATGGGTTTGTGGTGGTTTGGCAGGATCTGCAGAGACTACAGAGCATCCTGCAGCTGTACTAGTAAGACTTAAAAATGACAAGATTCACGCTACACTAAATTTCAAAAGTAGCTCAGCTTGATATCTGATTAATTTCTGTAAGAAATGAACTCCAGAGGAAAATCTGACTTGGGTGTCCTATATATCTTTATTTGCAGAGTTCTGGAGGAAGAAAATTCCCAGCATAGGCCATGTGGTCAGACTTCCACTGACGCTCTGCCAGAATTGGACAGATCTGATAGGTTTACAGACCCATTATCAATGCTGGCTCAAGTAATGCTGTCAGTCCAATCTACCAATTTCTTGGGGTCCCATGGACATTTGTGGGATTTAAGGGGCAGAAGGGAGATCAAGACTGTCCTAGGTTTCCGAGCCTATATCTTTTTCCTTCTTCTTCTTGTCTTTCTTCCATTCTTTCTTCCCTCCTGATCAGTTGATCCCATTTAAAGAGCCACACCATTTATTTTTGACCATTAAACCCATAAAAATAGTATTGCAAGAAATGCACAGGAAGAGAGAATTGAATCTGGTATAGATTGGAACTGATAAATGATCACACCATTGGGGAAAAGCTACTGCGGTTTGATGGTCTGCAACTGGAGTGTCCTGACCACCTCTCCTCACAACTGTGTTGTGATTTCCTCAGGATGAGCATCCTGTTCCCCACGGTGGGGCCACTTGGCTGTGTGGCTGTCCCTGCCCTCCCCACTCCTTCTTCTGAGACAGGGTCTGACAAGTGTCAGTGTGCAAAGTGGCAGCAAAGAGATGTTTCTCCCGGCTCTTACTTCTGCAGATAGCTGAGTTCACAACTTACCCCGGAGTGATTAGAGACATAAAGATCCCCCCTCCCGCTGTCTCCCGACTCGGTGCATTATTGCAATTGCTAATTTAAGCGGGACGTGAGGTGAGTTCTTTCAAAGAGTGAACCTGACCCTTCACCTCCCCAGCACTACCCGTGGCTGTTGCAAAGCAATTGTGCCCGTCAATGGAGAACAGAGAGCAGTAAAAGTAATGAGAAAGGTAATAAGAGTTAAAACAAAGGTAGATGGACCTCAAATGAAAACAGGAAGATTTAGGATACCTGGAGAAAGACAAGTCAGCATTATATAGAGACGAATTAATACTTTGGGATTAAACTGTGTGTGAAGGGTAGGGGCATAGTGCACTAAAAATAGGAACAGGGTAATTTAGAAGCTAATCAAGCTCTGTCACAGACAAAATTAATAAGTAAAAAAAGTTTTAACAAGACATTAGCCATCCGAAGAACATAGAAGGCCTGTGGAGGAGGATATTGTATCAGAAGGTGTTATTAACACTGCTATTATTAGATTGGGTATGATTAACAGGACTTGGTCAGAAAGAAGCAAGGTGAAGTTTAGAAGTGCAGTGGTGGATCACCCAGAATGTCATTACAAAGGTGAAAATTGTAAAAAGAAGCAGGAAGTAGAGGAAATAGTTTTGGAAAATGATAGATGGAAAGACAGTGAAGTGTTCTGAACTTTTCTATATGGCATAAAGGTACAGTGAGTGAGAATAAGGAGGTGAGGCAGTTGTTTTCTCTTCTGTCCGTGTTTTAAGTGTCATGGTTAACATTTGCAAAGATGAGGCTTCATAGACAGAGGACTTTTAGAGACTCATTATAGGTTTCCATGACTGCATTTTTTTCCTGCATTGATTTGCAATTTGGACTTTATAAGAACTGAGAGATGGTTGGTTGTAAATTAGTGATACTTCTGAGAAATCAGTGGAAACAAACTGATTTCCACCATTCTTGTGATTCAACATTCTTTTTGAAAGCAGGGGGGAAAAATGTGAGTTTCATAAAGGTGAATTTTTGAAGGACAGGTCTGGCTGTAATCACCAGGTGAAGAAGCAATTTGCTGAGCATCAAAAGAGATGTGGGCACAATGAGAAAAATATCACTGGCTCCAGGCATTGATTTCAAAGCATCTATTACTCAGCACCCCCAGAGGTAAGGTCCTGGTCTTGATGGACACCTCTTTTGTTTTTTCTTTTATTTTTTTTCCCCCAGTTGTTCTAATTAAAAGTAAATATCTATTTGCTTAGAAATGCACCAATTTCTCTGAATTTTATTATATGATTTGCTGGTTTTGCTTATATTTTGGACAACAAGTATTGTGGATCAAAGGATACTTTTTCTGAGACTTCTCTGCTGTTGCTTCTCATCAGCACATACACATATAACCAGATATTCCAAATGACCCTTTCTCCTTACTGGGATCCCTCTTGATCTGTTACCAGTTCTCTTTGCCATTAGCCTGACCTCTAAAAATCAAATCTTACAAAGTCAGTAGGTAGGGGTTTTTTGTGTGCTTCAGATAGACATAATAGATTCTTAATTAATCGGGAGAATGTACTATCAACTCAGTGCAAGTTGTTATTATTCACAAAGAACAGCATCTCACCTGGAAAACAGGCGATGTTTCAACACTCTGTCACCCGCCACATTTCATTCCCACCCCCTCAGACAGATTCTTTAGCCTGTGGTGCCAATCAGGAGTGATTTCCCTGGACTAAGTGCCATTACATGGAGGGAGTGAACCTGGCTGTGAGCTCAGACTCTGTATGCCTGCATCCTTCAGGCTCTAACCATGCACTAATCATCAGGGCATCCAGTCACCATTATTCCTGCAGAGACAATTTGACAGGTGACACTGTGACAGTAGCACTGCTGCTGACCGCCAGCTAAGTCCCTGGCTCTGGAGCTGCACGACCAGTGAAAAACTCAGCAGATCCCTTCTTCCCTGCCTGCGTGTGCTCGCCACATTTCAACTGAGCAAAGGCGTCCTTCTCTCCCCGCAAATCACATTACGCTCTCTGTGTTCTGATGGAAAGCAGGAGTGAACCTGTAGAGCCCTGAAACACATAATATGCATGGCTGCTGTTTTACACTTGTAACATCTTGTATGCACTGAAATGTACAGCTGTTTACACTTGTAGCTCTGTCAAGTAAACAAGTGGTGATTTCTTATGATAGAGGGGAAATTGGCACAGGGTTGCTATTCACTCACCTACAGCCTGGCAACTCCTGGTGGTGGAAATCATTCTTTAGGCACCAAACTGGCATCAGGCTTGCTGTAAAACTGGCTTCTCTGAGGTGGAGGGGAGGCAAGAGGAAATCTGTTGGCTGCATCTGCACCTCTAGGAAAGGCAGCAGCTGAGTGTCTGATGGGCTCTGTCTCCTGCTGCAGCCACCCACGTAAGTGGCTCACAAATAGCCTGTGCAGTGGCTGTGCCAGTGCGTGCTGGCATGCAAATCCAGACCAGGCATTTTCCGGTAGCTCCTCACCAAGAGCTGTAGAGCTTGGAACCTAAAGGACTGGCAAATTTGCAAGAGAAAGGCTTGGAGTTAACCTTTATCACCTAAAGATGATGCTATTGGAACTTTTAGGTCAGTAAAGATGATTATAAATAACAAAATAAGAAAAAATCTAGACTGTCTTTTCAGAAGTTAACCAGAGAGAGCATCCAATGAAGCTGGCAAACTGCAACTTTGCAACAATCAAAAAAAAATCTGTGTAGAGGTTACTGTGGTATTGCTTTGCAACAGAGGGCTGTTGTGTACCAGGAGTTATCAGGAGTTCTCAGGGAATCTGAATGTACTCATGGAGATGAAGTCCTTAAAATATTAAGAAAAATGAAGAAATAGAATCATAGAATGGTTTGGGTTGGAAGCAGCCTTAAAGGACAGCTGGTTCTGACCACCCTCACAGGTGACTGGACATGGGGACCGGGACTCCTTTCACCAGGTTGCTCAGAGCCCCATCCGGCCTGGCCTTGAACATCTCCAGAGATCGGGCAGCCACAATTTCTGTGGGCAACCTGCGCCAGTACCTCAGCACCCTCACAGTAAAGAACTTTTTCCCTAATATCTAATTTAAAGCAACTCTCTTTCAGTCTGAAGCCAGTCCCCTTTGACCTGTCACTACATGCTCTTACAAAAAGTCCCTCTCCATTTCTCTTGTAGACTCTCTTTAGGTTCTGCAAGGCTGAAATTAGATCACTCCTAAGCATTCTCTTTTTTAGGCTGAAGAAACCTAATTCTCTTAGCCTGGATTAGAATAGAGTAGGTTGGAAAAACCCTTAGAGGACATCAAGTCCCACTATAAACCTTACACTACCAAGTTCACCACTAAACCATGTCTCTAAGTGCCACATCTGTATGTCTTTAGATGCATTTGGGGATGGTTCATCACTTCCCTGGCCGCCTGTTCCAAGGTCTGACCTTTTGGTGAAGAAATTTTTCCTGATATCCAGTCTGAACCTCCTCTTGGTACAGCTTGAGCCTGTTTCCTCTCATCCTATTCATTTGTTAGTTGGAAAAGAGACTGACTTCCACCTGTATTCAGCCTCTTTTCAGGGAGTTATAGAGAGTGAGAAAGTCCTCCCTGATCCTCCTTTTCTCCAAGCTAAACACCCCCAGCTCCCTCAGAAACTCCTCTCTGGAGTCCTTCAGACTCTTCACCAGCTCTGTAGCCCTTCTCTGGACATGCTCCAGCCCCTCAACGTCTTTCTTGTTGTGAGGGGCCCAAGGCTGACTCCAAGATCCGAGTTGTGGCCTGACCAGTGCCCAGTACAGGGTGACAGTCACTGCCCTGGTCCTGCTGGCCACACCATTGTTGACACAAGCCAGGTGCCTTTGGCCTTCTTGGCCACCTGGACACATACCAGCTCATGTTCATCCTCTGCCGACCAGCATGCTGACGTCCTTTTCCATCATTCAGCTTTAGCATTGCCTGTGGTTGTTATGACTCAAGTGCAGGACCTGGCACTTCACCTTGTAGAGTCTAAGAGACATTTCTGTCTCAGCAGAGTTGATCTGCAAACTGTTGGAAGCTGGGAGAGTCTCCAGAGACGTGTGTGTTTCCCCTGTTCTGATGTGTGCCCTTTCTGTATGTCTTTATATGCTTGTCCTGTTCCTATACTCGGACACAGACATCTGCTTCTGGTCATAGCTGCAGATAGGACATGGGACTAAATGGTCCTTCGCTAGAGAAAAGTGTTTAAATTCTCTTCAGGTTTCTACTGTATTAAAAAATTAAATTTCTCTGTATATAACAAAGTTTCTATCAAAGGAAAATTGTAGTCTAGTTTAGGACACAGTAAATTGGTTTTTACCATCTTTCTCTGGCCTGCAATTTTACCAAATGATCAAGCAAGAAGAATCACATTTGTTCTTCATGGGAGCCTCTATTTCAGCTAAAAAGAAAAAAAAAAAAAAAATTTCAAGGAGAGTCCTGAAAGTATCCTCCATGAACAATTACACAGTTCTAACATCACAAACTAGGGGCTGACAGCTCAGTATGTCATAGCTGATATGTAGAGATGTAAAATAAAATAAAATGGGAGAGGTAATAACTGCTAAAGCTGTAGCATTGAAGGAAAGGACACCAACAAGCTCCCTCTACCCATCTGATATCTGGGCAAGGGGGAAGGAGTTGCATCCCTTGACACATGGCGCAGGTTTGTCTCTGAGTAGCAGCATGGTGTGTAGAGTCACACCATGGGCCTCATGACATTTTATCCTACAAAAGGGGAGGCAGAGGGGGAGGGAGTGTGGAATACAACTCCATTTGACCTGCAAGGAAAACCCAAACATGCTCACCACCTTTATTCACAGCTGGGTTTTCCTCTTTGTTTTAGTGCCTGTAATGCCTACAAGGACTCTTGCTCTAACATGGAGAATTATAGAGCACCTGAGTCCTGCCAGGGTGCAAGGCTCCTCTCCTGATGGCAGAGAAATAACCGACAACATCCTATTCATGACCTCTGCATGCACATACGTACCCATATACCTGTGCTTTATTTACGGCTAAATGTTCTTCTCATTACTTGTGATGCAGAAGAAAGCATTTGAAATTTGCATTTGTGTGACTCAGGTAGAATGGAGCAAATTGCTTTTAAATAAAACCTGCTGAGAAAAAAAAAAAATAAAATCACCATTTACATTTCACCCAATATGCATGTTTTTAAAAGTCCTGAAGTATTGATCACAGTAGTTAGGCGTAATCAAAAAGCTTCCAACAGGGTCATAAGCACTGCTCTGCCTGTATGGTTTTTTGTTCTCAGCATTAGGAACATCTCCCTTGAGTTTTTCTGGAGCTGTATTAATTGGATGATTAAAGCAAAAGCCAGATCAATTGGAATTTGAAGAGATGGTGAATGCTATAATAAAACAAAAAATAAAATGTTGTCTCTACATGGTTAAAAAAATCAATAAAGTTTAGAGGAATAATGCAAAGAACGAAAATAAGAAAAGGCTAATTGCTCCATCTTTTTGCAGAGTTATTTCCTGAGTCACTTTCCAATCTTTATTCTTTTCTTTTTATGTCTCTGCAGAATGACCCTTGCTCTCCTTTTTCACACATATGCAAAACCACAGCTACATTAACAACTCTGCTGCTTGCTCCCTTGATTCCTTTTCTTTCCTGCTTAAAATTGCCCTTTCTGGCCTTATTACACACAGTGGCTAATGCACTCAGCTTGGAAAGAGGAGATCTAGGTTCAACCCATATTTCTACCCCTAAATAACTGTATAATCTAGGGCACAATATTTAATGAGTTCCCCACTTGTCTAATAGGAATGACAGTATTCATTTGTCTATTCTGACTATTTAAATTGTCAGCCCATCTGGTAGGATCATTTCCTTTTCAGAGTCAGAGTTCAGATCCCGTTCTTAGTTTGGGTCTATTGGCACTACAGTAGTTGGGGAAAAGAAAAAAAAAATTAAAAAAGGGAATCATACAAGTAAATTCAGTTCTACAGGGGGAAGTGGCAATATTTGCAGTTATATTAGGGATCTGTTTAAACACTTGTCTCAGCAGTGCCCAACTCTGAGAAAAAGCTGGGAGCTGCACAGCAATACTTCTGCTGCTCAAAGTGCACCTCCATTAATTGGCAGAATGAAGGACAGGCTGTTAACTTTCCTGCTGGTGCTCTGCGTACTGAAAAGATGGATCTTCTAAATAAGACATTGTATCCTGTGGCTCAGTATCATTTCCAGGCACCAACCCATCCTCTGTTTCTTTTTGAAACTTGGGCACTTGTTCCTCTCTGATGGCCTGGAGGTGGTCTTTTCAACCCAAATTGGAACACCTAAATAAACGTGCAGTCTTGAAAAGATCCTGAGTACTCAGCTGTCGTGGTTTAACCCCAACCAGCCCCCAGCCCCACACAGCCTCTCACTCACTCCCACATCTGCAGGATCTGGGAGAGAACCAGAAGGGTAGAAGTAAGAAAACTCATGGGTTGGGATAGATACAGCTTAATAGGTAAAGCAGGAGCTGTGCAGACAAGCAAAAAAAAAAATAATTACTAGGAATTAATTCACTGCTTCAATTGGCAGGCAGGTGTTCAGCCATCTCCAGGAGAGCAGGGCCCCATCACGTGGAACGGTTGCTTGGGAAGACAAACGCCATAATTCCAAATATTCCCCCTTCCTCCTACTTCACCCAGCTTTTCGTACTGAGCATGATGTCACACAGCCTGGAACATCTCTTTGGTCAATTGGGAGTCACCTGTCCTGGCTGTGTCTCCTCCCAACCTCCCAAGCACCCCCAGCCCCCTCCCCAGTGTGGCTGTACAGGGAGCAGGAAAGGCCTTTGGTTCTGTGTTATCAACCCTGTATTTAGCACAAATCCAAAGCACAGCCCCACACCAGTCACTATGAAGAAAATTCACTTTATACCAGCCAAAACCAGCACACCAGCACTCATTGCAGAAGATTAGGCTGCTTATTTAGCTCTTTGAAGATGGAGTCCAAACATTTAAGCGCCTTATTTGGAAGATTTTGGGTGCACGCTTCCCCTGTCTCCAGCTGTGGCATTGGATGCGTTCCAAGAAGTCCAGGGCTATCCACAAGTAAATGTTATTCCTCTTACTGAGAATAATAACTTGTATCATTCCCAACTAGATGTTAAATATTTTCAGGCTATGCAAACAGCTATCTCATAATTTAGAGAGTTTCAATTTGAAGCTTGAACTCATCCTGGTGTTCCATCTCCTCTCCCTTACCTCCCCACCCTCATTGCCTCAACTTTCCTGTCAATGAACTTCGCTTCAGATAAAAAACAGAAGGCCAAAGAACAGGCTTCTCCACTTGGAAAATGGGGAAAAGTGGAGAGGTATTTTTCTCTCCTGAGGACTGTGCCACCGGTGTTAGAGTGAGGAATGAACTGATGTGTCGTGAAGTGCTTCCTTATCACCCAGAGAGCCCCGACACAGAAGGACTTAACAGCCCCGGTGAAAAGCTGGGGGAGAGTGCCCTGATTCATGTCACAGGCAGTGGGAATACAGAGGGATGTGGAGGCAGTGCGAATCAGAAGACCTCTATTGATTTCAAGTCAGAGGAATGACACTGATTTACAGGAGCAGAGTATCTTATATTTTAAGATAAAAGGTGAAACCTTGATTCCTTTGAAGCCAATAGCAACTTTGCCATTGACTTCACCTAAGCAGTTTTCAATTTTAGGAAGACTGACCTGATCTTATTTAAGGCAAAAATTAAGCAGCTTTGGGGACAATTTTTAAAGAATTCTTACCCCTTTGTTTCTCCTCCTGGTAAGTGTCATATTTCAGGGCTTACACTAAACTAACAATAATAGTAATTAAAATTCCCTATGTTTGTTTTATTTAGTGTCTTAAATTTACTAGATATATCCCAGGCAAACAACTGAACTCCATTCACCTTGCCCTGAAGAATGGAAACTCCAAGGACAAACCTATAGATAGAGATTAGAAGGAAAGAAAAAAAGAAAGATATATTGCTTTTAATTAAAGTACATATCCACTAGGCAAGAGTGGGCCTTTAGGAAACAGGCTTTAACACAGAAGAAGTGAGAGATCTGTGAATAGTCGCAAATAACCTTATTGGGAGGGGAGGGGAGAGAGTGGAGAGAGAAGAAGAGAGTGGAGAGGGAAGAAGGCAGGAGTTTATGAATGTGAAAATGGATATTAATAGGGGGTGAAAGTGAGACACATAAGCCATTAAGCAAATCTCAGACTGCAGATCAACTGAGCTGTGCTGTACTTTAAAGCAACCCTAACTGAAGGTTTGTCTTCACACACATCTCCTCTGGTTTATATGATGTGTCTAGTGGGGGTGTGTCTGTGAGACAGTTTCCAAATGCCATTGCAGAGAATGGAAATTTTCCTCCACAAAGAGATAAAAATAATTCTCCTTCATGGTTGGGTATTGGTTTTGGTTTATCTTCAACTTTTTTTTTTTTTTTTTTAATCATAGTTTCCCATCCATTAAAGCACCATTCTCTTTTGTTGAAATTTTGGAAACTAAAATACTTTAAAAGTCAAAATTCACTAATAAGAAATTCTGCCTCTCTGTGTGTCTTTAAAGGCCACCTTTACCTCTCCCTTTTCTTCTTCTACGCAACTTCTGACTGACTTACTAGGTGGTGTTACTTTGCTCTTTGCTGTTGCTCAGCTGGTACTTGAGCCTGTGACCTTAATTACATCTAGGTGGCCTTTCTATTGTAGCAGAAGTAGCAACGAGAGAAATATATAAACTTGTATATGTGTATGTATTTATTTTATATATAAAGTTGTGTAGCTCACAATATACACATTTAATATCCTTGCTACTTTCTGTTCCAGAGGAAAGCTGGAGGTTTCCTTTACAATTTCAGTTTTGGGTGATTGAGAAAATGAACTTCTATTCCCCTGAAAAGCTGGGACTTTTACTTGATGTTTAGGCCAGGGATCTATCTTAATCTTACAAGATTTGTAAGGTTTTAGTAGCAGCTAAGGGGAAAATGCCACATTTCTCTTATTTATGAGTGACTTTGAACTTATGGAGAAGCTCGTTTATATACATCTGGATAATCTATGTCTATAGTTAAAGCCACTCTGAAAAAAAAAAACCCAACAAAAAAACCAAACCCTAACCTTGGAAAGCAAAAATAATAAAAATAATACAAAAACAGCTGTATGGAAAAATGTGTAGATATGAGCCGAACACAATGAGGCATTTGCTAGGGGATGAGGAACCAGAAAATTGCAAGCATTTAAGAGAAATGCTGCTTATTTTAAATTCACTTGCACATCCTATAGTAATATGCCTCACTATGGTAGACTGCTAGGCAGAGGGGGAAAAAAAGCTTTGTGAGTTGAATAGCTACCCACTGATTGTAAACATGAGGAGGAACTCTGCGAACACAGTGCTGAAATATAGGGTAATTTCCTCTTTATTAGAGTCCATGAAGTCTGCTACATTAATGGTTAGGCTCTGTATACAGTGCATATAACAGAATTATACAGATATTTTCTGCAGTTCTTTACTCGCTTTTTTAAGTTCCTTCGGGGAAAAAAAAGTAAAAAGAGCAAAATATCCTTAATTTTTCCTGTCCTCCTGTCATGATACTTCCCACTTCTTGTATTAATATGTAGTACAACACAATCTGTGATTGACATCTCTGTAATGCTCTACAATGCCCAACACTGATTTTAAGGTGAATTTAACTTATATAGGTACCTCAACTCAGTCTTTTTTATTGCTTTTTAAGGAGAGAAAAGACAAAGAAAATTAGTGTTTGAGGTGGAAAAAGAAACTGGTCAGTGTATGATGTAGTCTGTCTAAGGGCTAGGCATTCTAGCATGTGAAGTCTTCACCTCAGAGGGAGGCCTAGATCTGGCAATGAGAAAGGAGACATGGTCCCTTCTATGGGTCACACTGGGAAGATTGTGGAGAGCCCACAGTGGCACTGCCACTGTCACTTGGCTGTAGCTGAAGCAGCCTTTGGAAAACGGCTTGATTTTCTGCCAAGAACATGTGGGATTAGTTCTCCTGAATGACCCTGACCATCACCCAAGACCCCTGTCTGCTCACTGTCATGGCGAGGGAGTCCCTTTTCACCTCAGTCCTGGACACAAGTCCCCGCCTCAATGACACCACAAGATCCTGTTCTCCAGCCGTGTCTCCTGAGTGGACCTCAGACCTCATCTGTTGGGGTCATCCCTCAAATGGTGCCGTGACTTTTCTCCAGCTCCATCTCTTCTTCATCCTGATGGGATGCGTGGATAGACCCTGGGTCTGATTCATTCCTTCACAGTTCCCTGTCTCCACTTCTTGTGTCAGGACCCCACAAGACATCTCTGTTGATGAGGGTACAGGGTCACCTTGGCTTGCATCCCACCCTTTGTGCCCCCTGACAGAGAGTGAGGGGAGAAGAAAGGTGCTTGCCAAATGTATTTTAGAAGAGACAGCGTTCCATTTGTGATAGGAACAGGCCATGTCCTCTGCACGCAGAACATGATGTGCTGGGCTTTTTTTCCTTAAAGCAAAAATAAGCAAAGTTCCATTCTGTGTACAGTGCTCTAACACTGGGGCATTGGGGCATGGTAAAGCCTTTTATACTCCATTTTTTCTCATCTTACTTATGCTGTTTAAAAGAACAAAGTGTTCCAGGTTCATCTTCTAGATATATTGGAAAAAAAAAAGGCAGCATTTTTCCAAGAAGGGGAAACAAGAAGGAAAGGGCCAGTTTATCACCATAATGCCTCATTTCAGGCTTCCAGAGAAGAAAGACAACATCAGAGGAACTCATAAAAAAAAATATTGCATTTGTCCTAGATGGGACACAACTTATCTAGAGGATTACTCTTTATTTCTTTTCTATAAGAGCTGTTCCAAGATTAGATGATAGTGATGAGGCTAATGTTGATTTAAAATTGTGACATTTGGAGAAGAGTAGTCCATGGCATGTTTGTTAAAGGCGGGGGAACAATTCTTACCTTGCTGAGGACTGAACTTCTCTTTCAGATTTCCTTGGTAAGCCAGACATTATCAAGTTCCTCGGGCTTTACTATGACTATTGGTTAAATAAAATATAAAAATTAAGGGAAAAAAAAAAAGTTAAATTATTACAGTAATGTAAAAGAGAATTAAAAGGCTGAGATAAGAAACTTCAAATCTGTTGATCGTTGTAAATATTAGAAATTTTTGTTATCACTATTTTTAAACTTTTTCAGTGTGCCAGATCAATACAGAGAATGTATTTTAGGTCTGGATTTTTATAATGATGATCAATATTATTAGCAGCAATAGAATTAGAAAAAAGACCTGAAACAACATAATTCTTTGTTTCTTTTATGTCAAATCCAGTGTTTTGTGTTTCTTTTTCTTACGGATGAAATTTAAGTGAAGGTTTATCAGAAAGGTTTCTTCTGTTATCGGAGCTGCTTTGACTATGATTCCTCCTTTCTCTTTGCCAAGCCTGTGTTTGCAAAACAGAAAATCCCGAATCCAAGTCCCTGCATCTGGTGTCAATTGAAATAAAACAAAGACAGGCTCATTTTAGCCACATAATTTAAGAAAGAAGACAGTATGATAACATTTAGAACAAGCCTCATACACACCAGCCAGCCATTATCCTTCAGAAGCAGGTGGCAGATGGCATGAAATCATCTTCGTCAGACCTCCAAAGCTTCGCTGCCACATTTGGGAGCATGGTTCTTGTAATGACTACTTGCATATTCATACTGTGTGATGGGCACTTCTCGATTTCTGTGCACCTCATTTTGGGAAGAAGCTAATGTGGCTACACATGTACTTTATTGCACCATTCACATTTGGCATCATTAAGAGGAAGGAGAAGATGATTTTTTTTTCTTCCCTTTTTTCTGGGTGCATCCTTCTCTGCTTGCGTCAGAATGGCACAGGGAATCAAAATGTGTGGCAGTCTGGAGCACCACGACTTGCCTGAAGCTGTGATGAGATCAGCCTCTGTGTAATGCCTCCTGTGAAATAAAATCAGGGTTAGTCCTCCATGTCATATGGACACATCTGACAGAAATAGACTGTCCTTCAGATCTAGAGCTCAAAGGTTGCTCTCCAGTTTTCATGACATGGTTGTCAAATTCCTTTTCAAAACTGGGTGTGCGAAGATATCAGTGGTTTAAAAATCATCAGGGTGAGGCATATTGCTTTTTCAAGACTGCCAGGAGAATCAATTGCAAATCTAGAGAATTTACTTTGGGTCATGAAAGAGTAGTTTGCTCATACCTTGCTTACACTGCTGAGTCCGTTTTGCTGATGGGAGTTCAGGCACGTCCATGATAAGATTCCTTCCGACTTCAGTGGGGTGTCATATATGAATAAGTCTCAAGGCTGGGCTGCAGGCATTGTAGTACCTTATGCTTCAATTAAAGACTTTTTAAAGCTAGAGGGTGCAGGAATCAGCTTTGGATTCCTGCAAGTGCTCACAAATGCAGAAAACCTGAATCCCAAGAGCTCAAAAATGCAGCAAAAGAAAAACAGATTCATTGCTCCAGTCTGCATCAACATCGGCCCCATCAGCTTCCAATCCTGAAACCACCATTACAGAAAGGGAACAAAGGAAAACATGACTGATTTTGATCTTTCAGCTATTTCCTCTGTGGTCAAAGGCAGCATGGTATCTTGGAAATCCTCTGACAAATTATATATGGCTGTCAGAAGTCACTGCCACTGACGTTTCCACTAGCAAGAAAAACATGTTCTAGCATTGCCTCTAGCACTTCATTTCTCCTGCCCACAGGAGAGCAAAAGGCAAGGCCCACGGGTTTAGAAGATATGATCATGCCTGACACGTGAGTGAAGGGTGCAAGCACACATGGGAAAGCAGATCAGAGAGCCAGAAGACCTGCAGAAGAATCAGAAAGTAAGAAGCAACCTGTCTTGGTTCAGAGTACTTGCCTACTTCATTTCGTGGTTTCCAGGACATTTCTTAGAATGGATCTTCACTGAATCCCCAGGTAGCAAAGTGCTTGTGCTCAATTTAAACACATGCTTAATTTACGCATGTAAATAGTCCAATTTGTGTTGTATCAAGACCCAATTCTTTTTCATTAAAACCTTATTTTAAAACTTAACAATGTTACTACTGGTTGCTTTCATCCTCTTCGAGTGGCACTTTTTCTCTTTATTTTCCTTGTAATTTTGCTGCATTAAAACATTGCATATTCATATAGCAGCTACAACTTTCGGCTCAGGAAAACACTCTGCCTTCTAAGACTGTTCTGCTCATCCAGAAGATATTAAATACAGATATACACTGTGACATCTGGACAGAAATAACCCTACAGTCACATTTTACAAAGGGAGCCAAACCAGAAGAAGAGCTCAGACACGTAAAATGAACATTAATGGCATCTTAATGTTCCTCATCTGCCTCTAGAGGGTTCGAATATGTTGCATCACAGCCAGTTCTAGAGGAGCTTTATCAGCAGATGGAGCCTTGTAGGAACTCAAAATACTCTATCAGATACATTAATGCCCCAAACTGATACATTATGATTTTTTTTTTTTTCCCCCGGGAAGGAGGGATGCTTTATAGTTAATTATATATATTTTGTTTTTGTTATTAAGCCAATCAGTATTTGCTTGCAGGCATCGAAAGCTGGTAATTTTTTCTAATTTTTTTTTCAGTTTGCCAAGGGTGATTCATATTCATAGAACATTATGAGAGTATTGAGAAGGGGAAAGGAAGCTTTTTTTTTACAATTTTGTGCTGATTAGTTTCAACAGAACTTTATAGTTCATCCGCAGCAAAAACAAAAAGGAAGCATGCAATAACAAAAGAATTTGAGTGATGTATATGAATGTTCCTGCACATGTTTATGCCATTATGAATACAGGGTTCAAGCTGATAAGACACATGGGTGCAGAGAAACCCACTGGATAAGAGGAGGAATGAAAGAAGAAATTTGAGTAAAGCAGAAACTATGGAAAGAAAGATGATTTTTAACATTTTGTAACCAACAACTATTGGTGCAACTTTTCTAAAATCTGTTCTTAGAAGTTCTGTAAGGTCTTTCTGCAGACATCTCAAGTAACAGTAGGCCGGATGTTCTTCATGTGCAAACAATGTTGCCCCTTGGGAAAAAAAAAACCCTAAAAACAACGTGATGATACATGCCTTGTGTGTATTCAGTTTTATGAGATTATGGTATTTCAGATAATTGTGAGAGAGGAACTCCTTGTGCAATCGGATTTTTTTATGTGTAACAAGACACTCAGGAATTAATTTTTGGAGTGGAACTGTTCCCCAGGACTGTGCTGTTGGTATTAGTTTTCTGATTCTGGAAGATGCAACTGCTTTTCCCATTCAGTTTTCTCAGTCCATGACCAATATAAACACATGTAATTTCTCAGTGGTTTTTCTTTATGGAGAAAACGTGACCTGTGACTTGTGTCACTGTCTGCGGAGAAAGAAGCTGCTCTCAGGCTGGTACCATGCTTTTTAGTCTCAGGTCCACTGGTTTAATTTAATTCCTTCATGGAATGGGTCAAAAATTAACTGCGGTCCTTTGCCTAATGAGCTGTAACATTTCTGCTATCCAAACAGCTTGGTCAAGGAAGTTAAATAGTATATATCTGGTTGAAACTAGAGGAATAATTCAGTGTAGTGTGATTTAACTTAGACTTTTCCAGGATTGGTTAATATCGTATTAGTCTTCTTAGCTGTGCTGTGTATTTGTAGCTACTGCAGCTTTTTAGCTCTTTAAGAGTATTCATTTAATGGATGTGAAGTAAAGGCATATTTTGCCCACACACGTAGACAAAGATATTAAAATACTGAATTTTTGCTACTTGGTTCCCACTAGCTGTGTTGCTGTTACCTCATTTGAACAAAAAAAAAGAACCAAAAATTTTTCTCAAATAATTTTATTATCTAAGAAAACCATCACAGTTCACATACATGAACATCCAGAAATATTTGTATAAACTCATCTGTCAAAAAACTTTAACTTGTGATTTTGATAAGTCATGTTTCTCTTTTAGCCCTGTTTGGCCCATTCTGTTTACATTTATAGGCTTCTACAACAAATACCTTGACTATGTGTTTGAAAAGTCCCTGAAATGACAAATATTGATTTCAGTCATTGCCTTCTGGAGTTAATATTAAACAAACACGTTGTGAATAGTGAACCCATTTCAAATTAAGGTTAAATAGACCTTTTAGTTCCACACCGAGGTCCTGATTCCTTGACTTCCCATACCTGGAGTGACCAAGGACTTGTTGAATGAGACCCTGAGCATCTTGACCTAGTGGGTGGTGTCCCCAACCATGGTGAGGGGCTGGAACTAGAGGAACTTTAATGCTCCTTCCAGCTCAAGCCTTTTTATTATTCTGTGATTCCAAAATCTTCAGAAACCGTAGTGAATCCCTTCTGAATGTCACCTATCTCTTTCCATCAACTATATTGGGAACCTCAAGCAACTACAGTTTGACTTCAGATAAGTCATACAAGAGTTTAAAATTAGTTGGTACCAATGAATGTATTAATATCTTATATAAGTCTCTGAAATGGTGTGTGTCCTTCCCAGGCACTTACCTGGATCTTTTCTAGTCAACTCCAGTTTTACTCTGCTGAAGGAATCATGCTTTACTGTATTCTTTGGCATGCTGCATTGCTGAAAGAGCACAGGGGTTAAAACTCGAGATGTTAAGCAATAATTGATATGTGCCATGAATTAGCAAAAGAGGAAAAAAAAACCCAAACAGCAAACCAAAAACAAAACCCAAACCCCAGGAAGATGAACATGAGTTTCAGTTTCACAGGAAGGCTGTTATTGGCCCTGTAAGCAGCTAAAAATTTACACACAGCCACATCTTAAGTAATGTGTTGAGCTGTCCAAAAGGTAATTTACATGCTGTCAAGGCAAACAAGAATATGCTCACAAATTCAAGAGCAATATATGTGCAATTTGCACAACATCAATTCTTTGGTTCTTTTTTGGATGGAGCCATCGCCATCAATTAAGTTAGTGACTCTTTGATTCAAATTACTTTTTGACACATAGTGAACAGAATGGCTCACAAGAGCATTATTTCCCCCATTGTTCCCTTGGCAGCCATAGAGTAAATGCAAACAGGTGGAAGTGTGGAACATAGCTGCTGCTGAATCACATAACTGACCAACTAGGAAGAATCAGGATAATAAATGCAAAGAATATTTTGAGGTGGGAGACAGTGGAAATGGATATTTACATCCTCCCTGTTGTTCAGCTTTTGACGTAACAGCGCCAGTCTGCCAAAGAGCGTTTAATAAAAACCCTGAGCCAGATTCTCAGATGGTGAAATATGCTCTACTTCCACACTGCACCCATAAGATAGAGCCATTATTGGAATCAGAGCACAGAATTGGCACTCTGTAATGGTATATTCAAAGGTGCAAAATTCATCTAATAAAGCCCATGTTTTTTCCACAGAACAAGCACAAGAGCAATTGGTCAAATATGAGTCATGAGGTGAGGATCAGATGACACTTTTGTTTCATTTATGGTGCAGCGGAGACTTGTCATCAGCATAATGTTTAACTAGTTCCTGAAATCTGTGGTCTCACAGATGAAACAGGACATAAATAGCAGTTCCTTGTAGTGGGGAGGCATTGATAACCAACCACTTCTCTTTCTTTCTCATGCCCTGTATTCCAAGTGCAATTGTACGTCTCAGAGGTTTTCTGAGTCCTCGGTGGATTAGGATTTCACCTTGAGTCAACCCTGGCTCTGTGCCTTCACTTCCTTTTTGTTTCTCAGCCTGACACAGACTCATCAACATTCCACAGAAGAGTGGGTTTTTGGGTTTTTTCCCCTGCACCTTATACAGCTCTGAACAGAGAGTCAGAGCCTACCATGTTATTAGCAACGCACATGTGGAAGACAACCCGCATCAGTCTGACAAAAAAAGGATACCGAATACTAAATTAATATCTAATAAACTGTTAAATAAAGTGCTTTGGGCAAACATTTAAAATTAAATGGGAGGCAGCTGGGTCTTGCCACAGGTCTGGACCTCAGCCTGTCTCTCTGCTGATGATTTTTATATGGCAGCCATGCAGAGCAATGAACAGCATCATCACATTGCCTGGAGATGTGTTGGTTTGGGAACTGCTGACATCACTGTTATCAAAGCCTTCTGCACTGTAGAAGGTTATGATGTTCATGCAAGGGCTTTCATGCTTTCATTTAAGCTTAACAGCTTGCAAAGGAGAATTTCCATTTATAGAGGTCCTTCGGGGATGCTAGCTGGTCTGTTTGGCATGAATGACTGACACACCATGGAACAGCAGCAATGATATGTGCTATACATAAGCTAACAATGATTGATTAAAGTAATAAGAGAGGGAAGATACTATGCCTGAAGAGACAAATGATATAAGCAGCTTGCCTACCAGTATGGAGATAACTGAAATAAGAATAAATGTTGACAATGGATTATGTAAGTCATTGATGGCATTTAGATTTCTGTAGAGGATGCAGAAAAAATAAAGCATCAGTCATTTCGTTACATATGCCTGTTCATTTTCCTTCTCCATCTCCAGCTTCCTATTCCCTTAGCTGAACATTCATTAAAGATAAATCTCATGTCTTTCACTAATGACTGGACCATACTTGGAGGGCCGGGGAGGAACGGTGTGGTCATCAGCTCCTTTATCAATTGTACTTAGCCGCAAGTGCAATCAGAAACTGTTCTGGACTTGGTCTCTGATAATAAGCCAGGGCATGATGTATGCAACAGAAATAGTTGAGCAACTAAGGTCTACTTTAGTGATCATAATGTATTCAGATATGAATTATTCCTCTGGGTATGTGAAAATAGAATCTCAGAAGTTAATGTAACTTCTCTCCCTCATCACCCCCCTCCTTTTTTTTTTTTGAGACTGGTTTGGATCTAATATATGGAATAATTTTCAGGAAGTGAAATGATATCAACAGAAGTGCAGAAAATCGACCATTATGAAGAAGAGAAAAAAAAAATGAAGTATGAAGTTCTGTATCTAATTGGCAGGTATAGAGGATGGATACCAACTATATTCATCCCAGTAAAAAGTATCAAAAATAGGACGAGAGATAAGGATGTGGTAAAGCAAAGATAATAAGGAGGAGCAGAAGGCATTTGAAAAGTTCAAAGGATATGTTAAGTGGGAGGAATGGGCAGATAATATGTGTAGATAAAGCAAGTAAGAAATAATTGGAGTGAAAATGAACACTGAACATGAAACAGGCCAAGACATCTCAACCCCACAGGGTTTTAAGATATTTACACAATAGTCAACTGGGAAAAGGGTAGTCTTTGTAAACTTGATAATGAATTAAATTTTATATAACGTATCAGCACCACAAAACATTCTGCTCCTTATTCCAGTACCTTATTCAAAGTCTGCTGGAGTTGGTGCCAGTCTTTCAGTAGATTTTCAATGATCAGATCAAGTCCTATTAAAATTATATATCAGGTAGGTTGAACATTCATAACCTAGGAATTTAGGCTCAAATCCTCAGCAGGCAGCTAGGCACCTAAGATCCATCTGGTCCTTGGTCTATGAAATGCCTTTGAATATCCGATCAGTTTGTTTTTAAAGCAGGTTTCACCTCCATTCAAAGATTTTTTTAATATATATTAAAATGTAATAATCTAACAAATGCAAAAAAATGATAAAAAGAAACCCAGTCTAATAAAAATCTTAATAAATTCATAATGAATTGAAAACCAAGAACACCAAGAGTAAAATAATAATAAAAAAATAAGGCAATAAAACTGTTAATTAAATAGTCTCTATTTTTATATTGATTTTAAAACCTTCTGATTGGGGAAGAAAAATACAAGTTTAATAAGACATTTACAGTATAAAGAAAAAATAATCTAAGATATTTTCAGAGTGATAGTTGCAAACAGAAATATCCCCATCAGCAATGATAGTCACCTGGCCAATTCATCTGGCCAGACCCTTCCCGTGGTGCATTTGTCCACTGAAATGAATGATCAAACTGTGAGCAGAGCAGCAGTTTCTCAGTGCGGTGCAAGGAGAGTGAATAGAGACAGGCATTCACAACAACTCAAAGTAGGACAGATCTATTATGTTCATTGCTTGTGGAGTTAAAAACCATTCCTCAGTTCAGGTGCAGAAAACACAGTAATTTGTCCGGTTCTTAGGCTACACATAAACACAGAACCATAGATCCCTGGGGAGCGCCACTGGTAACCAGACACCAGCTGGATGTAATTCCAGATTGCACTCATCCAAGCCATTTGCAGCCAGTTTCTCCAGGAGAATACCGTGGGAAATGATGTCAAAGGCTTTACTGAAGTCCAGGTAGAGTCCACATCCGTAGCCCTTCCTTCATCCACTGAGCAGGCCACCCTGCCATAGCGGGAGATCAGGTGGGTCAAGCTGGGCCTGCCTTTCACAAACCCAGGCAGAATTGCACAGAGATAGGAATTGCAGGCTACAAAGAAGACATACTGCAACCACTAAGCTGCTGCAGAACAGGTTTTCTTAATTTTATTTTTTCTTTTTTCTTTGTTTTGTTTTGTTTTGTTGTTTTTGTCATTTAATTTTTATTTGAGAGCATGATAAGTTGAGGAGAACATCTTTACCAGTGCCCATGTAATGGGACACCAGCATTTTCTGCTTCCTTCATCAGCAAGCTGCTTTCCCTTATTGGTCTGGTAATTCTCATTCCCCACAAGAAATCTAATGTCTGTACAATTACTGATGAAATCAAAGCAAAATATTCAGAGTTATGTGACTCTTCTTGAGGCAGAACTGTGTCTCATTAATGAGCTGTGTTGCCACACTGAGGTTAGTAAATAGCATTAACCCTAATTTAATGGTCAAGAGAATGAGGCAAATGTTAAGAGCAGAAAGTGCAACTTCTCAACTAGGGAGTGAGTCAGCAGTAGAGCAAGACGGGGTATACATATTTTCTTTCCCTGACACCTTCCTGTTCCTTCAGCCTCTATTTTCAATACTAGACATGGCACTTTGTCACAGGGAGCAAAACCGAGGGAAGTATTAACTCCTCTCTTAAAAGCTTTGTGCGCTTTTGGGGGTTTTTTTAATGTTTCTTTGTTTGCCCATTAGTTTGTTTTCTAGCAGTGTACCATGACTTAGCAGATCAGTTCAAAAAGAAAAGGAGTTGGGGGGGTGGAATAAGAATCAGTAGAGTACTTTTTATTAATTGGGTCAGGTTATCTGCCTGTCAGCAAGAGGGAAAAACATGCATTTGGCATATTGCTGCTGAGCATGCTTTCTATTTCATCCCAGTGCACACCTCAGCTGTACCCAGCATTTAATAAGCATTATATTTAGTGCCCTTTAAAAAAATGATTGAATTATTGCTCTTTTTATGGTTCTATAAAAGCCTTTAATAATTTGGGGGCAGCAGCTTCATCTTGCCTGCCTGGCCAATCCTCACTGAGTGATTAAATTATTCATGCAGGTTTCAGTTAACTTTGTTTACTGTGACCAGCTCATCGTGTCTTTGGTTTGGAAAGTGAAGCCGAGTAAGTGCATGTATCTTCTTTGTTCTGGGCATGAGTGGGTTGCAGTGGGGATGGCAATGGGGTGTAAATCAGCAAAGCCTTATGTGAAAAAAAAAAAAAAACCCACAAGAAAAAAAACCCCACCAAAAATGTATGCAAAGAGAGTGTTTATATAAAATTCTTTCTAATAACTACCCAAACTGTCCTGGAGGACACAGAGGGAAGGGAGAAACTCAGAAGAGCTTGGTTTGAGACAAAATTGCCAGAGGTTTTTGTTTCACTGCTACGGCTGAAACTGGGTAAAGACCCATGAAGTCAAAGTAAGGAACTTCACTGAGGGTTAAGGCAGGATTTTGGATTTCTATAGTTATGGGTAGTGACAGTGAAATCATTCTCTTAAATGTGCTGTGGTTTACTTGTTCTTTCCTTCACATGTAGAGAAAATGCGTTAATTTGTATAATTTTCCAATAATAGAATTGACTTACATTAGTGGGAAGAAAAGTAAATCTCTACAATAAGACAACTTCATCCCATGATGTCATGACAAATGCCATTCCATCTGTTAGGTGTGAGATCTACCCCCACAGCCTTAAAACCACACTTCTGTCAACTTTGAGCTGCAGGATCCATTTTAGCATCTTTAAGATGCAGCTTTGATGAATTGACAGTAAACAGTTTGTAGAAATAAGCATTTGAAAGGAAACCCAAACCTGATGCCTCTCTGATTATCAGCTTAAAAAGTACCTGCGTAACTGAAATATAATTTTTCAGCAAAGGAGTCTCTACTTTACTAATTGGGGTGAAAGTTTATAACAGTTTAATAAATTACTTCTCTTGAACTGTGTTGTTTTTTGGACCTGAGAGATTGTCCTTCTTGTGTTTCTGGGACGTGGAAATACTAAAAAAGGAAAAAAAAAATCCTGTTGTGTTGAAAAAAGAGAAAGGCTTAAAAATAAAAAATATAAATGTTAAATATTTTATTTTTACCTACACACACAGATATTTTGGGCTGGCAGCAACTATTACTTTCTACAACAGACACACAGACTTGGAAAGATGTTGTCATGTTTTTCATTGTTTGTTTCCTTGCTTGCTTGTTTTTCCATCCATGATATTTTTTTAATTATTTTTTTGAGTGTGATGTGCATCATTTAGGGAAAAAAATAAGAAACAGTGTACTACTAGATCCTAGTCCTGCAATCCTAGTCCTCACCAGGGTATTATTAAATTCCTCCCACTTCGGGAATTTTCCTCATGTCTGTCATGTTTTGCAATTTACTTCTAACTTACTGTTGATAACAGCTCCTTTTCCTTAAAAGTAATTTTTCCTTAAAGGAAAATCCTCTTTTTTGTTATTTTAAGTTGTTCTTTCCTTCTGTGAAGATGAGGCACAGTCTCAACTGACAGACTGTGTTTTAAGTTGCTGAATGTTGGGATTATTGCAGAATTTTTACAGTCTTGAGTTATGTCAGACACTAATTTCAGTAGCGGGCCCCCACCACGCAGGTGCTGGCAACAAAGAAAGACACTCAATGCCCTGAACAGAGCACTATTAAAATCTGATTCACCGTAGGATTTCTTCAATCACTTCTCCATCAAAAACTTCAAAGACTTATAAAAAGGCAAAATTGAAGTCAAGCTGTGGTGAATCAGGTCCCTATATACACTAACCTTTAATTTAAGGCGTACCAAAGAAATGATGAGTTGTATCTCAGGCCATGGGGAAGGGAGAATGTTTCGTGATCATTCATGGCTTAGACAAACAGCAGAGAAGGAAAGCATCTGGGAAAGGCACATTGAGTAAGAGCAGAGGACATAACCCGCCTCATATCTACGCATGGCAAATCAATTTAATGTCTTTCATTACTGCTTGAAAACGGAAACTTACATGTGAACAATAAACTTTAATCTGGTTGACAACAGTTTAAAAAATGCTCTGGAAGCAAGTTTCGGCTGCATGACATACTTTATGACACTTATTAAAAAGACATACTTGTAAGTCAATTAACCTGCCCAATGGTACATTTTAACTTGTTTTCTATTAGGAAAGGCAGCAAAAGGGCAAAGTTTTTCATTTGGGAAAGTTCTAAG
The DNA here is from genome assembly GCA_013398115.1 of Falcunculus frontatus. Classification (NCBI taxonomy): domain Eukaryota; kingdom Metazoa; phylum Chordata; class Aves; order Passeriformes; genus Falcunculus; species Falcunculus frontatus. The sequence continues at coordinate 44,311 of VZRV01010922.1, read as the reverse complement.
TTGATTCCTTTTCCCTCTTTAAGTGAAGGACATTGCTGGTGTCATCATTCCTAACCAGTCCAATATGAAATATAAGCCATTGGTGTCCACCAACCCATATTGTCACAGGTAATGGTTGCTTGTTCCCTAAAACTTTATAGTCATTGCAGTTTGATATGGTAATTCATTAATTACAGTAATGATGACACCACAGGATGAGGCAGTTAACAAGACACATCTATCTGTATATTACAGAGAGCATCATTTGCACCCAACAGAGGTAAGGTCGCAAAAGCATTTTAGCTGAGCTTGTCTCATCCCAAAACTTTCCTAAACATTTGGGTGTTCTTGCGTCTGTTCCATTTCCCATCCCCTTCCCTCTCTTTAAAGTTTGTTCTATTAAAATATATGTATGCACACAAACATACAGACACAGGTACAGTCTTTATAAATTTATTTTATATCTATCAATTCTCTGAATAACATGTATAAATATATCAATAGCATATATAACTAAATATATGTATATGCTGCATATATTATAAACATGCTTCATTTATAGGTGATATAAATGTGTATATATGCGTATACACTTATACATAAAGACTCATAAGTACAAAAACTCATAAAGATTTTGGCTAGATTAAAAAAAAATTAATTGCTATTTGATTTCTGGTGGCTTAGGTCCATGGCACCATGTGTTTGGAAAGGCAGAAAGGGAAGGGAGAAGAGAATTAAGATTTTCTCCCTTTGTGAAAGTATATTGCATTATACCTCTGCTCATGATATAGGGAGCTGTCAATGGGTAAAGTAGACCAATATAAATGTAGACAGGACAGGCTTTTTTTTGTCCACAGTATTGTGATTTCAACCGAATGGGTACCAAAAAAAAAAAAAAAAAAAAAGGCAGCTATATAAATGGTATATCTAGTTGCATTCTGATTAATTTAACTTGCAGTGATTATTTCACTCTGGATTCAGAAGAACATTTTAGCTAGTCATTCTGCCTAACTTGCATGATTTTAAGACATCTCCCTACTTTTCCTACTATTAAAATCATAAACTCAATGCCAAAATTGTAAACTCAACACCAGAACTGGTTGATCTGTTTGGAGTTTGACAACTAAGAGCATTGAAACTTTGTTCAGTTTTGTCTCATGTGTGTTTCAGACCAGGTTCACCAATGGTTTCAAGTTCAGTTATGCTGAATGTGCTTGAAGTTTGCCAAAATCGCTTTGATCTGCAAGTTAAAGTTATTGCAAGGCTTGTAAATGTCCTAATTTGGGTAGGATTAAAAGTAGATTTTTTTCCTTGTGAGATATTTGATAATTTTACATCAATTCTCTGCGTAGTCTTGGAAGTGTTGAACCAGAACAGCAGCAGTATTTTAATTTCTGTGATAAATATTAGACAGCAACTAGGCAGTTTAGGAGTGTGGATATACACATATTTAAGCTGTATGCTGAGCTACCCCCGAATCACCATTATTTTTGTGTCAGGGTTCTGTTTTCTTGCTTTAATTGCACACAACTGAAACTAGTACAAATTTTTAGAACCCCTCTAGCTTCTCATGGCAATGGATTGTAGTGTCACTTCATATATTTACATTCTTCTCCAGAAGATCAGAAAGGTTGTATCCTAAGACTGTCCTGGTTCTTATGGAATATCTATTTACTGATTATGGGGATGGCCATAAAGAACAAGTGGAAGGTGATGGATTGCTGCATAAATATTTAAAAACTCCTTTGGGATTTATATTTTCTGAATCTGTCTTTATTGGATGAGCTTATTTCTAATTGTATATTTTTAGTGTCTGTAATTATATACATGTATACATATTTTTGAATACATTTGCAGGAAATTAGCTTGAACAATCTATAAGAACAGAGGAAGGTCTCTGAGAGTTCCACAGCTGGAACAATATCTTCAAATATCAAGAAGCAAGTGAAAAAGAAATGAGTCAGGTAGTCACTAAGCAGGTAGCTAGCCTATGGTAGAAAAATGTGGGGAAAAAATGAAAAAAAACCTTCCGCCTTTTAAAATGCATACAAAGCAGGCCTCAGAAGGGCCTACAAACTCAAATGCTCTCAAGAGGGTTTGGGAGGGAAAAGTGCTTTTAGCAATTCTTTTTTATCTTCAGGTTTTTCACTTTATCTCTCTTTCTCGAATGCTGGAAGTTGACCCTTAGAGGGTCATGGAATCTGATTTATTGTACTGTGTTTAAATCAACAAAGTCAGTTTCTCAAAGCTGTGCTGTAAGTTGCTGGTAATCTTACTTGAACTTACCTATCTTCTTCTTCCTCCCCACTTTCATGTTTGTTTAGAGTGAGAAAGATTCCGGTATCAGGAAGCCAAGAACATAAAAGATATCATAAGAGTTGGTTTCCGGTATAGTGTGTAATTTTCCAAGTACACATGGTGTGACTGTGAACTGAATTATTGCTTTTCTTACCTTTTTTGCTTTCTTTGTTTATGTTGGGTTTTTTTTTTTTTTAAATCTAATCATCAGTGAATGATCAGGAATTTTTTTTTGAGTTCTTTAGGCTCTGTCATCTAAATCTAACTTAACCATTTTTAATTCTTTTTCCCCTTGTCATTTCCAAATGTCAAAATATATCAGAAAAATATAGGTAATATCACAAATGATCAAGAAACCAAAGCAATTATAATACATTAAATTAATCAACGCTAACTTGTGGAAAGACATTCTTTATTTTGGTACATGGTCATTAGGGAAATAGTATTAAGACTGCTGTGGATTGCTGGGAGACACAGTTTTCCACTAGTGTCTCTTTGTTCCACATAGCTAATGGGAACAGAAAACTAACAATGTTAAGTAGGTAAGATAAATAATTTATTTTCTATTTTTGACCATTGGCTAGTAGAGAATGGGGAATTTTATCATTGCTCACAAACTAAGAATGTGCATTTCTCAGAGTAAACTAGAATCCTAGTTATTTATTTTTTTTTAGAACTCCCCTTAAATTCTAGAAAAATTGAATGCTTCTGTTTGTTTAGGAAGGTTAGAAGTGACTTGGGTTGGTGTGAAAGAGTGAAAATATTCTTTCTGCTAAATATCAGAAATTTAGTTTAGGAATTTGCATTAATAAGCTCCTAAACCTCCCAGTTGTCTCTTTAAGGTCTTATTTTTAAAGATGGAGACTTCAACATTGATGCAATTAACCCAAGTAATTTACATTGGATAAATTTGGTTTAAATTCCAGCACAGCTCCCGAAGACAGCAGGCATTGTACCATAATCCAGGGGGATTCTGAGCTTGCAAACCAAGGTGCTGCTCTGAAATGTGCGTTTGGGGTGCTGACAATGAAGTGGGTTTGAAAAACCTGTTTGGTTTATGCCTTCTGACATTTGCATCATGGCTCTAAGTGTTTGAAATATTACAGCGTAAACCCCAGGAATGATCCTGCCATATTTCCATGTGGCACAGGATCTTATCAGGATCCTTCTTAATGTCTATATCCAAATAATCAACAACAGAAAATGATATTTATCTGAAAATGAACAAGAACCCTTTGGGGTAGAGTTAATAACATAACATAAGTGACTATCATTTTTTTCATTTCAGCAATAGATTAAAAACAGAAACAAGTCTCAAAGGCTACGAAATCTACAGATATAGAAGAGAAGAGATAGTGTAGTATTGAGATTCTTCTGTGCCAACAGGTCTTTCACTGTGTTCTAATGCATCATGGTAAAAATATTGTCGGTAAACCAGCTATTTTAGATTAAACATGTTACTCACTGTGAAGTACACAGAAAGTTACTGATTTTTTAACCCTTTTTGACAATAAAATTTGTTTTTAATAAAGCCGGCTAGGATTATGCTTCATTGTTTTGGGGACTTTAAGAGTGGTGTAAGTATTTGAAATTCTTCAAAGATAAGATGTCAAAAGGGATGCTTCCAACACCACCACGTGATCCCTTGTGAGCCACAGGTTCAGTCAATATTTTTGCATTACAGCTTTTAGAAAGACATTAAAGTCTTTGCACAAAGAGTGAAAGCAACACAGACTCTAGCACACTGGTAAACTAAACATTTAAATTGTCAACTTTAACTCCCTTTCTATCCCCCCTTACATGTATCCATCCTAAACGTTGGCATTTCGGCTTTCAGCAACTTAATAAAGGGTTTCGGTTTTGTTTTGTCATGGTTGTGGTTTTTGTTGTGTTTTTTTAATTCCTACTTACAGACTTCAGTACAGTCAACTCCTTACTTTGATAAAGGAAACAGACTGAACCGCTCTATTTTCTCATTATAAGGAAATTTCTAAAACCCTCTGATCACCCGGTATCTGCAAGATCATACAGAAATTTGACCCCAATGGAATAATTCATTTTTCTAATCCCATACCCTGCATAAATAATTTCCTTTTCTTTTATCTAGTTGTTCCTATATTTAGTATAGCAGCCTACACCACGGCAAACATTGTCTAGAAAAGTGTGTGGTGCTGAATTAAACCCACCAAGTAGAAACTATCATTCCCTATGGCAGTTTGTTCCAAAAAATTGTTTATCTAGGCTTGTTAAATAAGAGCGCCTGATTTCTCGTTTGAATTTAACTCCAGTGTTTAGCCATTGAGTTTGCTACTTTTCTCTGCTGAATGAAACAAATTTTCAAATTTCCAGTGCTTTCTCCTCTTTATGTTTGCATTTTAAAGCATTTCTTCAAACCCTTGGGCCCTTTTTTTGTGAGTCTTTTCTACATTTAAACTAGGTGGCCAATCTGGAGGCTTCAATTTTGTGTAATATGTCACAGCCAGTCATCCCAAAGTGGTGCCTGTCCTCCTCTGTAAAAATAGCCTTATCTCTTTTTAGGGAAGCACTTCATGGAAGCTCTGAGTGGTCTTTCTTTGTTAATTTTGTGACTGGCATGATGCCACTGCCCCCCTCAGATTCTGCTTTTCTCTTTCTGTACCTATGGCTTGAATGTGCATCTTTTGCAAAATTCAAGAGCTTTCTCTTAATTTACTGAATTAAGATACTTCTTTTTTTTAATGGGTTCAGTTTATTTTATTTGTTAAAAAGTTGTTTTTTCATTTATTAAATGCTGTGCTGATATCTCACACTCATAGCTTTTTCAATGGAATCTAAGTTTCTGCCCTTTCCAGATATATTATGAAGAATGATATAGAGAATTATTAATAACTACCACATTGGTGTGCCGTAATAAAACAAGAGGGTTTTATTGAAGTTTCTTTCTGAGGCACAGAAGAGTGAGGATTGAGAGGGAAAGTATTGCTCCTGTGGATAATTTACTTCAGGATGTTGTAGAAAAGGACAAGTCTCAGGGAGAATTTAAATATCTTGTTATCTCATGGGTAGTATAAACAGTCCTATAAATAAATGGGTGAAAAAAAGAGAAGTGGTCATTAAAAGCAGAAGGTGCTGAAATAAGTAAGAATGAAATTGCCTTCAAAATCAGGATTATAGAACATAATTCAATAGTCCTGCATTAACTTTAATGCGGGTCAGGGAACTGGCTGAAGCATAGATTACTCTCACCTCATCTGACCATAGAAAGAGAGGGTCTAATGGATAATGTGGTTCATTCACCACATTCTTAAATTTAGACTCTAATATCTGTAATCATCCTGGTAATAAACAGCTGTACTACAAGTCCCTTTTGCTGGAAATACATCACTAAGTGTGCAACAGGTAGTGCAAAGTTTCCTACCCCGAATAAAAGCCCTACTGCCCGTGGTACAGACAGCACGTATGTTCCAATCTGCTTCAAGAGGAATTATTATTCTGGTTGTGTTCATTTTCACTTTTGAGCAGTGCATTTTAAAATCATAACCACAACAAGCCCCACAGAAGCCATTAAGTAAGAAATCTTAGAAGGCTATCCAGGGCTTTGAACACAAAGCATGGGGCATTGCAATGAAAGGCTGAATGCCATCTCCTTTCAAGGAAGCAACAAGAGAGCTCTGAACTGGCAATATCCAACTGTTAGGACTAAATGAGAAGCCCAGTGACATCAATAGAGAAACCTCATGGATTTCATGGGGCCGTGGATTGGACACTTACTCACGTTCAGCAAAGCACTTACACATATGCAGATGGTCCTTATTCTCCAAATCGTTTAAGGACACGCTGAACTTTCAGTAAGTGCTTACAGCTCTGTTGAAGTCAATTTAGGCATATTTTAAAGCGGTTTGTTGAACTGGGAGGAAATGATGAATCTGGGCCTCAGTGAGTTTTATGGAAATGCATGATGTACTTAAATTTAACATATTTATGTAGTAAACTCTCAAATTTCTCCGCTGAGTCCAATTGAAAAATGAATAATACATAACCTCTGGCCCTGTGCTTCCTTGAGCTAGAGAGGCCAAGCAGCCCAGAAGCTAAATGGTTACCTATTTCTATGCCAGACTTTTCCTCAAATCCCAGCAGGAAGTTTCTACTTAATGGAGAGGCTAAACTTCTGTATTCAGCTTTCTATTCATCCCTTGCCAGGAGTATGGAAAACTGCAAGTGGATCTTCAGAGCGGGGAGAAAAATTAATAAATTTGTTAATTGTTTTTGCACCATTTCTGACTAGATCGATTTATATGCCCTCTGATTATGATTGCCTTCATATAAATTGGACACAGAAGTTGACAACTTTCATAAACTCTGTGTCAATGAGAAATACCAGTTATGTATAAAATTTAGTGGTTAATACAGTTTTTATTTTATTGCTAAGGGTTCCTCTGTAGCTGAGATGATTTAAGCAGTCAGTAACTTTCAAGGGAAAGTGCATAGTAAAATGAAGAACAATGTCTTGCTCTCCTCTCTAGCTCTTAACTTTGCCAAGAAATGTATTTCTCCTAACATCTGTTTTTTTAACAGGAACTCAATTAAGTAAAGAAACAAAGAAGCAGAAAACCCTAAAATCTGACATGAGCTTTTTGGGAAGACAGACTTCTGTTTTATTCAGGTATGTACGCAAGGAAAAAAAGTAATCATGCAATATCTTTACTTCAATGAGATTTATGGAGCACTTCTGACAACTACCTACACATTGAAATGCACTTAATTCTGTGAGTGATCTCCAGAGCTTCAGATTTGTTTCCAACCATTTTGTGCCTTATGCTGCTAAATTCTATAACTTTGCTTGCCAGGCACCATTTAGTAAGGCAAATGAGATGGATTTATCTGTGCTGAAAATATCCAGGGTTTCTGTTGCTGTTGTTAAAACCTTAATACTGTAAACACTGATGTATCAGATTTACCTATGTAAGTCAAATAGGATGACTCACAAGAATGAAACAGGATAGCTAAGTATCGGGTGTAGAGCTTTAGGCATAAATTGCTGTCTTGCTCTATGGTACGCAATTTTACAGACTAGACAGAAAACTGCTGCTCCAGGTATGCATTTGTAGGTACTTTTAGTCTCACTGTTGTCAGAGGCAGCAAAAATATCATGCTGAACACAGTGCAGATGATACCATAAAGTAATTGATATTAGTAAAAGCGTCTTTCTTCTCATTGTGAAATTCAGCATTTCTTTAAGTTAATAACTCAAGGAAGTGAATGGCTGAAATAAGTAGTACTGAAGGCAATATGTTTCTTCAGATCAGAATCTGGATGAGCAGGGAAACTTATGTGGATATACTACAATTAAGGATTTTTTTTTTTTTTTGTTTTTTTTTTTTTTGCTATTAAAAATTTTTTCTAAAATGTAAAAAAAAAAAAAAAAAGCAATGAACTGGTGTCATTTTGTGAATTACTTTTTCCTCAACCATGGCAAGAAGCCAGATGAAAAGCAGTTAGAAGACAAGGCAGCTCTGGTAAAATTTTTGTGGACATGTAGCAAGAAAGAGGATGATTTCAGAGACATTATTATTTTTGTCATTTTAATAGAGTTCCTGGCCCTGCATTAACAGAAAGTGACTCTGAGAGATATTTACCATAGTGACCTGTCATCTGTATGTACTAATATCTAGGGTGTGGGAGATTTTCACTAAAGGCAACTTTCAGGGCTGGCCTGAAGCTATGTGATGGATTTCGTAGTGTTTAGAAGGAGACCCTTGAGACCTATATAAAATCTGGAACACAGACCTACTTTCAGGCTTTCTCCCACTTGGGTAGCCCTTGCACTCACCAGATTTGTTATGATACATGAGTGCTCACAGCTGAATTACCTGCGTTGTCTATTTAAGGCTTCTCTGAGCAGTCCATCGCGTTGTAGACTGTGACACCCTTTTGATATTATATACAAAAAACACTCTCTGCAACCCCAGTTAAAAAATCAAAGTGGGGATCCTAATACCAGGAGCTATTACCCCAGACAAACTAACAAGTACCAAATATTTTGTCAGCCAGAAAGTAAAAGTTTTGGCAGAGAAACATCACATTTAACAGATATGCTATTTCGAAAGCAATGGTTGGAATGTATTTTACATCTCCACAGCTAAATAAATAAAAATAACGGTAATGCATCTCCAGGATTTTCATGTCTGTTAATCCTGGGTAGCAATGGCACAATTTAATCTAAGCTATAAAATATTGACATTTTTCTATATGTCTTTATATATACATGTATATACATAAATGAGCACAGGGCTATGTAGATGTAGAAACACACTCTGTGATTTTAGTAAGGATTACTTTTCATTTTTAGATTACAAAATACTGAAGAAGAAAGCAAGAGTGAGTCCTGCTGTTTTACACCCGCAGAAAAAAGAGAAGGTGGGAAACAAATTACGTAGTCAGTCACTTCTTAAATTGGGAAAAATACTCAAAATTTGTTTCTCAACTGCAGGCTCCTTATAGCCACTTGGAACCACTGCTTTTTATAATTCAATTCCAGCTATTGAGTGTAATAGAAAAGCATGATAAAACTTGTCTCCACTGTTCACTTCACTGTCCAGGCTGAAAAAACAAATAAAACAAAACAAAGAACAACAACAACAAAACCACTCCACACTGTAAAACAAAGGCTAATATTAGCAAAAGACTAGAACACTGGTTGTAGATCTCACAGGCATTTGTACTAGGGCTGCTCTTCTTCTCCTTACTCCCTGATAATTAGCCGTCATTTCTGCACTTCCTCATCTTCTTCGTATTGATCTTTCATCATATAATGGGTGCAAACAGCAAGAGGAAGGCTTAATAACAAACATTAAAATGAATAAATAATTGCAGCCACAAATCTTCCTCAACAAACTGATTATTTGTTCAGTGACAATATTACAAGAAATTGGCTTTACATAATTTAAAAGGACACTAGCAAGTAGAGATTTTTTTTTAATAGCATTTTTCCTCTCTACGCTCTCTGAAAATGTATGTTGGGGCCTGGTGGTCTTTTCTTTAAAAGAGTAAGGGCTTAACTTCCCAATCACTTTTCTAGCATCTTCATTTTATTCATTCTGAGGAGGTAGGAATGGCTTATCAGTGATCAGGAGTGAATTACCTTTCTCAGAGATCTACAAGAGCATTGACCCACAGTGTTTGCATGCCTGATTTTCCTGTCTTGAACTTGCCTATCTTACAGGTCTGAAAGTCGAGAGCTCTAAGTAGATCATTGAGGGTAGACAAAATGAAAAGACTGAAGGAGAGGTCAGTTGAAGAGACCCTGGGTGAGGAGAAATTTTCCCATGTGGAATGAGATTAATCCATTCATCCCCTCTCTCTGATTAGCAGTGATGCTGTGACATCCTCACAGCCACATGACGGGATAGGAGCAAGAGTAGTTTTTGGACTCCTACAATCTGCAAAGTCAAGAACACTGGCCTCCTCTCCTGCAGGACAGAGCTCAAGCCTTTGCCCTGACCCTTGCATAAGACACACCCTTATTAGGATAGTTGAGGTTTTTGTGTAAGTGGCTCAGTGCTACCAAGAACAGTTCAATAATCCATAGCTGAATTAAAATGCCAGTGAACATGAGGGAATGTCTGCCCTCAGTGAGGCAATTCTGTGCCAAGCTGTTATCACAGGTCTCCAGTACAAGCTTGATATATTATGCTTAATTCAGAAATTCACCTTAATGCAATCACTCTTATCACAGAGACTACAAGTATCAGCATCATCAGGGTACCAAAGTTTACTGCTGCACACAGTCTCTGACCTCAGTGCACACCACTAGCCATTTCAGAGCTGTCATGTGTCTGCCTGATAAAAACACCTATCTGTGACATGTCCCAGACACCTAAAATGAGAGGACTTTGAAGGTGAGAGGTCAAGTGTACTTTAGTCGCTAACATACTTCTCATTCAAAAAGCTCCGTAACAAGGTGTCCACACATTGAACAAGTAATGACCTGAAAACAGCACGATTTACAGGATGATATGCTGGCAGAAAGTTTTCTAACACCTCCCAGAAGTGCACTTTCCAGAAACCCACTGTACATAAACATAAAGGTCTGCAATCTGTCAGTTAATATTAATGTGGTCATTTGCTGGTAAGTTGTAATAACATGATGCACATGGGACTTGCTACACTGACCTTTTTGGTGGAAGTGATTCATTAAATGGTCACTCATTTAGACAGCAGTAACTATTTGCACAGCTATTAATATTTTAGAACTTAACTAGGTATTTATTGCTTTCAAAAGGAAATTTTTTTTACCAAGGTTAGCTGAAGACCAGATTTTTCATTATTTAATAAAGAAAAGAATTTGAAATACTGAAGCAGTACAAAGGGGTGGGACATTTATATGAACTGTCTAACTTCAGATTAGTCTAAATGTCTGAGCTATTATCTGTGTGCTTTTGAGCCCATCACTACAAATCATTGCTTTCGCTGTCAAAGGGTAAATCAAAATCTTCCTTTCTTTCTTTCCTGGGCTGTTTTACCTCCTTTATTCCAACATTACTTAAAGAGAACAGAGAAAATATGGAAAAGTGATGAGACCTGCTATGTCACTAACAACCTACACCCTAAACCAAGATCCACCAACTTCAATCGATACTTGCTTCTGTCACCAGGTTTACCTGACTTCTGCCAATCTGGGTTTAAAACTTGCACAAACATAAAATAAAATATAGATACAGAAATTACCATACAAACTTATTTTAGAAAATTTCTAATGCAAGCAAAGTAATTTTTCTTGATGCCCTTACAGGTGCCAGGCATCTTTCCTTTCATTTTCTCTTTAAAAGTTCTCAAAAAACAAACAAACAAAAAAAGCCAACAACAACAAAAAAAAGGTCCAAAGCTTTTGCTAGTCCTCTGGGATACTTTTGAGACTGAAGTATCTTTTTCATACTCAGCTTTTTTTCCTTTCTATGTTCTCTCAGCCTTCTGGCCATAGGTCAGTGCAAATGGGTTGTTATCCTATCTACACTTATTTTAAGTCACTCCACCCTAAACCTGTGGGATGGTCTTTATATTTTGTAAAAAATTTAGAAATTTGAGTGAAATAGAGAAGATATTTTGCTCTTAGGCTGTATGGGAGAGCCACTGGTGACTGTAGCAAGATTTCAGCCTGGGTAATTACCAAGTGGAATTCTGTACGTGGGTGTGGTGAAATAACATCTTCTTTCATGTAACGATTTTTTTGTTCCACATTTGTAGATATTTAACCGCAGGTCAGTCACAAAACACACTGTCCCTTTGAGCCTTGCGCAACACAAACTTCTACATATTTTTGTTTTCTTTTAATTTTCAATGTAGCCAGGAACTCAATAAGCCTGAGATGTGAAATAGGGACCTAGAGTCATAGCCTCACCATTCAATCAGCAGCAGTAACCTTCCAGAAGAGTGGCATCTTTTCAAATTTCCCGATGCAGTGCCGCCAGAGATGGTGTGATGAGGCATGCCGTACATGACCAGCCATCAAATATTAAGAGCGACCGTAGGAGTGACAAGATTGTTCAGCTGAACAGCTACAGTCAGTCTGGTTAGCAAGGGATCCTTCTTTGCTTCCCAATGAACTGTTAAAGGGCTTGTGTTTTTGCAAGCCTCTCCAGCGTCTCCTCTATTTGCAAAAGCCACTTGCATTAAAGCAAATCTAGGAAAACACAACTCCGCCGGGAAGTGGAGCAGCCATGCAAAATCGTTATCCTAACAGCCCTAAACACTCCAAACTAGACTGTTGTTTCATAACATGTTGATCACAGCAAGTCTGAGTGGCATGTGCATGTGCGGGAGATAGATGGTACATTTGCTTATAAATGAAGTGGGGAAAACAGTCGGGGAAAATAAGCTGTTAGCTTGGCCCATGGGAGAGCAGAGTTCAAGTCCTGATTTAACCACACAAACATCCACAGGCTAATGCGACACTTTACTCGCTCATGCCTCACTTTGCTTTTGCAAAATGACTGTGATAGTTGCCTTTCCGTATCGTTATTAAGAGAAAACAAGCCCTTTCTTTAGTTTTCACTCGCTGTAAGACAGTTAGTGATGCACAAACATATAGATTGACGCTTCCACATGAAAAAAGATTAAAATGACTAAGCCTCAACTGTAAAACACATATAGAGAGAGATTCAAAACTGTGGTAACAGACAGCCCACAAGTTAGTCGTATGCCAGCATAAAAGAAAATAATAATTAGGAGTGAAAATAAATAGGATGCAGTTCTTGCATAAGAGAAAGTTTACTACATGAATTCTTCAGTGTTTTCACAATTCTTGCTTTGCCTTCCTTTATTTTTTTTAGCATTTAGCAATGTTATTTCATGAGAACTTTACACTATGTTCAATACTAATGGCATAATTAGTGGTGGAAAATACTTAGTTGTCACCTTGTATTTATTTATGTTTCTGGGATCGTGTAAAGTTCTGCTACATTAAAATTTAATTTGAAAGAAAAAGAATTTTATTCATTTTTCAGTGTAATGACCATTTCTGCCTGGCTTATATGAATGCTAAAATATTGTTTGAACACATTTTTCCATTTGTTTTCCAAGCATTTATGTAAACTCCTAAAGAAAACAGTGCAATGCTTTGTTGGCTGACTATTAGACAAAAGAATTGTAGACACATATTTTATTCTCAGCATCTTGTCAGGAAATGTTCGCAGTCCCATCCATTATTTAGCACTTAATTTGTTAATCAATTGATTGATTGATTTGGGGATATTTTACACTGGGATTAACATGCACACACACAAAAATCTTGTCTCTATGGTGAATTCAGGAAAATTGTATCAGAATGTAAAATGTTCTGATGTTTACAGATGTAGATTGAATCTGTCATGGATTGGCAACTGCTGAAAATAATTCATTGCTTTGAACATAAATATTTTGGATCAAACCTCAAAGCTTATTTGATTTGGTGTGATTATGCCTTCCATGTTCAAAAGAACGTGAAGCCATTCTATGGGTAGGAAAACCGTGTTTAATGCATCATTTCTTCCGAAGAAATTACTTCCCAGTCTAGAAACAAAAGAAAGCTACCATCAATCTCAGAAGCCCAATGTTCTTCAACGCCCGGTGTTTAACGACTTCGGATTTTTTGCCAACATTCCTCTCACAACACTGGGATAATGCCCAAGGAAGTCCTTTAATTGATAATTACCAGAATCTGTACATATATATTCCTTTTATGGTGGTCATTCCAGACAGGGCTGTAGTGTAAGACTTACATTTCTTGGTAACAGCACTGCTTTATGCAACTGCCCATTTCCCTCCCTTTCCTGAGCTGCACAAGATGAGCATCTGTGAGACTGCACAGTTGCTCATGGTAATATGGCGGGATGATCTCTGATTAGATGGAATATGGGTGCAGTTATGGTCTCTAACTGGTGGACACTATGGACTCTCTGGGACTCAGAAATTCTGAGACCCACAAGTTCCCAGCCCTGGCTCTTAATGATTTATACTCACTAGGCTTCCTCCTGTATTGCTGAGTCTCCTTCAAAAATTAGCTTAGGTAATCTGTGAAAACTCGGTGGAGCTCCTATGGCCCCTTTTGAGTCTCAGTCTGGATATAGTCCCCCAATATATCCAACAGTGCAGTTCCAAGTCTGCAGTGCTGAAGATGGGGAACCGTGAGATTTGCTCAATGCTTTACTGTGATACTAATTCTTTAAACTTGCAGCATTTTGACAGTTATGCCACCAGGGTTCTTGGAGGGTATCCAAAATAAAATTACTTTTAACTCAGGTTTGGCTTGAGCAAACTGCTTCAATACAGAGCAAAATAACTATGTTTATCTGACCAAAAAGCCTTTCTTCAGCTTTTGAACTTACACTACAACAAATACAAAGAAGGATGTTAAATGGGACAATTGCATACCTCCATGTCTTACCCATATGTTTTCTTCATTTATTGCTTTTGATAATATTGCAGTTTTGTGTTCCATGTTCCCCTTTGTGTTGTGTGTGTGACTGTGCACAAAGGCAAGGACTCTCTTTTTGGTGGATAGAGAAAGAGAAAGAAGTACCTATTGTAAAACTGGGATGAAATCCAGCCATGATAGGCCAAATGTAATTGTAGGTTTCCAACTGCCTTTCACTGTGTTCTGCCCATGAGCATCCAAGAGTGGGGCTGAGTCTCTCATATTTGGATTTTTTAGTGTAGCAGGTTGTATGTTGAGAATACTGGGACATGGACCAAGGTGGGAGACAATCCAGAGCCTAAGAAAACTGCCACTGTGCTAACTGAACTGCCTGAATTAAATCTCAAACACCTCAGCACTAGATGCTCAAGTGATTTCCACTTCCATCTGAATGTGTTCCAGATTTACCATGAGGTTTACCTTTTGGTTTTGGAAACCCTTTTTCCCCTGTTGATTTGACTGTGGTAAAACAACTCACATACACAAAAACATATGCAAGCGGAAGGAAAAGAAACAGGCAGGAGAAGCGGGGGGAGGTGATGGGGACCAACAACTTGTTTATCAGATTCAAGTTGAACCATCTGTTGTTAATGATTAGATCTTCAGCTTCCAATTTTCATTTGAATGTTATTGCTCATTTCTAGCTGGGTACCGAAACGTCACTTACCAGTGCACGCAGGATTCTAAATAAGAGACTATTTAGATTGAAAATCTGTTGGAGGAGGAAATTATGTTCCCTATTATACAGCAAAATACGTTTTCTAACACTGACACTTTCTGATATTGTGTTGTTGACTTTTTAGGGAAGGAGACTCAAGGTCTGAGGCTGAAAAATGAATTCAATGGTGGTGCAAATTACATTTGGACTAGAGGGGGTTTGGTGAATGTCAAGGTTCCGGGTTCTGACCTCAGGCAAAATGATGTAAAACATGAAAAAAAACTGAAGTCATCAAGTATTTATTCCAGATCTCCAGCAAAGGGAAGGGACTCAGCATCTACCAGTGGAAGTTTAAGATGGTGCTTTCTGTACCATGCTTCTAGAAGATATATTTTAATATAGAAATAGCACAGCTTGCACTTTTTCTGCTTGTTTTCACTAATTTCACCCCTTCTACTTCCTTGCATACATAGAGCAACACGATAGTAATTTTCAGGCTAGAACCTGGCTGGATGCTTGTTCTCTCTAGCAAAGCATGGGAACAACTAAACTCCAATGTACCTAAATCTCCATTAATAAACCTGTGAATAGCTATCTACAGACACTTCACAGACAGTAAAACTAATAATTATCTCTTTTTTTATATTTAAAAAAGCCAGATGTCATTGTACATATATCATCTATTCCTAGAACAACTGACTATTTTTCTCATGCCCTAGTCTTTATATTACTAACATTTCTGAAAGACAAAGATTTGCTATTAGTTCTATTAAAAAGAAGAAAAATCATACGACAATGTGTCTTGACATCATTTCTATGTGTAGCCCTCTTTCTTTGATTGTCTATGAGCAATTAAAAGGTGGCCTATGACACTGCTTCAAATATTTAAAATTAAAATATAGAATATGAATACAGATATGCACAAAGGCAGACAAACAACAGAAGGAAAAACCAACCCCAAATCAATGAAATAAAGAGCAGTACAAAGTCTAGCCTCATTGTGAATCGATTGTATATAAAAATCATTGTGACAGCCTAGCACAAGATGATCTATGTTTTTTGGCTTAGTTACTTTTATTTTTCCTTTTTTTTTTCCCCAAAAAAGAGGTTAGGTGGTCCTTTTGACTTAAAATTTTTCTTTACCGAGTGACAAAATGACTTATCAAATGACACCTATAGCAGAAAATCCAAAAGTATTATTTGGGCATTGAAAAATCCTGCAACAATATGAGGCAGTTCCTCATCTTTTTAAGTTAAAAACAAGAAAAATCTAGAAGTAGCCTTCTCCAAAGCACCTAAGTGACTTCTGTACACACACATAAATCACAGAGGTACTTTGGAGTCTAGATCCCACTGGGATCCTAAATGCTTATATGATTTATGAAAATAGGACGCATATGGCTGTGTTACTTAGGTAATTCAGAAAAAAATTGCTCCTAAAGGGAGAGCTGATCTGGTTGGTTTTTGCAGTTACTTTGTTTGTCTTGCAACCGTATTTTACTTATGGAATCTTTGTGCACTTATGCTTGCGGGCTGTGACAGAACATTAATTTGCTATTTTTCACAGCTTGCATTTAGCCTATAGAATTTTTTCCTATTGATTGCAGGTAATTAAATTGTATTTGTTTGTTTTAATCACTAATGTGGTTTCTGTGGGAGTGTGACCTGCCATATCTATGGTAAATATAATAATTTTTTACCTATGTTGTATTTCAGTTTCAGCATCAAACAAATAGGACAGAGAGCATTTAGACAAGTTGGTGGTTTGCTCTAAAAAAATTGAAATACTTTTATTGCCACGTTCAAAAGCTTTATCATTTACATTCTATTTCTTTTATCATGCCTTGAATAAAGAATTAGATGCTGTAATTTTCTGTAGACTCAGATGTGCTCCCTGTACCTTGTACGTGGCAAGAAGGGACACATCACTGCAAACTGAATTAAGTGCTGGGTGTAAGATGAAAGAATGCTATGCAAACCTGAGAAATACAGATCCTTATGGTTTCTGTGCAACAGAAGTAACATAAATATTAGGATTATTACTGATATCCAGCTACATGGTAAACCAATGCACAGGATGTTTGCAGTCCTTCAAAAAAATAAAATAGGTCTACGAATGTCACCTATGATGTTGTATGTTAAATACTAGGTATTCAGAAGACTCTATAAATACATTACTTAAAAATATACATCTTAGACCAAAGATGTTACTTATATCGGTAAAAACCTGGTTTGAGTCCTCTTTAATGTGTGAACAGGGTAACTAACCCATTAAAAAGCAAACAGGGGGTAGGTGTAGAATATAATAATGATATTTAACAGGAGGGTACATTATGTGGTGTATTCAGAACTGACTAAATGAACAGGAAGGCAGTCATACCATGTGGTCTCCGGAGTCAGGCACTGGAAAGCGCTATTTAGCTGTGGCTTCACAAAAATGCTTGGGAGTATTCTGCACTTGTCGTACATTGGATGAGGGCGCGCTGGTGTGGTCCCTGCAAGAGTGAGTCTGAAAATAGACCTGTAACTATCACTGTGAAGTGTCATTGACATGTGGATATCCCTGGAGAACTTGAAGAGCCAAGTGTCCTGGGAGTGGGCGATATGTAGAAAACAAGAGCGGTAGGGGAAAAAGACTTCATAGCACAAACTTCTGAATTCCCTTTTCTCTCCTAAGTGTGTAAAAACATCAGGCAAAAAAAAATTATCTAGTTGTTGCAATACTTTAAAAAGGTCATGACATGACCACTGACCTTCATCTGCTGACAGTGACATTTTAGCTGAAACAATAGAAATACATGTTTTTAATTTCGAAGGTCTTGAGCTCAGTTTTAATAGATGGTGAGCACTGCTAGTAGATCAACGCTGTGAGGATTGCAAACCAGTGAGCAGTGTGGTGTTACTTTATCTCCTTGTCCTTTATCTAAAGGATAATTTTAAGGAGATAAGTGTTCAATAGTCTGTACCTATCTTTGATTAAAAGACATTTTAACAGAGGAACATTCAATTTCTACAGAAGACCGTATTTGTGGTTTGGCTAAAACCTTCAGCCCTCAGTGCATGATGCTTGAATGCAAGTGTAATGGTTGCCATCATGGCCAGCACACTGCTGCTTTGTCTGAGATGCTCTCCAGAATTAAATGCATGAGCAACTCTGAGGTTTGGAGCCAGGGCTGAATAGCTGGGGGCTAAAATGTGCCTGTGCTGTCTGCAAACTGGGAAGAGCTGTCCTGTACAATTGCATTGCATTCCACACATTTCTCATCACTGTGGTACACTTCTTGGCTTCACAGGAAGAAATTTTGTTTTGTGTAAATATCAGGGGACGTATGACCGTGGACTTTGGTATCTTTGGGACCTAGATAGTATATTTTCCCCACTGTTGCCTTCAGAGTAAATGAAAAATAAAGACATTTAGAGAACTTTAACTGATTTTCCAAATTCTTACAGCTTGGATGAAGAAAACAGCAAAAGTGAAAGACATTCCCAATTTCAAATTGGAATGTTTTGCTTGAATATTTTAAAAATGCCTTAAAATTTGGAAGAGCTTTTTTTTTTAGAAGGACATGCGGATCTAGGAAAATTTTCTTTAAAAAAAAAAAAGTGAAGAAATTATTCAATTAAGACATAAGATGAAATCTGTTCTAATATTTAGTTATTATTGCAATGAACTGCAACTGAACAAGACAAAATGGATGAGGCCTATAGCATTGCCCACATTCAATGTTCGGATTAGGCCTGCACATCTTCAAGAACATCTCTCTAACCTCTACCCTGCAAAGGCTGGAGGTGAGCAAGAGACTGGGAGAGGTCAAAGCTGGGACAGCTGGCCCAAGCTGACCAAAGGCATATTCCCTACCCTGTGATGTTGTATTCATCAATACAAGCTCGGAGAAAGGAGGAGGATGGGGCATGGGTGAGTGAGAGGAGCATTCATTATTAGTGTGTTTGTCTCCCAAAGCAAACGCTACACATCCTGAGGCCCCACTTCCCAGGAAGCAGATGGACACCCTCTGCTGTTGGGAAGCAGAGAATGGATATTCTTGCTTGGGTTTTTTGGTTTTTCCACATGTGGCCTTTGGTTTCTTTCATCAAAATGCTTTTGTCTCAACCTGTGCATTTTTAGTTTTGCTTTCTCCCCCTGTTCTACCAAGGAGCAGGAGGGAGAGTGTGATTTGATCAGCATCCAGCAAGCAGATGAGGTCAACCCTCATGGTATCATTTCAGATTTCGAACATTATCATTTCTTTTTGTCTTCAAGTTCCTCTACTATGAGAAACACTCAATAACTGTTCTTCTTTTACCTGTTCCTCACTTATCATTGATCACTTATCATCACAGATCCTAGGTCTCCATGGGAAGTTCTTTCTCACCTTCCTATAGCTTCACCCTTTCTCTTGTTGGAAAATATATTGCCTCATACCAGTTAATCCCAAGCCAGGGCATTTGTTCTCCAAAAGAAATTCTGTGTTGATGAAGGGAAATGTGAAGGCCTCTGGATTTTAGGTGGTTTAATTACCTACTTATCTAAATGTTATTGCACCTATGGACAAAAAGATGTATTTTGACTGTGTTCTATCGCTACCATCAAATTAACTTTGGCAAAAGCCAATTAACTGCTGTAAATTATTCTACTTCAATTAAAAGAAGCAGAAATTGTGAAGGACTTTAATATACTAATTTAAATCCACAGATTTATGAAACACCAAAGAGAAAAGTTGAATTCCTTTTTTGTAAGAAATGAGAAATTATCTGGAAGGAATGCAATAAAAAATAAGGATTAAGCTAAGTGTCATTATCATTTTAACTTAATTTGTCAACAGAGTAATATATCTAGCTATATTACTCAGTTGACAAATCAATTACAGTTATAATGAAACTTTATACGATTTTACTTTTATTTAATTAGTTGCATCAATATGGTTTTTTTTATTTGAGTTGAACATGAATGCATCAAAATATAAATGATTGAAGTAGGTTAATTATAAGCCTTCAAAACGTACATATCTTAGAACCAAAAAGAAATTTACAGTGCAAAATGCTATAAGCAATGCAATTTGCAAGATGGTTTGTTAAGCTGGCTAAAGGCCATTTCTTTTAAATAATAGTACTAATAGCAACAATAATCCCTGTTTTTGTCACAAATTATTTGAATTTTACTGTGATGTGATGACTTGGTTGCCTCTAGCTGGGTGCCTGGTGCCTACTAAAGCCATTTTCTCACACTCCTCCTCAGCTGAGCAGGGAAGAGAAAATATAACAAAAGGCTCATGGGTTGAGGTAAAGAGAGAGTGAGATCACTCACCAGTTACTGTCATGGGAAAAACAGACTCAGCTAGAGAAAATTAATTTATTGCCCATCATATCGGAGTAATGAGAAATAAAACCAAATCAAAAAGCACCTTTTCCCTACCCCTCTTTTCTTCCTGGCCTAAGTTTTATTCCTGAATTGCCTTCCTCCTCTCCCACAGCAACACAGGGGAACAGGGAAATGGGTTGAGGTAAATTTATCACAGGTCATTCCACCACAGGGATTGGACTCCTCACACTCTTACCCTTCTCCAGCATGAAGTCCCTCCCATGGGAGACAGTCCTTCACAAGCTACTCCAGAGTTCTTCCCATGGGATGCAGTTGTTCACAAACTGCTCCACTGTGGGTCTCTCATGGGGTCAGTCCTTCAGGAGCACTGCTCTGTCATGGATCTCTTCCATAGGGTCAGTCCTTCAGGAACAGGCTGCTTCAGCATGGATTCTCCACAGGGTCACAAGTTCTGCCAATAAATCTGCTCCTGCCTGGGATCCTCTCTCTAGGGGTCACAAGGCTTGCCAGGATCCTGCTCCAGCAAAGGCTTCCCATGGGATCACAGCCTCCTTTGGACATCCCCCTGCTCCAGCCTGGGCTCCTCCAGGGGCTGCAGGTGGATCTCTGCTCCCCCGTGCCCTCCCTGTGCTGCAGGGGCACAGCTGCCTCACCATGGGCTGCTCCAGGGGCTGCAGGGGAATCTGAGCTCCAGAGCCTGGAGCAGCTCCTGCCCCTGCTTCTGCACTGCCTTGGGTGTCTGCAGGCCTCTCCAGTGGCATTGGTTTCTCCTTGTTAAATACGTTATCCCACAGGTGCTACCACCTTGGTCATCTTGGATCCAGCTGGCACTGGCTCCACTGGCCATAGGGAAGCTTCTGGCAGCTTCTCACAGAAGCCACTCCAGCAGCCCCCCCCCACCAAAAACCTGGCCACGCAAACCCAGTACAAGAATCATCTCAAGTAATGGATGTGAAGTTATTCCCTCGATTTTTTTTTTTCCTTCAAATCTCTTTGCTCCCAAGGGTAACACTTTTTATTCTCTGCAATGGAATGTGAGTCCAACGTGAAGATAGTGAGTCATCTAAAAAAGTGTTATCCGGTTCACTGGTGCTAAGTACATTTGATGCATTATGCATAGAGAGGGGGAGTGGTAATTTAAGAGAAATTTACACTATGCTATTTTATGTATTTATTTATCTTTTTTTTTTTTAACACTGTTACAGTGTTACAATCTAAGCAACTGCTGCATCAAATGACGATTATACTAACATTAAGCTATAGATCACCTCCTTAAACAGACACTGGGAATTACATTTCTGTGGTGCTACACAGCGCTTTTAAAGTAGGCTGTTGCAATTATGCCACACAATTACCTAAGTGGCCCTGATTCAGGAATGTATTAAACATGCTTAAAATTAAATTAAAATGAAGCTTGTGTTTAAATACTTTCCTATATAAGAAGGTGTCCTAATTTTTTTCTCTTAGGTAGGAAATTACTGTGTTAAATCAATAGGTACTTTATTCAGGTATTCATTGTCATCCCCAGGAACACTTGCACTGAAGCCACAGACAGATGGCATCCCAAAGATGTTAAAAGCCAAGCAGCCATCACTATTGTCCCATTGGTACAGCTTTTCCTCTCCCAATCTGTGGCGCATCACAGGGTAGTAGTGACGATGCATGTTTGGCTGTGGGGAGTGGGGACAGTATCCAGAAGTGTGATTTTCACAGTAAAACGCAAAATGTCTCCTCTCAAAATTAGACTAGACAGATCCTGGACAGAGAAGGTGAAGATTTGTTTTTTTGTTAATAGAATGTGTGCAGTTCCTTCATCCTTTGGAGTGGATTCAAACCCACATTTCTCACCCCTATTAAAGCCCTTTAATCACTATGGTGATGGCCATTTAATAAGGGGAGAGCGTGGTTCTTATTCTTCTGAACATAATAGAATCAAGTTTTGTTGGACTGACAAAAGAGAAAGAATCACAAAAACTCCAAAACCTCAAGCTGCAATTCCTTGCTCAGCTCCTGGAGTTTTCTTGGCTTCTCTTCCCTCTTGTAAAGATTGTTTCATGTAGAAGTCATACATTGACTGGAGCTCAAGTTTACCCTTCTTCAAACTAAGTGTCCTAACACTGAGAGCAGAAATTCCTATTGAGTTTTATTCTCTGATATTTTATTTGCAAGTGTTTAACTCAACCCCTCTGTCCTGTGGAAGCCCCACCTAAAGAAGGATTGGGGAACAGAAAACTAGGCTTACCAAGTGTCAACATGCTTTCTGGTCTGCCAGAACTCCCTGTACTGGGGAGATGGAGAACACAGCTGTGCGCAAAGTGCTTCTACTGGGGAAAAAAAAAACCAAAAAACCAAAAACCCTGCTTGAGATAACAATAGGATAGCATTGGACAGTGCTGGGATAGCGCTGTGTTCCCCAGCAGAGAAGGGAGTGAACAGGTATGTACACTATGCAGTACAAAGTAGAGCAGAAACACAATTTCAGACCACCAAAGGTATAGTGACTTCACAGCTCAGCACTTTCTGATTAAGTGGCCGTGCTACCATGCTGGTGCACCTCGATAAAGTGGGTGTGGTGATTTCAGCTCCAGAGGTTACTTCTGGGAATCATTGTAACTCCACTTGTGGATCCCACCTTCTGTTGCTGTCCCCTGCTTTCAGTTTTCCATGCAGTAAATCAATAATTCATTAGAGTAATGACAATATTCCCCTTGTGTCAGTCATTAGGCTGTAAGCATGACCTCTTATCTCAGCCTTTTTTTGTCAAGAAAGATTTTTTTTTTTCCCTTACAAGTCAATGGCTATTTATACGACTTTACTCCTCAGATGTTTTTAAAAGGCTGGACTTCTCTTCCTCCCCTGCAGAGAGGAGAGTTCTTAAGCTTTGCTTCTGCACTCACAAAAGGATTTGTAGAAGTGAAGGAAGCAGGCCATACCACAGCAGTCAACCTAGGGGATTGGACTGTCAAAGAAGATAATGTGAAGTTTGAGCAATGTGAATAAAAAAATTGCCATCTTAAGAGTCAATATTTAACTAAAGCTTCAATTCACAAGTGAATTCTTGTTACTTTTTCTGGCTCTCTTCTGGAGTGTTTCCTTTTGACACTTTCTCTGAGTGACTGTGGCCTGCTCACAGTGGGGCAATACAGCAGTCAAGAAGAGATGTAAGGAGTCATATATCTGATATATTGGGGGTAAAAGGAAACAAACAAAAAAAAAAGTCCTTACTTTTCTCTTGGGTATTTTATTTCTCTGACAGTTTTTTAAAATAATAAACCCCAGAATCTTGGGAAATAATATGCAGATTTCAGATTGAAGAGCTGTGACAAGAAAAAGAAAGGAATGCACCAAATGTTTACCTATACCCTTAGCACCAAAGATACTCCCAAAAGACAAAACAGCAGGTGGTTTTCTTCTTTCAGTGGTTTCGAAGAACACTGTCTGGGAATGGAACATGGGGATTTTTTCAGTCCTTAAAAATGGTTTTGCACAAATACTTGTGTATGTAAGAGTGCAGTAGTCAAAAATCTGTATTTTCTCTAATAATACAAGTGTTTCTATTTCTGCCATTTTGCAATTAAAAAAAAAAAAAGAGTGCAAATGAGCGTGTTTTTCCTTTCTTTCCTTGTCCCTCTTATTCTTCACCTACTGTTTTTCCTTTTGTCACTCAGAAGGAAAAAAAATGCGTTTCTAGAAAAGTACTCGGTACATATATAATAAAAAGCCAAAAATGAATGCATTTTTGCATAACAAAATGTTTTCAATGGTTTTTAGGTTAATTACTCTGAATTATTTGTGCAAAAATTCTACAAGCTACATAATGCAAATCTTTTAAAAGAAAACTTCAAGGTTTTCTTATCTGCAGTGAACTTGGAGGTACACTGAACAGGTGAAATATATTTCAGTAAGTATACTGAACAGGTAGGTATATGTATTTGCTCACATATAAATTCAAAGGGTAAGAAGAGGATATTCAGATGCTGTTATTTTTCTCATTTCTCAATTGCAATAACTGTTTTAAGTCAAAGCATTTCCTCTGAAATCAAATGGCCATAAGTTAATGGAACTTAGGAAGAGTGAAATGATCTCTTGGCAAAGGTCAGACTGTGTATATACATAGGTCTGGCTCCTGGAAATACTTTTAGGTCCTTTAATTTCTTATTCATGTCTATCTTCATCAGTTCCAAATGAGCTGACCCCACATGCCCAAAACTAGACAAAGCAAATTCAGGTTTAAGCTCAGAGGAATGGAAGAGTGGTGTGATATGGGAACAGTATTGAAATGTGCAGATGTTTTTTTTTAAATACATTTCAGGAGTATATTTTGATACTTAGAGAAGACACTGTATTTAAAAGTGTATTTAATACCCACCAATGTATCTTTCCTCTGAAAGAGCAAAACAGAATGAGTCAAAAACTACCTTGATGATAATCATAAATGACTGATTTGTGCTACAAGGAAACTTTTTCTCTAAATTTTGTTGTGGTCTTAAAAACTCTTTGCAGAGCAGTCCTTTATCAATGAACTCACAGTATAAACTCTGCCATCTCTTGTGAAAAATGAGTGTGTCTTTGTTCCCACTTTGGATAGAAAACCTTGGGAATAGATGAAGCTAGGAGAGTGAGCATGCTGGCAATGAAAGACCTTCAGGACCTTGCTCTGCTCCTCTGCACGCTCTTTCTCATCTAAAGCACTAATGAGAAAGTTATATTCTTCTGATATGATTACTTAACTTGCTGTGGAGGTCCACAAAAGTGGAAGAAAAGCAGATCCCTATATTATACTTACCTCTGTGGGTATTGGAACTCTCCTCCCGTAGCTGTCACTGACCCAGACACCAAGATATTGTGCATTGCCACAGCACCCAGGGGGCAGATCCTGCTAACCTCAGCCTTTTCTGCAATCCACACTTTGCTAGAGGTTTTGTTGGAGGCAAGCTCTTGATTTGACCCAGAATCTTAGAAAAAAAAGCTTTTAAAAAATGACACACCATGTTCAACTTTTTCCCCCTCTTTATTTTCAGCTTCTCCCCCCCATCCCATCACGTCTCAAAATGCCTCTTCACCTCAGTAAGATTTTGACATTTGGGAAAAACTTGCTTTAAAAAAAAAAAAAAAAAAGGATAAAACAGCTTGGCACAAGGGAGCTGCAGCTCTTCAGTTCCCATTAGAATTTCTGAAACGACAATAGCTGAAAGGTTAGGGCAAAACCTATTAGAAAAGAAAAGTTGAGGTAAATCAGGTGAGCTCATCGAAGAAAATAGGGAAAGATTGGTTCCCTTTTGGGATTAGGTCTAATTAAGGTGAGCAAGCAGCTGTGCCTGTTTGGAATAACAATTGTGCTAGCATGTCACTTTTTTTCTGCTTAGTTGAAATTTATATAGTTTGGGAATGGTGGATGTAAGAAAATTAGAGCTCATTTAGAATCTGTTGAAAGGACACTGCGCCTTCATTATTAGTTTTGCATCAGAATTTTCCTGGGGCTGTCCTCTCACTGTTATAGGTAATGGATTTTTCCCCAGATGTAATTGGATGAGTTTAATTTTTTCTTTCATTACCTGTCTAGAAGCCCTCTGCCCCTATTTCCCTTTGTGTTTTATTAGGACTGTAACCCCTATTTAAATAAAGGCTTTGATTGTGATTATATATGTTCAATCAGCACTTTCTGATTGAATAGTTCTGGTCACACAACGGTCTTGCCTAGCATTTTTTACTAATTACATTTTAGCCATGGTTGTGTACTGTAGAACTTAAAACAGTGTTTGCTTTATACCTTTAAACTCCAGCTAAAAGTATCTCCCATGGGCCAAAGTACTTACAACAAATTTAGGTATTTTCTGATTCCAAGGTATATGAGCTGAACTCATGTACCATGAGGTATATGAGGTCACAGCAGCTGCCCACTAAAAAGATATAGCACTGATTACATCCTCTCCAGAGTATCTATATATATAAAAGAAGTCAGCTCCATTTTAAAAGTCTTCTGTTGTTTTGATTTTCAGGGCTTTCCTGTGGGTTTTGGTTTCTTTTTAGTTTTGTGAGAGATTTTTTTTTTTGCATGGTTAGTTGGTTTGACTTGGCTTTTTTTTTTTTTTTCTTTCCAAGTTCAAGATGTATTTTCTTCTACTGATAACTTTTAAAATTACTTTTACTGTGTAAAGCCATGTTGAGTTTCCTGCTGTCAGAAATGACCACACAGGAACTTATTTGTTTCTTACAAACATCTGATTTATTCTGATACAATTCTGGTGTTCTCACACCACAGGAGTTACACTGGGGTGAGGAAGGAATTCCATTTCAGGCTTCTAGGTTTTACAAAGCTCATTGGGAACAGAGTCCTGTAAATTCCATTCAGTGCTTATAGCTCCATTAATTATTATAAGAGACCTAATGAAAAATCTTGATTACAGTTGTAGCAACCCAATTCACAAGCTTAACTTTGGGAATCTAAAGACCTGTCTCATTCTATCCTCATATATTAATACATTAATTATCTTCCTTTCCATGGTGCTTAAAGTACCATGTCAGGTTAAGCCTCCTTGAGTTAAAAACAGTAACCTGGAGATATTTGGGGCCACTCTTTAAAGTGAATGCAGGGTGGGTTGAACACATGACCAAATCAAAATGGTAGTTTTTGATATAATTTCGCATACCTCTCAGGAAAAGTGATTACACAAAGCTGCAAAAAATACTTATCTAATCTGACACAACTCACAGGTGATCCTTACACCACATCTCGGATCAGAGGGTGGGAGCACCTTTCCTTTGGAGAAAGGCTGAGGGAGGTGGGATTCGTGGAGAAGAGAAGACTCTGGGGAACCCTTAGAGCACCTTGAAGTACCTAAATGGAGCTTAAAAAAAGGAGGGAGAGGGACTTTATACAGGCAGATAGGACAATGGTGGATGGTTTTAAACTAAAAGAAGTTCGGTTTAGATGAGCTATTAGGAAGAAATTCTTTATGTGAGGGCCCTGGCACAGGTTACTCAGTGAAGCTGTGGATGCCTCATCCCTGGAAGTGTTCGAATCCAGGCTGGACAGGGCTTTGAGCAACCTGAAATGATGGAAGGTGTCTCTGTCCAGGGGGATGAAAATCAGATGGTCTTTAAGATCCTTTCCAACTTAAGCCATTCAGTGATTCATTCTCTGATCTCTGGGTTTACAGCTAAGACTAAAGAATCTGTCTCGGGATTTAACAGTGAAGAAAGTAACAGAAATTCACAGTTTTTCTTGTAACTGGTACAGGAACCACTTAGGTCTAGATCTTTTTTTATAGATTGAACAAAATTTCCCAATCTGGGGAGTTCACCAACACGTCATACTATAAGATCTTGCTAGCATCATGTTTATAGGATCCACTTCTTCAGGGAATCAGTGATAAGGGATATTAAATGGACTCTTTATTATTCATATATTTCCAGCTTTATTTTTTCATCTGCCGATTCAATGTGAGCAGATTTCTTTGGTATTTCAGCTTTGAAACATTTTCATCCATCACATTATTAAAAAATGACTAAACAGTGGGTGGTTATAAGAGATCACTTCTGGAAGAAGCTTACGGATTGCTTTTATTGCCATCCTATTGTGCATACAAACAGTTTGTATCCCTCCATACATATTTATATAACTTAGATGTTTTAGAATTCTTTTATCCTGAATAATTTCAACACCACAGAAAAGCTACTTCAAAATTAACAAAGTAAATAATAATAATAGAACTTCATACTTATGAAAAAATAAGTAAGTAAATTTAAGTTTCTCACCTAAAACCTCATTAGTTACTGCCATTCTTTGGAAAATTGTCATCAGGTTTAACATAATGAATTCAAAACTTGTTAGTTCCAGAACTCAGAAAGCAAAAGCATCAGGGATTTTACTGACAAAAGGAAGGCTACCTCTAAAATCAGGAGGATGAGAATTCATGAGAATGTAGTGAAACATGGCATTAAAACCTCAACTTGCAGCATTCTCAAGAGATGTTTAAGAATTTCTTGTACCCGCTTTACCAATGTTGCTTTTCTCCACTCCTTTTTCTCGTTGATTGTCCCTGCTGCATGTGTAGTGCCTCCAAACCTGACTAAACTGACTGTTGTCCTTGGTGATGATTCTTTAGTCTAGACTACTGGAATGATACAGACAAAATAGCATAGACAAACCCCAGTTCCTAATACCCCAGGAGCAAAGTTTTTCCTTGACAAAGATCACAAAGGCACTACAGAGCTGCAAATCCATGAACAAAGAACAGAACGAGAAGGTAAAGTAATATCAAGGCCAGATAACTTGCAAAAGTAAGGCAGAGGTGACCTCAGACCTACCATGAGCCAAATGCTGATTTCACACCTTGCAGGGCAAAATAAGTCTGCCAACAGCCTGTACAGTGCACTTACAAAACTTCAGAATATGTCAAGATGGCATTTAGCAGAATGATGTCAAAAGAAAATGTAGTGATGCTAAATAGAAGTTTTATTGGTAATTCCTGTGGAGCATAATGAGTTATTGAAAATTGTAGCAAGAAATTATGACGCGAACAGATTTCTTGCTGGTCTCTTCCCTTTTCAAAGTATTTTCTCAGTTTTACTATTGACATAAAGTGAAAATAATGATGTCTTGTATATACAACATACATATTTCAGGCAGACATGCTTCATCTTTATGCAAAAATACTCAAAATAGCCATTGAATTTTTACATAATATTTGTATTGCAAACAGCTTTGTGGACATCCAAGCAAAGGTTGTAATGAAGTTACATCAAACAAGCAAGTAATGAATTTTTAATTTTATTTTATTTTATTGTGGATGAATTTTCACAATTCTTTTTTTTTTTCTGTCCTCACATTGAAAACAGCATCTGCCATTAAGCACGAGCTTTGCTTAAAAGTGAAATGAAAAAAAAAAGACTAATAGATTTCTCAGGGGAATTTAAACTAAAGTGCAGATTTTTTCTTATTGTTGGGGGTCTATTTTCTAAATTAAAATAATAACGGTTGGTTGGGAAAATTTTTTCTCAATTATTCTTTTCCTATTTTATTTTCTAAAGACTTGCCTCCCAAAAGTTCCAAATCTCCTATGTCAGAGACAATAATATATTCTTTTTGCCTTTTGAAACATATTCTAAACATTACTTCCGGCTTACTTGGTTGGTTACATCTCTTAGTAGCTAATAATGGGATTGATATAATACTTGCAGTGCTGAAGGATTCCAGAAATCAGTTCTTAATGCAAATGGAGTCTGTTTTGTAGAAGGAATTAACAAATTTACTCATTACTAACTTCTCCACGGGATTATAGCCACCAATGGATAGCTGAAATTAGGGCAGTTATCTAACCTAAGTCTATAACATTTTATATTATAAGGAAATTATCCTCCACCCTCCAATAAGTCTTTTGGGGGAAATTTAACTTTAGAAGACTATAATTACTAGGGATATGCAAAAAATGGATTTTTTCCACGAATATTCATTCAAATAGAGAGCAATCTCTCTGATTATTTTGTGATCTTCTATGACAATCATGAGTTCTGCTTTTACTTATATTAATACTTCCAAAACTGAAAATATATTGTATAGAGTTCATTTATTGGGTTAGCATGTTATTTTCCTGTTCATCACTACATAATTGTGTAAGTAGTCAGAACTCACGTCAGTTTTTTAAGTGCTCAGTAAACCCATAGCACTTTTTGTACTATTTTTCAGTTAAAGTTTTGATGATATAGATGATTTGCAATTTTTGCAATTTACAATATTTTTCAGGTATGCTGCACTTGTTGATGGGTAACAATACAATTTCTGATAACAAAAAAAGAAGAAAAAAGCTAGCTATTTCTCATTAATAATGTCCACCCAAAGGAAAATGGATGAAATATAAATATTTTCATTTCATCCTTTGGGAAGACACCTGCTGACAGATATAGATGCCTAAACTGAGCTCCATGACCTGACCTGGGTGTCTCTTTACCCTACATCAGTGGTAAAGAAAATGCAGCATATTGCAGTGCACTACCTGTGGGCAGCAGTATGCCAATCAGAACAATAAAGGCAAATTAAACAATTTTCTTTATTTCTTTTTTTTTTTTGGAGATATTTTTACCATATCTTTAGTAATTGAACATGTTTTTAATTTGAAAAAAAGGAATAGTGAGTGTTTTTCAAGTTGAGAGAATTTGACTTCTCTAATAACACTCTAAGGAGTCGATGTAAGCAGTGGATAACTGGATATTTTAAACTGAGGCACATTCTTTCTGTAAAAGTTGAGCATTGAGCAAAAAAAAAAATTAGAAGGAGGGAAGGGAAAGGAAGATTCGGGAAGGTTCAGGAAGGTTCGGCTTGGAAAGGAAAGGAAAGGTTCAGAAAGGAAAGGTTCAGAAAAGAAAAAAAGAAAAAGAAAAAGAAAGGAAAAAGAATAAGAAAAAGAAAAAAAAAAGAAAAGAAAAAGAAAAAGAAAAAGAAAAAGAAAAAGAAAAAGAAAAAGAAAAAGAAAAAGAAAAAAAGAAGAAAAGAAAAGAAAGGAAAAAAGAAAAGAAAAGAAAAGAAAAAAAGAAAAGAAAAGAAAAGAAAAGAAAAGAAAA
>VZRV01010921.1:388113-478287 GCA_013398115.1 Falcunculus frontatus | reverse complement strand
TTCTCCTTCTCCTCCTCCTTCTCTCTTATATGGAACTAATCTTATAGTCCTTTTGAGGGGTATCTCTCTTTCCGACTTCTGAAATTTATTGTGACATTCAATAAGAACGATAACAAAAATTGTGCCATTGTTCCTTGCTGTCCTATCTACAGTAAAATAATTTGATTTGTATTCCTTTTCAATGAAAATCCACACTTACAGATGGATCCAACCTATGACTAACATTTCATAAGAATTGAGGAGTCACAAATGAATGCTGATCATGATTTAAATAGTTCAGGTCAGTGGAACTGGCACTGTCTTCTGCCACCAGAACAGCAAGAAATCCTCTCTTGCCCTTTGATAATGCAGTTCAGGTATATACATTTCCCTTGATCCATGCAGTGTTTCTCTAAAAAATGTCAAAATCTGAGTGGTTTCTGATTGTTGGGGGTTTTTAGTTGATTTTGGTTTGTTGGTTGTTTCTTTTGTTGGTTTTGTTGGTTTGGTTTTTTTTGTTTTCCTGACAAAATTAACTGAAGATTTTCAATTTGAGCCCAATAGTTTGCATTTAGCTGGTGTACTTCACATATATGAAGTAAAGCTGAGTGTGTTGTACACTTGAAGTGATAGGTTTCTTCTGTTTCTTTCTGCAATATGCACATATTGCTCTTCACCTTCATTTCACACTTTCAGAGTAGAGAAATATGATTACTTTTCTCTTTGTTATTACCGTATCTCATTTCACCAAACAGAAAGTTTCCCAACAACCCAGACCAGCACTTTTGCACTCTACCTGCCTGAAGAGAGATTCTCCACTTGAAGAAGCTGTTTAGTGTTGTCACAGAAACATGCACATTCCTGAGGTATAAGCGCTGCTCATCTAAATGTTATATTGGAGTTTTCTAGGGGCCTCTTTTAAAAAATATTGCCTCCTCTTAAAAGGAGAACACAAATAAAGAATTCTAATATTTGTGATCCATCAACTAGTGAAGTCAGAAAAAGAAAAAGGGTTCTGGTCCCCATGTCCAAGCCTAGGTTACACATTTTTACTTTAAAACACCCTTCCAAGAAAAAGATGAGAAATGGCTTGTTCTTCTGGGCCTATGAATTCTGGAGGCTTAGACTATGTTTAATGTCTGAGGGGAAAGGTTCAATGATCCAGAACAACTGTTGTTTTCCACACTATCCTGAGAATCTCTGTCTAAGCTCAGATTTCCCAGTTCCTGGGCAAGCATTCCAGCCACCCGCGTAATGCTTGGAGAGCATATGGCAGCACCACCAAGAGCAACATCTTTCAAGAAAACAGTACTCTTGCTCTTTCTGCATAATAAAGAGAAGAAAACGCATCATAAAAAATAAAGTTTTAAATCTTTTTCTACAAACACATGTGAGATGGAAATTCAACTTCTGGCCACCTTTATACACCAGGCATCTACCCTAAGCAGGTCATCAGGCTTCTCTTCATGGTAAAAAATAAGAGTTAAATGACATCAGAAATCATCCCATCCCTTTGTAATATAGTTGGAACAAATGATCTATCATAAATTTTTATCTCTCCAAGATAGAGCCTAGACACTTTAATTTTAAAATCAGCCTTCAGACACCTAAAGTTAAGAAAAATGAGTCTCACTTTTACAGAGATTGACTTAATAACATGAATATGTAGTTTAGGGTACTATTAGGCTGGGGAGATATAAAATTAAATCTTTTTAATGGTTTGCATAAGGGTTTGGTTTTTTTTTTCCGTAAGTTTTCCTCTTTCTTATGGTGTCAAGATGTTGTAATGCATGGTCTGGAGCTGCTGGTGCGTGTGGTCACTGGATGCTACAGCAGACCCATGAGACTGCCATGTGTTCAATATTTTTCATTTTAATTGGTTATCAAGGAAAATTTGATTTCCTGAATAAGAATGATTTGTTGTCTTCATTGTGGCTTACTGAATAGGCATATAATTGTCAGGAATAGGTTTGTGTTCTGTCTCTAGGAAAAATGAGTCTGCTCAGGTCTCATTTCTCTCTTTTACATCTGTGGGTTTTATCATATACTAATCCTACAATACATTTTAATTGTGATCAGGCTCTGAATTCACTGCATTAACAAAAGACTCCAGATTTTTAAGCTTTACAAAACCTGTGACTTTAATTTTCAAGGTTGCATCATCAGCATTTCGAAATACTTACAAGTTAGCTACGAAGGAATCATCTCCAAGAACAATTTGTCTTCCGTATCATCAAGCTCTTTTATAGGCTCCACATCACAAAGGAATGCTGTGTGCTTTTCAGACCGTCAGCACTTGCTGTGATTGAGAAGTGGATGATGTTGTAATCTCCGTCAGAGTCAATGGGCAGCTGAAGTTGTTTTTTGAACTCCTAATACTCCTTTGATGTTAGTTTCTTAAGTGAAAACTTAGAAAAGGAAATTGGTATTGTAAGCATCTTTTTGACTCATATAATCTGTTTTTATTGGTATATGTTGGCTGGAAGGTTTGTACGCTGGATTTAAGTGCAATCGGTTTTCCCTTCAAAAGTGTCTGCTTTTTGTTTGTGTATTGAACTCTCTGCTCAACAAAGAAAAGATTAACTTTTCCACATTACTGGAAAAGCTTTCTTTTCAATTATACTCAAGCAGCAGGTCAACTTCTAGTATTTCATGTGTAAGGAGAACTGATTGACGTTCCTTTTCTGATGAATTGCGTATCAAGTGCTGACAGACACCTAAAGTCACATGCTCTGCCAAATTCTATCTGATAATAGTTCATCATTTTTATTTTAAAAAAAACCCCAAAACATGCTTCATTTCTTTGGTTTTTCAGAAGCAGTTTTGCATGATGAAGGCATGGAATAATGACCATCAGTGATCCATCTCCTTATCAAAATTGAGGAAATTTATTATGCATTTTGCTTTCTGCTTATTTTTTTTTAATGTTAATAATTCATCTAGAAACTGTTATAGGAGGGGCTGACATGATTTATGCAATGAAATACTTTTTATTAAGATGCTTAAGTCTATTTGTTCACAAACTACATATATATATATGTCTATCTTCATGAGAACTAACGTTTAATCAGAAATAGTTGACGTAATCCTTGGAATATAGAAAGCTGACTGCCTCTAGATACATCTATATGAGCAAATTAAACAGAGAGAAGATGGTGGCTCCAGTATTGGATGTTAATCATTCATAATACTAAATTGTCCTTGGTCTAGTTTTAGATTATTTCAAAGAGTACTCACCTGAATAATTCCCAGGCATGCTTTGAAACATAGCATAGATTAGAGACTATTTACAAAAGGTAATCTGGATGGTGCCAACCTGTTTTGGACGCTTGATTATACCATACAAGTTGACCTACAGGGCTTCGAAGTTCAGTTATACTTTGTAAGTTTTTTGCGCTCAGTAAATTTGCTTTGGTTACCCAATAGACCTGAGATATTCCACCAAGCCCTGTCCAGCCCTCAGAGCTCTAAAAGGACATGGAACTCCCCTGGATTCTCTGCTGCATCTGTGAGTAGTTAGGATATATTCCATATCATCTAGTGTACCTGAAATGATATATTTATGTGAGGCCAACTGAATCAAGACCTACATGTTTTCCTCAATGTGAGCTGAAGAGCTGTCTAGGTTCCGTTAACTGTATTGTTGGAAGAGTCTCAAACGGCACAAAGCTACTGTGTTTGGCCAACTGAATGTGTTCTAGGAAGCCTAAATATTTTTTCTTAGGCTTTCATAGAGTTTAGGTCAGTTTAAAAAGGACTAAATGTAAAGTCCGCCTTTCAGGAAAGGAATATATATTTGTAGGTTAGTATGAAGGAAATTTTGAGTTGTCTGTTTTGTCATGAGATGGCATGAATTTCACAGGTAGTCTTCCTGTCCAGCAAATATATTCTGTGCAACTAGAAATAGGTGCCTATTCAGCAGATATTCAGTTATTAGTCCACCTATTGCATATCAGTATAATGACTCCTCTTTTCAGGAGTACAGACAGCTGCTTGTTTTGCCAGTGTATCATATTACCTGCAATCATATTGATGTAGCCAGATGTAATTTATATGTATGTAGATCTTCCACTTTCTTTGAGAGTTCAGCTGACCTGCCACAGGTACTCATGACTACTTCTGATGACAAGGTCAATCACTGCTTGCAAGCCTTGGTATTTCCTTGCAGCTTCTTTTTTATATCTACCCACAGTTTTCCACTTGTGTGACAGCATGTGAGTATTGTGCTTGTGCCTTTTTCAATAGTAAGACATTTTCCAGCTTCTCTACTAACTGCAGTGGCTCTGTTGCCAGCTGCTCGAACAGAGGTGCAATCATAAACTGGTTGTTATAGTCTACTTGGGTTTGTTGCTTTTTGCTAATGTCAGTGTGGGATTGAATTGGAAGTTTTCTGGCGGTTTCTGGGTCTTTTATACATGCAATGTTCCTGTCTCTTCTCATTTCTTCATGTAAGTGAGGAAATGTGTTAGGTTGCACTAGGCTCTCTACAACTGTTTGTGACTTCTGTTTAGTTTAAATTAAGTGTGGGTTCTTCTGTTATCTTACGGGTAAGTGAATATCAAACATATGAGGCTTTGAGTTACTATTTTTAACCTCTTCATCTGGCAGATCCAAGAATTTATTGTCCACCTTTTCAACTGTGGAAATTTCACTTATATATTCTAGTATTCCTGCTAAACCCATACAAATCTAGTCTGACAAATCTGAGAGTAAGATGAGGAGAATATTTATTTTAAACATACCTTCCTAAAATTCTGGGAGTTTGGAACTGTCTCATAAGAACCTTTCTGTCCATGTTTTGGTCTCAGCCTCTCACAGGTGTCTCTCCTGTATTTCAGTGTCTCATGGAAACTAGTATTACTGACATCCCTGTCTTTTTGTCTTTCTCTTTTTACCCCATGACTTTCTCACAAATGGGTAAGATCAGGAACCATCATTCTCTATTCCCTTATCTTAGCCTTGAGGAGTCAATTAAAATCCATTGCTTCCTGTACACCCCCTGCATCTTTGCTTTAAAAAGAAAATGAGTCCTTCCTCCTGCTGGGTTCCTCTCCCCTTCTACCCATTTTTATAGTGAGTAAAAATAGGCCTCCTTGAATCTCCTATGCCACCTCATCTGTATTGAAGTTGCCATCTCATCTGTACTGAAATAATTTCTATGTTTGGAATATTTTATTTCATTCCTCATTAACAAATATTTTCACATTTCTGTGAATGACTGTATTATTATCTTGAATGTATTATGCATATACATATGTATAAATAGAGACAGATACAGTGTAAATTTGAAATGATTTGCGACTGGAAACAGGCTCAGGTGGATATCGTAAGATTACCTGTAGCCCAGAATATTAACGCTGAAGACAGTATGTACTTTCCCAGTCCCATTGTATAATGTCCATTTTCTGTTCACTACCCTAGATTTCCTTACTCTTCTTTTTTGGTTTGTTTGGTTGGTTTTTTTCTTGTTTTTCCAATGAGGAAATTCAAGTCTGTATTCTTAGCTCCACTTGACAGCAACTAGAGTTATCACAAAATCATAAAGTTTGGGAAAGGGCCTCGGAGACAGTGGTTGATGCTGGTTGTATGCCAGGCAGGTAACTCTAACATGGAAAAGAGCACCCCTGCAGAGATGTATGATAGACTGGGCAAGGGTGAGAATTCCCGTGGTGTCTCATATCTGGTGCTTCAGGTGCCACTTTACATGTGAGAGGCTATGGGCTGTGAATGCCCATTGCATTCCTGTTTTCTCATATTTCAAAAGTATATTTTGGTTGTTAAGATTCAACCCTATAAGCCTTACTTTTAGTTTGACCTTTTTCAGAGCCCACACCATGCCATCTTCCACCTAATTAGCTATTTCTTCAGAGATATTTTGTGAGTGTGTCTCATTTCTCAGTTTTAGACTCTAAGCCTGATTTGATGAGCTAATGATCCTATTAGTAGACTCAGCATGGTAGTGACATTTTCAGAAATAGTATATAGGAAAAGATTGGGAAATAGTTTGCGTTGCTTACACATTACTCATTTTCTTCATGTTCCATCCTTCAAAGAATCTGCATGATAACATTTTAAGGATAAATAGAATAAAAATATTTTATAACTGGCTGGCAACATTCTGCTGATTCTCAGTTTGCTTGGGAAAACTACTCTAGCGGTCAGAATGTCTTGCCTCATTCCTAATTACCTAAGGATTTTTTGGGTGTTTTTACTGTTTACAAAATTTTGCTGTATTTGTTTTCATTTGAACTAAATTGTGACTGGAAATGTTCTTCCTATCTCCTATTACGCCAATTTTCTACCCCAGTTTTTATGAAAAGTCAGGCTCTGACTCTAGCAGCTAAGCTGTGGTTTGAGCAGCTAAGGACTCAATTGGTATTCAGGGATATGTTTCCAAATTTTAACTATTAGTTCTGCAATTAGAGTGAGACAGTTTCCCTGTGGAAGAAAGGAGTGGAAGCCAGAAGCTACAGGGCATGGAAAGATCTGGAGATATGTTTTACTGCTTTGATAAGGGCTGTGATTTTAATCAGTCTTTTACCACACCGGACAAAATCATTCCACTACTGAGAAGCAGTGGAGATATAGAGTGGGTACAATCCTCAGCAGGGTACTGTGTGTGAGTAGAGCTCACAGAAAGCATGATATGACATTCTCATGGTTAGCAGATATGAAAATTGCAGCTGGATTAAAATATTCATGTACTACCTACTGCTGTTATCAATGCTATCAGAAAACCTAGTAAGTAACAAACACCTGTATTAAGTCTTTATATTCACAGTTTCATCTGGGCATGATTTTTCCTAATTACTACTGTGATTGGAAGAAGTAGGAGTATAGTTATAATCCACACAGATTTTCACAAGAAAAAGAATCTTAAGGTGAATCTAAATTAGACCAAAGCACTGGTGAATTTGGAAAATTAATTAAATAATTGTCCAGTATTTTCAGGTGCCTGGCAATGCTGATTGAGTAAAAGACATTGGCATATGACGGGTCCAGCTTTCCATGTCTCTAATGCAACTGTGATTCCTGCATAGTGCCAAAGCATCACACAGAATTGGTATTATGATTATATACTTTCAATTCCAAAGGGTTTTTTAAGTTTCTGACATAACTGACTATATTTATTAGTCTTTTATTTTAAAGTCAATAGTCTCATATTAAAAAAAAAAATAAGATAAAACACTTTCCCCTTCTCTTTTTTTATAATGAACATATTTAGATATTTCAAAGTAATGATTGAAAAAAACCCCATAATCTTTTAATGGTCTGGGTCTCTTAGAAGACCTCATCTTGTCTAAAATTACATTTTTCTCCTTTCTGTAGTCTTTATATCTTACACTGCACTGATAAACTTTTAGAGTTGTATTCAGACTGTTCTCCAGAGAGCTTGTTTACAAGCACTTTAAGATGACTGAACACATACTTCATCTTTTGGACTTGCACTTTGCCTATCTTCTGTGCTGCTTCAATGTCTCATGAGCAAAAAGTCTGTGTAAAAACAAGACAAAACAACAGCAACAACAAAACCCCCAAAAAACCTCACTTCTCTAACCTATAGCTTGTCATATGTTTTTTTTTTTTGTTTAATCTTAAAAGTGTTTGCTACACTTTTTTCCTTGAATTTTCTTTAGCTCCTGGTCTAATAATGTACACTTGCTAGGATTTACCCTTTGGAATAGCACTCAAACTCTTCTCAGTTCATCTATTCTCACATAATTTACTTCTATTGTATGTTTCTCTTCCAGAACACCTAGAGTGATCTTTGACCTTTTATTTCAGCTTTCTTTTCAACCTGAACCCTTTCACATGTGAATTCGTTATTATCTGGCACAATGCCAACATTCATAGAATCATTTAATAGAATAGCTTAGGAAGGGACCTAAAAGATCATCTAGTTCCAACCCCTCACCATGGGCAAGAATGCCACCTACTAGATCAGTTTGCTCAGGGCCACATCCAGCCTGGACTTGAACACTTCCAAAAATGGTGCAGCCATACCTCCTCCAGTGACTTGTCATCCTCACAGTAAAGAATTTCTGTCTAACCTGTATCCTAAATCTCTCCTCTTTTATTTAAAGCCATTCCCTCTTGTTCTATCACTATCTGCCTGTGCAAAAAGTCTCTCTCCATCTTTTACATAAACTCCCTTTAAGTACTTAAAACCTGTGATGAGATGTCCCAAATCTTCTCCAGGCTGAACAACTTCCTCAGTCTGTCTTCATAGGGGAGGTGCTGCAGCCCTCTGATCAGCTTTGTGACCTCCTCTGCCTCTGCTCTTACAGATCCATGTCTGTCCTTTTTTGGAGGGCTGGAGANGGAGGGGAGGGGAGGGGAGGGGAGGGGAGAGAGGACCAGGGGCCAGTGGGGTACCAATGAAGGAGAACTTTCTGGCACAGTGATGTGGGGAGAGACAATTTTGTAGCAACATGGGGGGTGTAATGTGGACTTAGCCACCGCAACACTGGGTTGCCTAGGACATTGTGCTGTCATGTTATGAACACCTCCAAAAACTGAAAATTAAAAGCCTCTCTGTGTGACATGTGCCAATGCCTAATTATTTTCATAGTGAAAACTCATGTCTTAATATTCAATCAGAACTTATTTCCATTAATGACCACTGTCTTTCCTCAATTCTCCGTGTACCTAAATAAAGAGACTGGCTTCGTCTTGGTAATTTTCCTGGAGGTGCTGGTAGGCTACAATTAGACTCCCACAAAAACAGCTCTTCTCCTGGTTGAAACGGCCTAAATCCTTCATCTTCTCCTCACAGTGCAAATTCTTTTCTTTTCTTTGTATCTCTGAATGTCAGTCCTGTCCTCTACTGTCAACCCCAAATTAGTATCACCCAAATATGTGAAGAGGGTTACTTCTGTCTCCTTCTCTAGGTCACTGATAAAGATATGAACAGGATGAGACCCAGAATACACCCTTGAGACGTTCTACTTGTTACCACTCTCCAGGTAAAGTGAACCATTATTTATTATCCTTTGAAGTCAACTATTCAAGTAGTACTTCACTTATCTAGTTCACTTCGTAGTTCATCTAGTAGTTCAGTAGATCATAACATGCCAATTTAGAGACATACAGGAGGCTTGATCAAAAGCCTTTCTAAAGTCAAGATACCAAACAGTTACTGCTTTCCTGTTTTTGACAGGATCAGACAGTTTATCACAGGAAGCAATCAGGTAGGTTAAAAACATACTTCGCTCTTGGTAAATCCATGCTGACTCTTCCTGGTGACCTTTTGTGTCACATCTCTAGAAATGGGTTCCAATAGGACATATTCCATGATTTCACTCAGGAATGAATTGAGGTTGGCTGACTTGCAGTTTTCTGGACTCTTTTCCTTGACCTTTTAGAAAATCTGTGCAACATTTGTCTGTTTCTATCAGAGGACATTTAAAACCTGAGAAACAAAAATCTTGCAATGGCACCAGCCAGCTGTCACTGAAACCTTGCATGCATCTTTGTGATTTCCATAGACTTGAAAGAGGTTGATTTCTCAAAAGGTCCATGGATGGATCTTGCATGATTGATAGTTCCCTTCTTCCTTGAAATTTGTTTATAGGCTCGAAAGCCTGGGAGAATATGTTTGTGAAGACAAAAGGAAAGAAGATATCCAGGATTCAGTCTTCTCTGCATTTGCTGGCACTGAATCCTTGGCCCTAAATTTTGCTTATTTCTTGCACTATTAATACAGCACTAGGAGCTTTCCTACTTGTCCTTGATGCCCCTTGTCGGATTAAACATGAGTTTATCTTTGATTTTCCTAACACTGCCCCTCAAACTCTAGCAATGCTTCTGTATTCCTCTTCTTTGGCCTATCATCACTTCCACCTCCTCATACATAATTTTTTGCACTGAGACTTAGTTTTGAATTGCCTGTTTAGTCAAAATAATCTTCCGATATATTTACTTTTGCTTCGAGCTTATTAATTTTATGCTTCCTCAATTCATTTATTAAAATGAAATTTTTGAAATAAATTTTAAGAGTTTATAATATTCTGGTTAGAATCACAGAATCACTGAAGTTGTAAAGGATCACTGAGTTCAAATGTTGACCCAGCACTGCCAAGCCCACCACCAAACAATGTCCTTGAGTGTCATATCTGCATGTCTTTTAAATCCCCCAACCATTTCCCTGAGCAGTCTGTTCCAGGGCTTGATAGCTTTTGGTGAAGAGATTTTTGCGAGTATTCAAATGACCCTTCACTGGTGCAACTTGAGGGCACTTCATCTTGTCCTAACACTTGCTACCTGCAAGAAGAGCCCAACCTCCCTATGGCTACAACTTCCTTACAGGGAGTTTTAGAGAGGGATAAGGTCCCCCCTGAGCCTCCTTTTCTGCAGGCTGAGCCCCCTCACCTCCCTCAGCTGCTCCTCACCAGACTTCTGCTCCAGACCCTTCCCCAGCTCCATTGCCATTCTCTGGATAGACTCCAGCACCTCAGTGTCTTTGAGGGCTCCAAAACTGGACATAGACTCAAGTTGTGACCTCACCAATGCCAAGTACAGAGAGATGATCACTGCCCTGGTCTTGCTGTCCACATTATTGCTGATACAAACCAGGATGCCACTGGCCTTCTTGGCCACCTGGGCACACATTGGCTCATGTTCAGCTGCCATTGACCAGCACCCCAAGGTTCTTTGCCACTGGGTGTTTTTCCAGCCACTCCACACCAAACCTGTAGCACTGCAGGGAGTTTTTTGACCCTAGTGGAGGAAGGACCCAGTTATCTGCTATCATCTCTGCAATACTTGTGCAATTCTTTTCAATACTTTATGAAATTAAATACAGATTAAACATTATTTAACAAATTAATAAAATTGTCACTGTGTCATTGTGTTTTAAAAAAATTGAAGTAATTCTCCTTTCTTTAGTTATTAAATATCCTTCTTTCTGTAGCTGTGCTTTTCAGTCAGTGGGAATGGGCATTTAAGAAAGAGGAAGTATGATAAAGAGCTGTTAAAGATTTGCTGTTGATAAGCTCTATAGCTAGCTCATCCACCATTTTATTTCATATTTCAGATACAGTATATATATCTCCATGCACCTTTGCTATCAATTTTACCAAGACATCAGTCCAAATATTCTTATAATTTACTTGTATGATACACTATGAAATAGTCTTTGTACAAAGGTTTGCACTGCTGTATGTTTGTTTTCCTCCCACCTTCTTTGTTCTTGAAGTATTCAAATTATTTTCAACATTCTTGCAACATAAAGGAAAGCAGTTTAATTTTTAAATATCTATTTCTTTTTTCTAAGTCCTGACACACACATGATCACAGTTATCAATTCTGTCTTAAAGTGTAACTGAAAAAAGTCAGAGAACATGGTCTTTACTTTTACTGTTCCAGCTGTACCATTATTTAGCATGTTATCTGGATGGAATCCAAGCAAATTTTTTAAGATTATTAACAAATAGTTGTAAAATCCATCCTTCCGTGGTGCTTTTCAATTATGTAATTATCTTATTCACTCTCTCTTCACTTCATTTTCATGAATGATGCCTCTTCATTATTCCAGATGTATTTCTCTTACCATAGTGCTTCAAAATTTTGATTGTTTACTGGAACCCCATTGTGCTCAGTGCTGAATGCATACAGATCAATAAGGAAGCAAACCTGTCTCTACTAAGAAAAGTATAAGAATAGGTGAAAGATAACATATTGATACAAATAGATGGGATAAAAAAGCATGGAAGGAGACTAATTTTTCCTATTTTACGAATATTGCCTGACTTTACAGTTTTTATTTTGAGAATGTGTATTTTCATTTGAATTGACTCATATCTGAGAAATGTACATTTTTTAAAACTACATTGGTTTCACATTTTAAAAAATATGCCTAGTGGTTGTTTATGCTTTTAAATCTACAGGTATGAACTCTGATACACCATAAGAAGAACTTTTTCATTAAGAGGACATTGTCCCTTGTCATAACCGGCATAGTGGTGGCTGCATTTTGCTTGTGTGTCTCCAACTAATGACTTTCTGGTCTATATCATTCTATTTAAGGGACAGAAATAAGGCAAATTTTGGTCTATACTTGAGCTACTTTGAGAAGACTGGCATATTTGCAGTGTTAATATATTTTTTAATGTTATTTTATTTCACAGCGGGGTTTTTTTGGAGATACCTTAAGCCTGTTTTATCTTAATATTTTCTGAATTTGAAAGGATACTATAATTCTTACTTCTAGACCACTTCTTCCAGTTCTGGGTATCCTCTTAGACTTGTACTCTTGGGGCCAATATGGTTAGAGGCTGGATTTTCCCACTGCTCTTTGGCAACAGGTACTTCTAAAAGTTGGTGAACTTTTGTGTTTGTACTTCCTTTGATCATGCAGCTGAGCCATCAACAATAGCACCACAGTTTAGGACTTGTACAAGCCAGCCCAATGGCTGCTCTTTGATAGAGGAAGGATAAGCAGATAAGCAGCAATGATTCTGGGACTATTCCTTTGTTTACTTTAAAGTTTTGCTCAGATCTATGATAGAATTCACAAATGTTCTGAATTCTGTACAGACCACACTTTGGAAATTGTCATTAGCATGGACTGTGTGATCCTTTTCACGCTTCTGAGCAAGGTGAGGAAGGACAAGGGAGTGGTGAGTGTAATTCAAGGAAATGTAATCTGTTTTAAAGCACTGATTATTGTAAGAACAGCACAGATAACTTTGGCCCATTTGGACATCTCTGCATGAATACTCTGTGTGGATGGCTCATCTTGGGCATAGTATGTGTTAGGGAGGTCTGGGAAAGAAGAAAGATCAAATCCATGTGCAGAGCTTGCTCAGAAGTAGAGATTTTAGTTATAGGAAATTTTAAGTGAGTGTTAAAGTTTGTTTGCTGTCCACATTAAATCAAAAGCATATCCTTGCTCTATGTCTAGAGTTAGCTCTTGGATACTGTATCTGCTCAGTGAAATTGGTGTTCCTGTCAATTTCCCAAATAATCCCTGCCATTAAACTGATGAGACTGTCAACTCCACTGGTTGGTTGCAGAGGACTTGGCTCTTGAGCAGCTGCATGAATCCAATTTGAGTTTTTCACAGCTTGTGAGATTCCTGTCCCTATGGCAGATCTACCAGGAATTAAAGTGGTTCCCTGGAAACCCATCTCTGCAGTCAGTTAAACCCAAGATATTTGAAATGAGACAGCTGGGCTCAATGAATTGTGTGTTTCTGTGTAACTTTGTTTTGTCAGGGCTTATTTGACTAGCTGTACACCTTGACAGCCGCCGACAGACAAATACCTTTATCAGTGGTCTAAACACTCTGATTGTTCTAACAGAGAAAAATCGATTGTACTCGATGCATTTTTCAAGTGTTTCAAACTAAACTCTCCACACTTCAAAAATGTGCCTGATGCTTTCACAAAATATGCAGTAATTTAAAATATTCAACACCATTCCCCATTTCCTTTCTCATGTCAGTTGTTTTTTTCTGTGAAGATTTTGTGGTCAGAGATAAACAATAATGGGCTGTTTTGGATATGACTAATGATAAAAAGATTTATATGGAAACTTGTTATCTATTTCATAAAACTGGGATACCTCATCATAATGGGAAATATAAATTTGAGCCCGGATCTCCTATAGCCCAAGCAAAGTTCAAATCCAGATTGTGGTCATGTTCAAAAGCATTCTGACAAAATTTCATTTTCAGACAGCTGATTTAATGACCCATATTTGCTTCAAATAAGGATTTAAAAATATGTACAAATTAATTAAAATTACTGGGGCATACAGATGTTCTCTACTTTGTTTCATCCATGGTCGGTTTGTCCTGTGTCACAATTAGGAAGTAACAGTACTGTAAAATTGCCAAAGCA
The DNA here is from genome assembly GCA_013398115.1 of Falcunculus frontatus. Lineage (NCBI taxonomy): Eukaryota > Metazoa > Chordata > Aves > Passeriformes > Falcunculus > Falcunculus frontatus. The sequence continues at coordinate 464,464 of VZRV01010921.1, read as the reverse complement.
CCTCCAAAACAATTGCATCATCTACAATTGCTTTAATGCCCCTATCAGAACTCCTGCTTCCCCACCAACACCAGTGCTTTAGGAGGGAAAATGCCAGACTCTAGGTCAAGTTATGAATAGGAGATCCCTCTCTCTAAAACTCACACCAGAGTCATCAGGACAGACAGATGGACAGTGAAGTATCTGAAAGTGTGTCAGAAAACAGACTTTAGAACAGAAATCTATCAACCCAGAAAAAATATTGTCTCACCCCTTCAAGCCAAAATCTCAGTGTTGGTAGATGTTCCTAAGATGCAGTCCTGACATCTGTGCTATAAATTCATGAAAAGTGGTATGTTGCTAAAACATGTTATTTCTTTCTGTTACAAAAATGAACAGGCTTGAATTTATGCCATTTGCTTAAAATTAACCTCAAAATGTTAATCCTGTGTTATTCTTTGATTTGTAAAAGTTCTCACTGTTTCTCAGATTTCTCCAGCAACCTATTGGCTTTTTGTTTCCTTTGTTTTAACCTTACCAATGAGATTTCTTACAGAGATAAAATTTAAGTGATGATATTGTATGTCTATCTCTCCCTTCCTTCTGCTTGTCCATAATTTTTTAACCTGTCCACCAAGTTCAATGAACTTTGACACAGACACAGTAATTTCGAAGATGCTCTGTTCCTAGACATATTGTGAAAACAGACATCTAAGTACTTGAGGGAGAACGTACAGCTGTCTGCAGTATGACCTCAGCCCTTGTCAAACAGCAGGGCATACACATAAAAGGACTGCATTTAGAACTTCAACCATCAGATAAATTTTATATGGAAGTGATATCTTCCTAGATAATGCTGAAGACAACGCCAAAGGAAATCAAAATATATGATTTACCTTGTTCGTGGAGATATTGGTTTTAGATTTAAAAAAATTTCTTTAAAAACATTTCAGTTGTACATTTCACTGATAGTATTACTTTTTTTTAAATACCTAACACTACATTTCTCTTTTTACATTCTCACTGTTTACTCGTTCCTTTTCTCAAGAAACTTAGAAATATTCAGTTCATATTCAACACCTGGATTTGGAGCTGTAGCAGCCCGACTGAGGTTTCCATTAAATTTTTTTGGCTTCTAAAGTATCTGAACCCATACATTCTCTTGCCTTTCCTACATTAGCACTAGGGGAGCTGTTTTGGAGATTAACTTTACCATCTGATGCCCTGCTTTCTATAAACTATCCCGAATCACCTTTAAGAGATCTGTGCCATGCTGTGAACCTAAGTGTTGCAATCTGGACAGCTATTTGCCTTCTAAGCCACGACCAAAGTTGTCAAGTTAATAGCATGTAATTAATGAACAGGAAATCCTTCTATCTTGCACTGAGTTCACTTTTTTCTAGACCATGAATTCAGAATGAAGAGCCAACAAAACTCAGGGAAGAAAAAGCCCGAAAGGGAACAAAGAAAATTAAGGTCAGGCATTTTGCTCAGTGAAGATCGAGCACGTCTTCATACAGAACATCCTGAGGCAATCTACTGAACAGGCCACCCATCTGATGAATATATCATTGTCCTGAATTTTAATATGACAAATCTGCTTTTAAGTGTCTTGTTTATGCTTCAGTACTTGAAGACTATGGAAGGATCACAGTGGACTCCTTCCTCTACCTTTATTTTTTGATCATGTATAGGAAGAAGAAAGCAGACAGAGGTCCTCACCCTTATGCCATTGTGTAAAGTACCAAGCTCAATGCATTTGAAACAATTTTACACAAATTTCATAATAATAAGAATGAGATAGCTGTAATAAAATTGCTTTTACTGTAGCCAAGCCTCAAAACGCCTAGAGAGTGGGGTGAGCTGTTTGCATGTACCTACAGGGCATCACATGTTTCTTTGCAGCCAAAACACATCTCTGTTCCTTCTAACCAAACTTGCACAGAAGCAGCTGTTCCCAAACCACCCTTGTGACATAATTCCATTCTATGTCTGAAGTCATGATAGCAGTCCTGTTGCCATGACAACATAACACTCTCTGTTGCTAATGCATATGTCTCAGAAACAATTAGAGAAGTACCACTATACCCAAATTGACTTTAATTAGATTAGTTCAAAAATTAGCCTCTAATACCATACATTGGGGGGAAGTTTGTGATAAATCTCTTCTTTAATAAATGATTCCAGGCAAAAGAAGTTTGGCTCAGCTATATTCCCCCTTTATAGCTCTTAACTTTTTAGTTGAACCTAAGAAAAATATGTGAAATCACCAGTTCTATTCCTACTACTTCAGAACATGTAATAATCACATTTAATCAGGAAGTCTTAAAAGGAAAGTGAACGTTTCTCGTTAAATGCCTTGCTTCTCCTTCTGAATATTTTAAAATGCTCAGATCTAGAAAGCTTTAGGTTCTTATTGCAATTATTTTTTTTCATCTTGCATTACAGTGCTAACATGGGAATTCACTACAGGATGCATCTGATTATACAAACCTATCCCTTCATAAGAATGGGCATCGTTTGACACTAAGATAAGTTTTCAAGCCTCATTCCACATAATCTTTATCCCACCTAAATTTTAATTTTATGATTTTCAGATTTTTATATCATCTTTTCTCTTAGTTCTTTATACTAATTTACAGTTTGATGGTGATACTACAGACAATATAACAAAATACTGTTAAGGTTGGTGGGAATTTTACCCTTCTAGAAGTGTTCTGCCAAGCCAGTAGGTCCTCTCCAGCCCTGAACTCCTGTACAATTATGAATTTTTACCTAGTATGATGTCAAAGCAGAAAATGTTTGGGATTGTGAGCTTTACATATGTAACCAGACATTAGAGATTCACCAAATAAAAAAATACTCTTCAAACAGAATTTGTTGTAAGATCAATCCTGCCAAATTTGCTGGTTCTGTGTTACTCCATTACTTTTCTGAACTCCTTATTTGACAGGTGTCACTATAACAACATGCAGTTGTCATGTCACAGAACAGGAAGTGTAACTGTCTTGAAACTAATTTCTTGTTTATTTATAAACATGTTCCAGGTGAAACATTTTTTTTCTTTTTGTATGTGGAAAAAGTCATCATTCGAAAACAAGTATTAACAAAAAAGCTCACTGCTTCAAAAACATTTTAACAAATTTAAAAAAAAAAACCCACAAAACCCCCCCAACAGTATAGGCATATCTTTCTCTTTTACTTTTTACATATAATAGCAATAATAATGGTAATAATAACTACAGCAATTCAATGTACTGTTCAAACTGCATTACTTTGTATTCTCACTCAGTGGCTGAAAAAATCACAACTGCTAGATTTGGTAGAGTTGAAAAATGATAGTATTAAGCACTAATTGCATCCTAACTCAGTAATTTCTCTAAGATGCAATTAGATGAAGAAATGAGGTCTTCACAAAGAAAATGGGGTAATTCCTAAACAGCCCTCAGCAAAACTGATTGTTGCACATGTATGATAAAAATCCTTCCTTAGCGGAGAGACAGTAGACCTAAGCTCTGTCTCACCTCGTAGCTTAAATACCCATCACTGAGATATAGATTCAGACCACAAATTCAGTGCCCATAATAGAAAATAAACATTTGTTCTTGAGAGACCCATGGATGACCCACTTTGTCAGAATTTTGCCACTTTTGAGGACATGGGAATCTCCAGAAAAAAGGACTGGTTCAAAAAAGTCTAGTGACTTTAGAAATCTATCTCCAGCATCAAAAGAAGAGATCTCTGCACCATGACCACATTCAATCACTCTGAACTCAACACTGAAATTGGATTCTTCAGGTCGGATCATCTGGTGGGAAATGACATGGAGCCTTCACAGTTTCTCAAAGATATATGTGGTTGTGTACATGCAACCTTTGAAGAAAAGTAATTCTTCAAATGCTATCAAAAGCTTTTTCTGATTTTGTGAAATCTGTGGGTCCCTCATTTAAATGCACTAGGACCTCTGTCAGTGGGTGCATTTAGAGTCCTCTAAGAACCTTAGCAAAAGTAAATTCACTCAGGTGACACTGAGCAGTTTGACATAGAAATCCCACTTTGACCATGTTCTCTAAAGGCTCTATCTTGCACTAGATTTGAGCAGGTTTATAGAAGATTAGGACTTTTATACAAGACAACCTTCAACTGCTTGATCAGGGCTGGCTAGATAATGTTATGTCCCTCATAGGTTTTACAAGCACACTATTCATGAAGGGACCCACCTGAGTAAAGAATTCTTCTTGTTAAGGTCCTGCTGTGCCTGGTTTGGAATCATTTTTAAGCCATGAGCAGTATGGTTCATCTTTTTTCCCTCTCCTTGTGCTTCCCTCTTACCTAATTTAGACACCTGACTGCTCAATATCTTCCCTGTATTTTACTATTAGATCATGCACTGTATATGGAGGCTGGACAGATGTTTTGGGATAATATACACTTGTTACCCTCAGAGGAACTAAAATTGAGTGTTAAATATCCAGAGAAAGAAATTTACAGATACTTTTTGCTTCTTCTTTTGTGAAAGGCAATAGAAAACATGTGAAATACAGTTATAGCAAAAATATTACCAAGGCTGTTTCAGACAGGCCCCTGATGATATATGAGTAGACCGCAATGCTGCAACTTGGATAATCTTCATTTTTATTCTTTTATTAAAGATGCAGTTAAGCTTAACAAGCAATGAGTCTCTTTGTATTTGTTGTGAGTTCTTGTGAATGAACAAATTGGGTCGGTGGCTGGTAGCAGGGAAGATGAGAGTTTCTGCTGAAATTCTTGCTGGATTATTAATTCACACAGTTGGTGTTTCTTTCTCCTGGAGATGTGGGAGAGTGAAGAGCAGGGCATTTAAATGCTGTTAACTATGTCTATTTTAGCAAGTAATAATAGTGCAACAGAGGGCCACTGGATCAGAGCAACTAAAACCACAGACTTCACATATAGATCATGGGGTTCCAGCAGAGAAGTTGTGGGTGCCCCAACTCTGGAAGTGTTCAAGACCAGGTGGGTAGGGGCTTTGAGCAACCTGCTCTAGTAGAAGGTGTCGCTACCTGTGGCAGGGGGGTTGGAAATGGGCAATCTTTAAGTCTCTTCCAACCCAAGACATTCTATGATTTTATGATATAGAAACATTGGGCTAGATTAGTGTGAAACTTTGGACAAAATATCCAAAAACTTTGCTTCAAATCTGTCTGAAGGATCAGTGTTTGGGACTCCATGTTCTCATCAGGGGTTGAAATACATTTTTCATGCACCTGAAACTGATCTTCCACTTCGGTTTCCTCAGATAGAACACACTGCTCACGCACATCAAACCACCTCTGAAATAGAAACTATGGAATAGATGTGGTTACTGGAGTTTTGTTTCTGAACTGCATTATTGCTCCATCCTGAAAACTAATACAGGTGCAGCTTTTGATGAATATATTTTATTTACTGATCTAGAAAGACCTGCAGCTGGTATTCTCTCAGGACCACCACAAAAATACTGCTCCTCTTGAGGGATTCCTGGTCAGAGCATGTTCACCTCTGGCAGTTTGGAAATGATACTTAACACAGACACTGAAGGATAGAACAATGTTTGAAATATGAATGATAAGGTGACAGAGGTGTGCCTATGGTAAACAAGTAGTTTCAGTACCTGTTTCTTCTATACTGAATATCCTTTGAAGAACTCAATACTTGTCAGTAGCTCTTGTAATGATAGGTTTTATTTCCTAATTCTGATGTCTCGTTCTTCTGCCTCTTGGTAGGTCTGTTCTAGTTCCCAGAGCAGTCAAGATGGATAGTGCCCTTAGTCAGAAGAGTTCTACATAAGCCTTAACTAAATGCAATCTACATGGATAGAATATAAACTTTGGATAACTTCATCAAAGTAAACTAGTGTTTTTTAAAGGACCAAGCATCTTTTTATTATTATTATTATTATTATTATTATTATTATTATTATTATTATTATTATATCATCATTTTATATGGTGTTTGTACAGATTACTGCAATGTTTTATTGTGAGTTTAGAAATTTATAATAGGAACGACAATAATAAATTCCTGGCAATTATTTTACTCTTGTGTTTTGAATCATTACTTTTTACCAAGTCCTTCAAGCACAGTAGGTCACAAAACTCTCAAGATCAATAAGATGAAACCATAAACCCCCCAATGAATTTGTGGTGGGCAGTACCCAAAGATATAAGTTATATCAGATTGCTCTTCAAAAGTGGGTAAGAGTTTATTTTCTTCATAAATAAATCTAAATTCTTTGTTAATCCCCTTTGAAGTATTCACAGAAATTTAATGTGAAACATTTACAAAGGAAGTCTGAAATTTTTTAAAGATGTCTCAAAAATGTATCATGGGACAACTATTGAGGCCAATGAATCCTCAGCTGAGAGAGGAATTGTGTCAAAGAATTTTACACCGGATACAGATTTGTTCCTGTGCATCTCCACCTGTTATCACTGCAGGTCACTAAGAAGATCTCAAAAGCAGGGTGAGAATACCATCACAGAGATTGTTATTCTCCTCATCTTGGGGAAAATTGATGGTGTTAGGAGCAGAAAATTGAATCAAGACAATTTTCTTTTGTTTTGTTTTTTCTTCTCTTTCCCTTCCCCTTTTCAGCATTCTTCAGAGCCTAAGCTTGGAAAATTCATGGAAACTACTAGGTGAATAAAAGAGCAAGATTCCCAGATGAAAATGTGGATGAGATGTGAGAATTAAAATGCTGAGGGACTTGGAACAGCAAGCTTACAAGTACCTCTGCTGCATCCATGGAGATGGTGAGCACAGGAAACAATCGCCTTTTATGCTAGAGGTAAAATATGTTCAGATAAAGATGATAAGAAGGAGCATAGGATTTATTGTACTGTATCAGACATCTTTTATATTCCTTCTCATTTTGCAAGTCTTGAATTTTTGCTGCCCTCAGAAGTGACCAATGTCTGGTGCTTGAGGGGAGGTTGAAGAAAAGCCCTTAATGAATTTAGCCAGTTGTGTGAAAAGGAAGGCAGAAAAGAGGATATCTTCTTGACCCCTGCAGCTATCAATTTACCCTTGGAAGCATAACAATAGATTACTTTAACATTCATATTTTTATTATTACTCATAAAATTATTCAGCCCTTTAAAAATCTTTCATATTTGACTTAATAATCTCCTGCTGGAGTTAATTCCAAGGGATGACAGCATGCTGTGAAAAGCATTCACTTTCAAAATTTTTGCTCTACTTTCATGTTCCATTCATTTCATTGCATATCCTTTATTGATTTATTATGTCATAAGGTTAAAAGTAGGGTCTTATCATTCTGCACCTCATAAAAATAAATAGAAAGAACAGGCCATTCCATTTTCCTATGTGAAATAAAACTCCAAGCTGTTTTCATTTTGTATGTACATTGAAGAGTTTCTCTACTTTCTGTACCTGCAAAAAGAGAAGATAACAATGACAAAATTGTTTATGTGGTAAATTCTGCATATACTGTTTCCCTGTATATTTTTCTATTATCAATATATAATAGTGGGATTGACTCCTAAAGAAATTTCAGGAGCACCTCAGATATTAAGGTAGAAAATAACCCTAACCATCAGTTAATTTTTGGGACTCATCATTCTCAAGTCTTTTTACTCCAGAGTATCACATGGAAATAAGAATAGGAAATATTACATTTTTAGACAAAAAAGGGAACATTCTGTTTATCCTACCATATGTACAACTTCCTCAAGAAATTCCTATTTTTATATTAAGCTCTACATTTTAAAGGATCTGAAATCCTTCAAACCATGATTCACAGAATTACTTAGAGACAAATGCATTTATGTTTGTGAATGCTGGACTGAGATTCTTTCAGCTTGTTTTTAGATTGCATGTGAGACTGTCTTGATTCATAGATCATCATACTTTATAGTATGAAGTGGAAACAGAAGCTAAGAAATGTGCATGCAAACATTCCAAAGCATTATCTCAGGAATATTTAATAGCATATGGAATCTTACTGTTGCTGAGAATTCCCAGAAATGTACATACCCGTATCTGTATATTGACAAATACAATCTTAATTAACCTTGAGCACAAGTAGCTGATGAAACTCCTCTGCCATTAAATCAGATCCTGAGTATCTATATTGATTCAGGTAAGCACAGATAATTTTTTTCTTCTTCCTCTTCTAAATCTAAACTAAATTGTATTTACCCACTATCTATATTCCTTTAGGCAAATCTCTGGTAAGAACGGGATCTGTGCTGTAGGTTTTAGCCTGCAGGTCACTGTGGTCAGTCAAACAGACTGAGTGATTCCAGAGGAGTTCCAACCTCAAAGATCCTTGTATTTGTCCTGCTAGCTTTTCCCAGGGCATCACTATGTGAGAAAAAAACACAGCCTAAGCAACTTTATGTTTCTCCTTCAACATTGAAATGTGTCTGTAGCTGCACAGGACAATGAGAAAGGGAAGACTGGAAGGAGATGGAAAGGGCTTTAACAAAGCTTCTTGCTCCTTCTCATCTTCTCAGCTCTCCTCTGCATTTGAGAGGCACAGAAGTGTGCCAAATGGGTCATCAGGAGAGAAGCAAGACGGCACCCCTGCTCCTCATGCTTGGCTACTTCCTCTCCGTAAAGGCTCCTAAAGCCCAGACACATCAGGCTGGGTCCTTTGTATTCCCAGTAAGCTGGAGGTCTGCAAATCTGAAGTACTTCCATTTAGGCGCATGTAGGAAAGATGGTACATACCAGAATTTTTCTCTGCCTATCTCTTCTGAGCATGTCTATGCATCAGCTGTCTGCAGACCATTTCTATATACCTTCTGAAAGAGCTAGGGCCTGCACAAAGTGAAATTGCAGGTGTTAATCATAGTACGGAAAGATCTGATGTTTGTTTCAGAGATCTGGGTTTCCTTCAACAACACATCTTTGAATTAGATGGTTTGTTACATTTGCTCAGTCCAGATGTTCACCCAGGTGTGCATGATTCTGTTTAAGCAATAGAAGTGTAGCCACTGCTGACCAGCCCCTGTAATCAGATGAGTACTCCATCTGCTGCTATGTAATAGCCTGGTATTTTTAAAGCATTCAGTCATTAAGTAGGTGACCCAGGTTCAATTTCCTTTTCTGCCTGACGAAGGGTATTACCTGTGATATGTTTTATAGTCATAAAAAAGTGAAGAAGTTTTTGCTGAGTTTTTGTCTTTGAAGCTGTGTCTGTGTGTATAAACGATTGTAAGGGTCCCTGGTCTGAGAAAGGAAAGAGCATAGTGGTGTAACTCTGCACCTCAGTGCTGACTAGTGTTGCCTCAGAGAAAGAAGACTGACTGCATGGAATGTTTCTATGTCCAATCAGCACTTAATTTTGTCACAGGATTGGCCCTGGTAGCAGAAACTGATGCTTTTCAACTGGCTGGTGAATAAGTGTCTTTGTGTTGCCTCTGTACAGAGGTCATTATTTTGAGGTTGCTGAAAGCCCCTATTCACTGCAGTGGGTACCTGCATGCCCACCAGAAGTGCTGGATGTCACAGAGCCGTGTCATTAGCACTGGGTCCTACATTACTGAAGCTTTTAGGCATTTAAGCATTAAATTGGATCCAGTCTGTGATGTCTTTCACTGTCTGACTTTTTTATTTCTTGCTGCTTCTGTCTGTGCTGAGGATAATCCAAATTTGTGACATTGTTATACTTTGTTTGCTTTCTCCTTCTTACAGGAAATTGCTATTTTCAATTCCTTTTTATATCGTTCCTTTCCAGCAATAATTGTGGCTTACTTGATCAAGAGATTCAGAGGTTGGTAGTATGAGTCACTTTTCCTATTCAGTTCCCACAACATCAAAATGACACTTTCTTAATCTAAACACCTGCCAGTCCTTTGCAGTACCAAAAGCACCTCTATTCTCCATTCCTACCATTTCCAATCTCCTTTTGTTAAACCACAATAATTTAATCTGCATTTTCTTCATGAAAGTCTTTTATTTCACATCAATGTACATCCAACAGGTTACTTCCTCCTGTGCAAACAGTACCTCTAATTGTTAGTGAGAATCCACCCTCTAGTTGCTTTTGTCTGTCTCCAATATATATCTCATGCATACATTTTTTTTTTTCTGCATTACAGATATGGCAAAAAACAAAGCATCTACTTAGTAGTAGTTTCAACTCGGAAACTACTAAATTGTGTGTTCTCAGCACTTGGAGAATCATAACGGCTGGGGATGGAAGGAAAGCTGAATGGTCAGGCTATTCACTCCTTTCCAACTACCACATTGTTCTCAAAAATATATTCTTAACTTTGCCTGGCTTATTTTTAAATGCAGCTTCTTTTCATATTACTGAAGTCTAAAAAAGTGGGAGACAGATTATTCTTTTATAGCAGAATGACTCTCTTTGACTTTATGACAGTTAAATTTATTTTATTGGGTGTATAGACAGAGATTAAGTACATTTCATTTTTATAAAGGACTAAAATATGGATAATACAAAAGCTGAACTGGAGAAGGAGGTGGTCCAAAGACACTAACAAATTTGTGAATTTTCAGGTTCTGAAAAACGCGTGATGACTTTCTGAAAGACTATTACTTGGCATGTTTTGTTATAATTTCTATACTCAGTGAGATAATTCTTATACTAAACTACAAATAGGCCAAATGCTCAGCTGCTATAAATCCAGTATCCCTGCTGACAATGCTGATTGGCCAATTTGCACCAGCTTAAGATCTGTCCTTTTGATCTGTCCATATGTTTTTTGATGATAAGCATCACAAATTAGGAATGGATTTACAGAAAATCTCTTTTTCTCTTTTACATCCCTAAGGATGCATAGGTGAGCACAAGCTTTCAAATATTAGCGGTTCTGACTTTGGCATTAATGGCTGCTGTTTCAAAATACACCACTCTGTTGCAAACTTCCCAGTTTCCTGACTACAGGAAGTTATACAAGTGACTCTTAATCACCTATTGCACTGAGAAATGATACCATCAAAATTACCCAGAAAATGTTAAAGTATTAAAGCTAAAGTATTAAAAAAGGTATTGAGCATGAGCATATATCTTGCCTTTTCAAGTTTAGCTATAAAGCACATTTTGGTTTTTTGGGGGTTTTTTTGGGGTGGTTTCTTTGGTGGTTTTTTTTTTTTTTTTTTTTTTGTTAGTTTTGGTTTGGCTTTTTTTTTTAATTTTTATTTTATTTTATTTTATTGGATTCAAACCAGAAAAATGCATAATTAGAAATGAGGGAGCAAATCAGAAGGATGTCGGAGGAGCAACAAAAATGTTCAAATGACAAAATGAGATAACGCCAAAGGAAAAGAGGCAGGTCTTGCTGCTGTTATGTGGTGTGCCAGTGGCCTTAAAGGCGCATACCGACAGAATGAAATACCTTTCAAATATTTTGCTTTTGTCACTATTAACCAAGTGTTACATGACTTAAAAAAAAAAAAAAAAAATTAGAACTGAACACCATGTAATACCCAGGATAAAGGGGATATAAAACAAAGGATCTTTCTGTGAATTAACCGAGTTTCTTTTTTGATGATTATTTTAGCATATATATACCTCAACTTTTTTGAAACCAGATTAATTTATCACATTGTCAAGTAAGTCACTTGTAAGGGGACAATATCAGAAAGCAGAATGGCTCAAATATTTTCTTAACTGGGGGAAGAATTCTGAGCAGCAACCACGTATGGACTTACGAAAGGGTTGGTGGTGCCTGGTACAGAGTGAACTGCACTGTCCCTATGCAGACCTGATTCTCCCTCTGACCGGATAGAGGATATTTTGCAGATAGATCCTGGCACCAGCACTCTGAGGGCTTGCATGCAGAGTTTAACCTAGTTAAACAGCGCTGTTGTCATTACAATCTTGCCACAGGTATTAGAGTAACCTGCTGTTGGTCAAAGTGTATTATAATTGTATTTCTACAGGTCAAATTTTGGGATAGAGTAATTGCCGCTGACCGCTTGACCGCCCGGCTGGCCAAGCAGGCGGCTTGCTCGAGTGTCCTGAAAACTGGACAGTTGGAAGCGTCGCAGCCTGTGACAGGCTCTCTGCTGAGAGCAGCCTGCTCAGAGCCTCAGGGAAGGGCTGGCAGCAGGCGGTGTAACAACTGCGGGCGGAGATGAAGGGGGAGACAGGGACCCTAAGCGACTGTAACCAAGTGTTTATTCCCCAGCAGAAAGCCGGGAAAACACGAAGACAATGGACACAGGTAGCAAAGAACGAAGGGGAAGAGTTACATAAGGTTTTAAATAGCAGGAGGAATATGGGAGGTGCAAGGAATAAACTAATAGGAAAGGACTACATCAGGGAAGGTGTCCAACCAGAGGGATCAAGAGGAGGGACTTATTAAAACGAGCCAATGGGGATTATAACAAAGACGAACTTTCCAGAACTTAATTGAATATGTAACAGGGGAAATTAATAATCATAAACATAAGGCCCAATGGGCAAGCAAATATAATAGAACCTTCTAGATTGGGGGAGGAACGGTGTTTTAGAGTGACATCCAGGGGGTTGTGGCTTCAGATCTCGGTGCCACCCATGGCACCGCCTTCAGGACCGCCCTCATTACCCACTGTCATAGGCGGGGAAATCAACCCACTGGATTATCTTTATTAATTCTCAGCCCAAAGGTGGGCTGGGCCACCGCAACAAATAATTATATTGGTGTAACTTGTAGCCAGTGAGCCAAGTTCATGAGAAGCTGGACATTGCATTCATTCCTTTGCTAAGAACTGCTGCTAAGATGTGTATCAAAAATGTTTCTCAAACAGGAAGACCACAAGATTCCTTCATAATGGAAATTGCTAGGAAACCTAAATAGATGAGTGGGTCCTAATTCCCCCTTCACATTCTCAGGGAAAAGATGTATAATACGCACCACATAACAGCACATTGCAGGAAGGTGGTTTGGTTTTGAAGTAAATGTCATGAGTACTAGTATTAAAAACAAAAATTATATATATATATATATATATATTCTTATATAGCAGTATGGGAGAAGAGATGAGGTGGAGAGGGAGGAGTGAATTCTACACAATGATGGCAGTGTTCACCCTCTACTGATTCAACCTCCCACTTCCACTTCCCTAACAATCATTTAATATGCAACAGGGACTATATTAAGTATTTTTACTGTTCCCTACAAAGCCACCCTGGAGGAATGGCATGGCAGACCTGCTAAAGTTCTCAACTTCCATGCTTTTAGCTCCATCTTAATTAGCTAGTGGAATGAATGAAATTATTTTGCCATTCCCGTGTCCCAACTTGACAAACTGGGACTTGGCACTAGCTCAGAGTAAGGCACTCCATGCAGCTATATATGGTATGTGTTAATGATGCTATTAGTAACACATTGCTGAATGTTAACATGTTGGAGCTTGTAGTTTCATCTCTCCATGGAAGCGACTTGATCAATGTTAGAACTTTTTAACAAAGGTATAATTTCTGTGCCACTGTTTTATATCATCAAGGAAGAGGGATAATCTTTAGATTAAGCATTATTATGTTTAATTAAAAATACTGTACCAGGCTTCATGCTCCGCTATCCGCTCACACACATATAGTGTTTTTCTTTGTTTTTTGAAAAGGGTCCTATGGTTCGAGGGGCCCTTGGTCACCTTAGTGAGTGCCCTAATGCCTGGGCTGCTGAGGGCTGACAGGTACCTGACAATATACTGGTTGCAGGGTGCCCAGTCAGTGATATGTCACTTCAAGACATCTGCAGACCTAGTATTTTTAAGCAAAAGCTTGTCATTGGAACAACTAAGAAAGATCTTCTAATGAGAGTAGTGACACAATGGGGACACATTTATCAAGGAATTAGCAGGTAGGGTGTTTTTTGGAAGAGAAGATTGCTAATGATTAAATGGCAATCCTACTAATTAGAAGTCAAAAGGAGATAAATAAGGGATAACTCCCATGATAATTGCCAAATTTATATATTTAGAGAAACCTAGCACATCATAAATATTAAATTGGGCTATTATCTGCAGTGTGTCTGTGCCAGGGACCCATAAATAAAGACCTTAGGGACTAATCGTTAGAAATTTTCATTATTTGTCTTCTTCCACATTTTAACAAACAGAAAAGCTATGTCTTCAGTGTAAACCACAAAGAGAACATGCTTATTTTTTTAATGAATCTTTTGAGGAGAAAAAAAGAAAGAATAATGCAGTGGGAATGTACAAACAAGAGGAGATCTCAACCATGAGAAAATCTTTCAGGAAAAAGCTTGGCTTCTTATTTCTTCTGAGCATTAACCTCCTATTAAGTACACTAGTTTTATGTCAATGTGTAGCTCCACTGACTTCAATTAAGCTATCTCAGATACTCACCCTGCTGAGAGAGCAACCACAGACTTCTAAAAAAATCATCCTACACAGAAATGTGGCAAGAGTGGTGAATCAGGTCATTTGCGTTATTTTTATCATTAGTCCTGTCTTATACCTTATGTAATAATTTATGTGAAAAAAAAGGTACCTAAAGGCCTTTTTAGGGCCTGTGGTATTGCTGCTGATATTAATGGGACTGGTTTATGCCCATTTCTGCAAGATTGAATGTGTATTATGTGCACAATTTTATGCACAGTTGGCTTCACTGGACCAGGATCCTGCTCTGCACAGTTTGGGACTGTTGTCCTCATGGCTCACTCAGTGTAGCTGAAAAACTGAACAGCTTGAGAAAGTAGGTCTTACCTACCAGACTCTCAAGTATTCTGGGAAATCAGAGAGGACAGTGTCAGTTATGCATCAGTACAGAATCTGTAAAGAAGTTTAATTTATTGGAAGCTGAAAGCTCATTTGGAAATCTCCACGGTGAATTGTGCCACGGACAAGTCAGACAGTCCCATCTGGATTATTCTTGGAATTGCTTTGGTTTGGCCAGATTATTTTTGATCCACCAGATACTTGAGTTCCTATAACAAAGACAAAGTGAGGGAGACATTCAGCAGCTTGACACTGGGGTATTGACAAAGAAATACAGCTACTGACAATTGGCAGAGCTTTGCTTGGTATCCCTGCTGTCAGTCCTGTAGTAATCTTCTTTGGCCTTTTGACTACTGAGAAAGGATAATATTTTTTCTTATATTGGATATTATATAGAAGTCAGTAGTTCTAAACAGTTAAAATACAGCTAAGAAGTACCAAGAATTACTTGAGGGGAGCACTAGACATCTATTGCTGCATGCTAAGCCATCCTATCTTTTTGAGGCATGCCAAGTAAACATGCTGCAATGTCATTCCCACAGTTGCACAGAGGTTTTAGGCAGAAGTCATACTCTGCAAGCTGAGATACTCAGTCCTTTCTGAATTCCAGCATTTTAGA
This sequence comes from Falcunculus frontatus, assembly GCA_013398115.1. NCBI lineage: Eukaryota > Metazoa > Chordata > Aves > Passeriformes > Falcunculus > Falcunculus frontatus. The sequence continues at coordinate 449,187 of VZRV01010921.1, read as the reverse complement.
ATGGGTAAAAGCCCTGCAAGTTTGTGAAATCACTCATTCAGTATACGAGGCCAAGAGTAAAAACAAGCCCCCTGACCTCTTCTTTTTTCCTACTTTAGGTACTTTTCTCAGTAATGATGGGTAAAATGCAGGAGTGGAATACTACTGCTATTAAGTGAAAAATGAGCTTTTACAGTAAGCCATGAAAATGAAAGTAATAATTAAATCTTCATATAACTTTAGGTTGTATTGCAAGTGCTTAGCTGAAAAATTCGTCTTTAACTCATGGCCCGCAGCAATCACATCTGTTATATTTTAGGAACAGAAAGCTAATGAGGTGGAATCTGGAGTACTGAGCTTAATTGGGCTTGTTTTGATTAAGTGTATGCGCTGGGAATATTTTACACACTAGTATAAATTGCAAAACAGTCAACATAAGCCACAAAATTTGCAAAATCCGTTGTGGGTAGTGTCAGAGAAAGGACTGTTTCCAATAAACAATAAAAGGCAGAAAGAAAATATCTGAGGTTTTAATGAAAAAAAGAGAAGTGCTTTAATTTGCCTAATTAGTGGCTTTCCACAGTTGTAAGTGCATTTCTCTCTCTTGTTCACATACATGCAAATGCACACACAGAGGCACACAAAAATGTGCTGTATATTATAAAACTGTAACAGCATATCTTTGGACTGAGTAGATTAAGCCTGACTGGAAAAGGCTTTTAAAACTGCATAATCTTTACACAGGCATGAAAAGTTGACATATCCTTCATATATTACATATTTAGCAGAAATAATAATATTTTACAGCAGTTTTAAAGCATGTGTTTCAACGTGGAGGGTGTATGTGGAGTTTTTCTCCTGCCAGTCCTTGTCACTTTGGGCCATACTCTTAGATAATGTAAACCCACATAACTTCATTGACTCTACCACATTTTGCTGATCCACTCAATATAGATCTGATCTCTCAAGTTCCCATGTGTATTCAAAGCTTAGGAGTTGGGGGAAAAAAAGAGTATTATATTTTAGCAACATTATAAATGGTTTTAAATGGATTTTTCTCTGCAGTAAAAAATGTTACATGCTGGATGTCTGATATTTTCATATCATCCATAAGTGGAAACAGGGGCTGACTCTTCAAAGTAAATTACACATGAATGAAAAGTGTTTCTGTTTAGATTGTAGTCAAAACCACATCAGCAACAACAACAACAACAAAATTGTCTACTGCTTTCATTAGTAGCTCTAAAAACAGCTTCCAAGAAAAAAAATGCCTCCATCTTTGCACACAAGGGAAGTAAGATACAAAGAATTGGCTTGCAGAAAGCCGGTGACAGAATTCCCTGAGTGGTGATAATCTGTCCAGTGGCCACCTGAACTATCACAGTCTATGGAGACTGACATAAGCCACATGATACAGGCATTTGACTTTTGAATCTTCCTCTGGCTTGGTAGGTTTAGGATTGCAGTGCTGACATTATTATAGCACTCACATATGTTAACATATTTCATACTACCCCAACACGGCTGTCTCATGTTGAAGCCTTTCAGCTGGTAGATATTTTCCCCTGACCCCAAATCCAAACAAAAAATTTAGGCTGAGATTTTCAAACTTTTGGAATTCCAATGGGATTTATTTATCAGGTTCTTCAATCCCTTTAGAGTCTTATCTTTGTTCAATAAATGTTTCATGATGATTGACTAATATCTAAGAAAGTATCAAGAGCTAATGACTTCATTTTAGCACCTTACTGGCTTCATATAATTCAAAACATTTTGCCTGAGATGCAATTACTGCTAGGAAAAGGAAAGATTTCTTCAGGTGAGTCTCTATACAATTCCTGACCTTCCAGCTGTTCATGCTGGCTCTTCTGTTCCACAGGTGAAGGTGGAAAATGCAGTGAACATTGAAAGCACACTGAGTTTAAGGACAAATATGCTGCAGCCCTCCAGGAAAATTATGATAATAATTTTTTAACAGGTTGGATTAAATTCTTCTGGCAAATGAAAATCTCACCGGTGAATTGCTGCTCCTTCCAGTGAGGAAGGAGAATGGTATATGAGCATGCACAGACCTCCTATATATGACTATCACAGGCTAAGGGACTGACTGAGCTAACAGGAGACAAAGTACAATATACAGGTTAGGTCTTGATGGAGCAAGGTCTTCACTCTTGAAAAAAAAAATCTGTCTAATAGCCAGAGTTATTCAGGGCTTTGGCTTTACAATTCATTCAGAAGAGTGCACTGCTCATTGTGACCCCTCACACTGTATTGTCCGATTGGTTCAATAATGACTCTGAGGAGTGAGAGCCACCTACCCTATTATTGGCTCCACCTCCTGGGGTTTTCCTGAAAGGCATTTCCATTCAAGTCTGGTCTAGAGTAACATATGCAATTACACTTGGAAGAATGAAAATGTGAAGAGGGCAGCCACTGCAGTTTCAGGTTGTGAGACGATTGCTGGCTGTGATTAGGAAGAAACCCCTCCCCTCAAATATAGTATAATAGTGCTCATATCTGAGGATTCAGGACTGGCCGTTGTCAAAGATAAGATATTCCCTGTGACAGTCCTTACAGCTTTGGATTTCCCTCCTCTTAGCCTTTCAAAATGAAAAAAAGGAAAAGAAAACTTTTAGAAATTTTCTACCTTCTTATTGAAAAAAAATTGGGGTAAAGGAGAAATAAATTTTGATACTCTGCCATTCTTCTGCCCAAACTTGTGTTACAGCTTTTTCCTTTAATAGTCATTTGAATGTTCTTTTTTCCTTTCTTTTTTTTTTTTTTTTTTTTTTTTTTTTTTGCATAGACAGTGTTTCATGTTTTTAATATTTGATATAAAAATTCTGAATTAATTTCACTGTACTGAGCCTACTAAATATGACTTCTTTTTTAAGCACGTTGCTCTTGTGAAAGACTGTGGTCTCTAAGGATTGTCTGTCAGTCACCTCATAAAATAAAGGTTATTATTATTATCAGTGACGAACAATAGCTGATGACTTCAAGTTGAAGAAAGGTCAAGAGACTAATCACTGATATGCTTTCAGTAGCTATCTTTTCTAGTCAGGACTTAAGCGATTGTTAAAGGCATCTTTTTCAGCTTTAAAATTTTTCCTGTTATTTCCTCATTGTCTTTATACGTGCGTGAAATGTTCATACAAATCCATCTCGGGTCTTTCTGTATATGTCAAGATTCACTCAAGTAAATGAACAGCAAAGCATAATCATTTCAGAATCTGGAGTATGAATACCTGTGACAGTCATGAATTGTGTGTCAGAGGGGAGCGAGTGAGTGAGTACGCCTTTTCTCTGTTAGTAGCTACCACATCTGTATCATCCCTGAGCAAATTTCAGCTCCCTGGCACGGTTCTTAAACCTCGACTTTGTTATTCTTCTGCTGGAATGCTTCTTCCATCCACCCCACTTAAGAGCATGGGATACACTGTGGCTTCTTCTCGAGACCTTTGTTTTAGAATTCATGGACTATAAAACCAGACCAGGTTTTCTGGAGATACATCCCTATTCTTTTGATCTTGAAAACTATGGTGTATCAGTAATGTATGAGGCTGTTCAGATCTGGGAGACTGAACAGAGCTGGTGGGACATGCTGCCTCTGCTCAAAATTCAGTTAAAGCCTGAGAAGTTTATGTAGGTCAACTGTGCCTTCCTTCAAACTGAAGAAGCTGGCCATGCTTAGAATATGTAATGTAGGTGGAGACAGCCTGACAGACACATAGAGAACTATTCAACCAAAGGCTGGTATCAACTGAATCCCTTCACTGTTCCTGAATGTGTTGTTGAAACTACTGAACAAGTCGCTGTTGGTAAATGACTGTCTGTTTCTTCACTATAGATTTAAAGGAAAATATTACAGCAAGAGAAAAGGAGGTGAAATTGATTTCATTTAACAACAACCTTCCAGCCTCGCCTCACGTCTCGCTCAAATAACCTTTGTAACTAATTATAGTGGAGCTTGAAAATAAAGCACTTCTAGGCTAAAGGATTTTGTAAGTCATCAAAATTATCCAGCGCTCAATATAGCCAAAATCCTATATGCTATTATGTTCTTGTGCCAGTGAGGCTGCCTGCAAGTTAACATCTATAGAGCTATGAGAGGAACAAGAGGCAAGCATTGGTATCATCAAATATTATATTGATGTCCAAAGACATTATGGTAGGCTGGGAAATCAATCATCTCTAAGTGTTTTCTTCTTTTGACTTTGTATTAAATTCTGAATTATTGTAATAATTGGTGATTTTCCTCCTTTTTCAGGTCTGATAACATATCCAGACAGTCAACTTCATGCACTGCCCTGCCACATTACAATTTTTTTTTCCTTTCTGCCCCTTAAAAGTTTAGAAGTATGCATTAGCATTTGTAGGCCATCCTCTCTGATGCAGATTTCAACTAAAACAGCCTTATCTGCCCCCCACTCCATTTGTCTTAGTTTGGATGACTGTTTTAATCCTTTGGAGTCAAGATTTAAAGGCTGTTTACATTGAAGGGACTTGTCATTCTTAAAAAATAAGGGGCCTAGATTCCTTTTTTTGCCAGTTCCCAGATGATCTGTGTCTTGCACCTATATGCCTGAGTCTCTCTTTCTGTCAGTGTACTTCCTTTACTCTAAATATAACATCCCAAATACGGGTTTTTGTATTACTTCCTTTTTTTTTTTTTTTAACTTTCAGGACACCAAATGCTCCATGCACATTGCTGTAGGGAAAATTTTGTTTCTTATGTTTAGTGACCTTCACCATATAGTACAAGGTCTACCTGTTTACTTACTTGGGCTTTCTTCAAATCAATAGCTCCCAACTGCAGACCATGCACCATTAGTGATTCATGAAGCACTTGCTCGAGGTCCGTAGAGAACTGCCTAGCAAAGCACAGGTTCCTCTGCATTTCCATCTGCTATCTTACATTAAAACCAGATAAAATTATATTAAATATTTTCTGAATGCCACTATTCAAAGAAGTTAATTGCTGCTGTTACACAAGGCCGAAAGCCGGAGTCAAGAGGTTGAAATATGGCCCACACCTCAGAAGAGTTTAAGAACACTTGCTCTTCACAACTTCTCTGCCTCAGCTATAATCCTATGATTGGCCTGTATGGAATATCCTTTGGAGTCAAATCAGTTTTATGATTTCTAAACTCTGATGGCTTTAATTTGCTTCAAATCTTTCCAGAGATTATGATACTTTGTACAGCATACCTATAAATAAGTTCTATGACGGCCTCATTAATCAGGCTACATTTTAAAAGCATTAGCCTTTTTCCCCTCTGTTGAATCCACAGCTTATCTTTCCCCAATTATAATTAGTGTTCATTAAAAGCAGTACTTTCTTTGCAAACTGGAGAGTTACACTGAGCCTGATGTAGACTTCCTTCATCCTCCAGCTGATAAACCCCAATGTTGGAGAGGTGTTTGAACACTTGGCTCCACATTACCAAATTGCAAATGAACTACTTTAAGCAGGGTAAGCCTAAAGAGATCAGTCACGGTACTGTAAAGCTTGCTCTTGATATTTTTAACTTTGAGATGCCTAGTTCTGAGAATGGATCATTAATTGGGGCACCTTATTTATCTTGAGGAAAGCAGGTGACACAAACAGAATGATCAAACACCAACCCCCCCCCAAACAACCCAAACGTGTTTCTATTGGTCAGCACATAGAAACCTTGCCCTTCCTATTCATGAAAGAACATTTAAAAAAACATTATTTTCTTTATAGTGTCAGAAATGTCACCACTCTGGACAAGCAGGAAACTTTGTAATTTGGATTTTGGACACGGTGAGGTAAAGATGTCAGAAGTAAATCTACTAGAGAAAAATGTGGTTCCTAGGACTTCCAGATGTTCTGATCAGTAGGGTAGTGTGTGCATTAGCAAGAGTTATCTCATGGAAACATTTACAAGTTAGTTATGAAAGTCCAAGTCTATGGCTGGGGAAGACTTTTGGTTCATCATCAACATGGATTTAAAACATGGACTTGACAACAAAAATGTGAAAAAACCATCAGTTCTTTCAGTGCATGTGAAGGGGGTAATGGTACAGGATTGGAGCTCGAGCAGATTAATAAGCCTTCCACCAGTGTTGTTGTGCATAACATTATGTTGCACAGAACTTCTTCCTAAACTCATCACTCTATTTCTCTATCCATCCAGTGGAGGACAGATATTGTCACAGACTGATTCATAAGGGATGTCTTTGGATGAAGTGAACTGCCTACAGAGGTGCTTGACTACATCAATAGTAAAGAGACATGTTAAATAAGAAGGTGGTTTATTTCTAGATATTCAGGTTATGTGAGAAGAATCCAATCACACATTTGAAATCATGACAGTACTTTAGAGGAGGATCTACCTGACTGGACTTGCACATCAGATGAATTTCTCGGTTCCACCAAGATGGCAAGGCACATGCAGAATAAGAACGTGATCGGGAAATTCAGATACTTTTAGAAGTCAGGAAGAAGACAAATAGAATTTTTCAGGATCCTAGTTTTGAACCTGATTAGTTCAAATTTGTTTATTCTTTTTTTGTATTTTGCATTTGTATCTGCCCAATGTTACCAATGTCACAAAGACAGGCACTTCCTGAATGTCTCTGAGTATATCCAGCTCTTGAATCTTTTTGCGATAATAATGTGAAATAGAACTAGCATAAGTTCTAAATATGAATCTTTATATGGTGAATTTGGTGGAGGAAAAGAGAAAGTTGCAGGTTCTCAGCTGGTGGAAATAGAACACAGAGTGTGTCATGCAACATTGTCAGTGTGTCAGTGACCAGAAGTTGTGAAAAACCTATGAAGAATACTGAAAGGCATTTCCCACCAGTGCTATCACTGGAAATGAAGTTAAGGCAACTTTCACTTCCATCTTCCCTTCCATCTAAACATATCCACAGCTATAACACACTTCCCTTTAGTTGTTAACAAATGACCAATGACAATACATTCTGATGTCCAGTATCATTATGTCTTCATCTAACCCAAAATCTGTAGTCTCCTGTCAGGTGCATGCTCTGCTGGAGTCTATTTCATACTTGTCAGGGAAAGCAAATAGTGCTTGTATCCCTCTTCTTTTTCTTGACTGGCAGGGGAATTAATGAGCAGGATACTAGAACTCAGGTGTGATGAGGACCAGAAGCTACAACTGAAAAGGAAACTGTGAAATTTGCTCTTCTGGAAATTTGGCTCATGGGTATCCCTTCTCCCACTCCATCACATCAAATCATGAAAAGGTTAGGTGATACTGTGAGAAACAAGTGAACAAGGAGATTAAAACTAATCTCTCTAAAGAATAAGATTTTGTATCTCTTTAACAGAACTTAATATCAGGTGAATGAAGTTCTTTGCAGGTCTGTGACAAGGATTCCTGCTGCCACAGAAGGGCAGCTCTGTGAAAATGGCACTCTGCTGTGAAGAGGACAGGCCTGCTGCAAAAAGGAATGATAAATCATATGTAAGAGATGAAGGAAGTGAAAGCTAAACAGAGCTGGAAAGCATCAGAAAGGAGAGGATTATAGTGGAGGTCTGAAGGGTCTTTCTCTTCTGTCAGCTTCTCTTTTCAGAGTTAAATTTGGTGGCAATGAAAATAGGAATTTGTTTTGGTTTGGTTTTGTTTGAGGTTAAAATTGCAAGGTGACTTTGTCTTTCATAGGAGATATTGTGAGAAAATGCATGTGATGTGTGCAGTTTGTGATGACTGAGAATGTTTGATGACAGGAAGGGATGGCAAGGGGAGAAGGAAATTTTCAAGGTCAACTTTAGAAACTTTAAAAATTAAATATTTTGAAACCAGTCCCAGAATTCTAATGATTGTATTCTGTAGAGTTTTATTATGGACTATAATTTGTCCGTGGAAGTTTTGCTGATGCATGTACTCATCCATTGCTGTAAATCATAGTAATATGCACAGAGGGGTTAATGATGACCTTACACTGCACTCACTTTAGCTGGAAACACTCTGTTCTTGCCCACCCTCCAGTCAGGATGTGGGCAAAGTGAATTGTAAGGAGATGTTATACTTAGCACCTAGCTAAGTGTATATTATTCTGTGCTGTGCTATGTCATGTGAGTATACCATGCATCCACAGGGGAAAAACAAGCTGTCATGGCAACACTTGAAAGTTAATAATCCCTTTTTCTCATTAAAGCCCTTCAACACAGAGACAATACTGATTGGAACAGGGTTATAATGCTGCTGACTTCCAGTCTGTTGTTGTCTCCATTACTTTGGATGACCTTCCTTTACCCGGCTTTGACTTGCCCTACTTGAACAACTGGGAGCTGACCTTCCTTCAAACACATTCTTGTGAGTGCCAGAGGATGGCAACAGCCTTCTACAATTCACTGGGAAAGACTCAGTGGAGGAACTTACCTGATTGCAGCATCAAGCAGCAGGAGCTGTGCTTTTACAAGCCCCAGTGAAACGTGCAGGTGAGCAAACCCTGAGAAGAACAAAGTCAGTCAGAGATGGTTTTGTAAAGTGGAAGCTCCCATGCACATTGCAGGTGTTGAAATAAAGTACAGGGTCTCTCCAACAAAATATGAAAATGTCCTTTTAAAGGAGGAGGGAGTCACTTGGCGGCAAATACCAGAAAAATTACATCCTAGAATGGCCAGATTTTCTCCAATGACTGTAAAAAACCCCTACAGGATGATTTGAGTAACCATCATCAGTAAAGATGCCTTTACTGTTGATTTCAGTGGTGAGCAGACTGAATCTGAGGTTAAATCACCGACCTTTAGCAGTCTGCAGGCACTAGAATCCCATCATAGCTAATAGCCAAACAGCTACATCTGAGGCAACCCTACAATCCACGCCAGACTGGCGGATATGAGGAGGGAATTAGAGGAAATATCCTCTTCCAGAACTAGTAACAGATGGAGATAGGTGGGGTTTTCTAGGTCCTGAGTATTTAAGCTATTGAATTCCACCTCTCCAAATGCATTTAGACTGTTCCTAGTGGACTTGGATTTAAGTGTCATAAGCCTAAGCAGGAATTTATCCATGAGATTGGATGAGATGGCTTCCATACAGCAGATCTGAAGACCTATGTCAGTTTTGCAACTGGAAATGTCCTCTTCATGAGAACCAACAGTATTTTTGCTGTGTGAATTTCTTCTTTATGGAAAGATATGGAACTACTAGAGAGAGTCCTGTAAAGGGCTACGAGACAGCTAATGGGTCTGGGGTATCTCTCAAATGAGAAAAGGCCAAAAGACTGTTTAGAGAGGGAAAGTTGTTTTAAAGCTTCATCCTCTCCCACTAACTAAATTGCTCTTGTAGTGTATTGGGTTTGCATGGCCAGATTTTGGTAGTGGGGGTGGTTAGAGAGGTGGCTTCTGTGACAAGCTGCCAGAAGCTTCCCCCACGTCCAGCAGAGCCGATGACAGCTGGCTCCAAATTGGACCCACTGCTGGCCAAGGCTGGGCCAATCAGTAATGGTAATAATACCTCTGTAATAATATATTTAAGAAGGGAAAAAAGTTATTGTGCTGAGGTAATTGCGCTCAGAGAAGAGAGGAGTGAGAATATGTGAGAGGAACAACTCTGTAGACCTCAAGGTCAGTGGAGAAGGAGGGGCAGGAGCTGGATCAGAGATTCCCCTGCAGCCCCTGGTGCAGACTGTGGTGAGGCAATTGTGCCCTTACAGCCCATGGAGCTCCGTGTGGGAGCAGAGATCCACCTGCAGCCCATAGAGTGCCCCACCCCGGAGCAGGTGGATGCCCAAAGGAGGCTGTGACCCCATGGCAGGGACCTGCAGACGTGTGGAGAGAGGATGAGCAGGTTTCCTGTCAGGACACATGACCTTGTGGGGGACCCACACTGGAGCAGGTGGTTCTGGAAGGACTGCACCCCGTAGAAAGGGACCCATGCTGGAGCAGTTCATAAAGAACTGTAGCCCATGAGAAGAACATACACTGGAGGAGTTCATGGAAAACTGTCTCTGTGGGAGGAACCCCACTCTGGAGCAGGCAAAGGACTCCTCTCCCTGAGCAACAGCAGGAATAACATGTGATGAGCTGATTGTAACCCCCACTACCCGTCTCCCTACACCTCTGGGGAAGGAGATGGAGCTCGGAAGGAGAGAAGGGTGAGAGTAAGGTGTTTTAAGATTAACTTCTCATTATCCTGCTCTTATTTTGATTGGTAATAAATTCAATTAATTTTCCTAAGTCATGTCTGTTTTTCCAGGGATGGTAACTGGTGAATTATCTCTCCCCCAGTCCTTATCTCAACCCATGAACCCTTCATATTTTCTGTCCCCTGCTTATTTGCAGAGGGGAGTGACAGAGAGGCTTTGGTGGGTACCTGGCATCCAGACAGAGACAACCCACCACATTCAGTGCAAATACCACATTTTTCACTGGGCATTTTTAAATCCTATCTGTTATAAAATACAGATTAACTTGTATGGGAGTGCCTGTCTCATGGCACAGTTTTTCAAGGTAAAATCTCCCTGAGGAGGAAAAAGTGCTAAACATTCCTACAGTCATCAAGGCAATTGGCAAATCAATTATACCACATGCATCTTTTCTCCCATTTAGGACAGTTTGTTTCATTTTTACGCCATAAATGTGCAATCTAAACCAACAAAGATATTTGAGCTAAAAAAAAAAGAAAAGGCTTTTAACCAAAATACAGGAATGTCCTGAACACCAGATTGCCTGTGCTGCCACAGTGCTAGATATTATCATCAAATTATATAATCTCAATGCATTGAGATAGTTTGGATCATGTTTTGCTCCACAGATAGGACAGTATAGCCTAACATTTGTCCAAATTGCCTTGTAGCTACAAATTCAGATTTGATTTTTTCCATTTGCCCATTTGTTCTGGATAAATTGAAGCCAAAGATCCTTCCTTCTTAACATTTTCTGTAACAAATTCAATTTGTAGAGCTGTGTAATAATGGACTGACCAGAAATGGTGCAAATCTGCCAGTAATTGGCAAGCAAATGCTGTCTGAATTTGATTATGTTTATTCTTGTAGAGCTCAGGTCTTGCAAAGTCACACATTTTGTATATGAGTTTTGAGGGCATCCAGTTACCTGCAGGATTGTGGACTAGTAATTCACATGTATTACCTGACTGAGTCCTGAATTTACTAGGCAAAGGTGTGGGCTTAGAGTCAGTTCAAGGTGATACAGGCAAATCTTCATTTTGCTGCTCTCAAGACAAAAACCTGGGACTGAATCATGTTCGTGCCATGGCAGCACGTGAAGTTCAAGTGGTGGAAGGAAGAAATGGGGAAGAATACTTCGGAATCAGTTTTGCTGGTTCCACTGCCTCCACAGGGAAAGTAGAACCGTGACTTTGCCTTGAAGACCAATCTGTGTAAATTTTAAACATATTGTTTCCCTTCTCTCACAGCTCTGAACTTTCTCCAGTGGTGGCAATGATCAAAATTAACCTAGTTTCTTAAGAATTTAGTAAAGCAGGCATCAGGGATTTTTTTGTCTTTTCTCCTATCTATTAATTTAGGTAATTGCCTACCTTGCTCATGTGTGAATTAACTCTCTTTGTGTGTCCAAGAACCACACACATAAAACATCCTGTGCTTCCCATGGCCAGATTAGTTCAAATAGCAAAAATGTCCTACAACCAAAGAAAAGAATGTCTGTGTTTTCAAAACAGAGGACTATGGGGACAGAGAAAGAAGTTAGGAAGCTTGCTAACAGCATTCCAGGAATTAGCCATGGATAATGAAATATCCAACCCAACAGGCATAAGCACATGCTTGTCTAACTAAATTAACTGATAATTCAGATATTGGCTGTTGGGTTTGTATAAACATATGTATTCATATATTTTAATGTAAAACTCCTAAATGATTTTGTAGGGAACACTGTAGAGAGCTTATTTATTGGCAGACTGCCTCTGTGACTGAGCAGGGCTGTGGGAGGCTTAAGTGTGTTCTGGGTAATGTAGTCTGATTTCTATTTTAATGGGCTGAATAACTAGAGCAGGCACTTATGTTAAATGGCCCGACTGAGAACTCAGCAGCCATTTGAGCTAAAAGAGAGTTTAAGATAAAAGTAATAATCTGTAAGAGTTTAAATCTATTGTTCTAAAAGAGGATAAAATGCGTAGTACCAGATCTCAAGAGAAGAGGTGGTACATTCAGTTCTGTATTTGACCTGGATGGTGATCTGCTGTGTGATTTTGCACAAATTTGGGGAATATTTCTGGGTGATGATTTAAATGTCCATAAACCATATTAATTTATTTTCCACTTTGGAAACCATGGAAGGAGAGATTCTGGAGCTTAACTAATGTTCCCAAGGTGCTTTAACATTGCTGGATGAGTGCAATTCAGTAAATATAACATTTAGAGAGTTAAGTTTAATCTATCTGAAGTAATTCAGGAGGATTTCCACTGAAGCCCACTGAGCTGTGATGGTGCAATGGTAGCATGGATAAGATCACTCTTCAGTCCTTCGTTAGAAAGAAAAAAACTACCTCTCCCCAGCTGTCTGTGTTGGGTTGCTGTTAGTGCCACTGTGCTGGGCTGGGAGATAACCTCAGGTGTGCACTGTTTTATACCCTCATTACAGAGTCTGCACAATGTCTGCACAAGAGGCTGTAGCTGTTTGCAAAGCCATGAAGAAATTTGACCAATGATGACATGTTTGAAGATGGCTGTGGGTTAAAGCCATGTAGGACATCACAACAAAGGAAAAATCCCAATAATTTTTTCAAGGTAATACTATATTTTAAGAAAAATACTTTAGTCTCCTCATGTTTAAAAAACTCAGGATGGAGGAAAAGTCAGCAAAACAAATTTGACTCTCAGAAAATGGTATTAGCATTTTCTTCCATTTCTTCTTATTTTAAATCTTTTTCTCCAAAGCTTTTAGATTTTTGTCTCTAACTCACTGAGTCTGGGGAGAATTCGATTTTAAAAAAATAGTAATATAACATCTCAGTCAAAAGTGAATTGAATGAAAGGCCATACAGGGTATCATGAAACTTTTAAAAGATAAACATTTTAGAAAAACCCTGAGTAGAGTTTGGAGTTTTTCTCAGTTTTTGTTCATGAAGTTTATGTGCTTCTGACAGACAGAAACTAAAACTGAGTAAAGGAATTCAATGAAAAGATGACCTGGTGAAGTACTTTTTTTTCTGTTCTTTTGGGAGCAAAAAGGGAGGGTTAGCTTTCAAGTTTCAATCATAACATGAGCAGGTTTAAGAGTAGAACTAGATCAAAAAACATAGTTCCAAAGAAATACGATTTTTCCATGTGGTCTGCAGTGAGTGGAGAGCTTTGCTGTGTGTGTAACCCGGGCACCTAGATATGGTGGTGCTTCAGCTGCAATGTCAGTAGGAAAATACATTCCAAATAAATTCAGTGCAGAAAAGCTACAGGATGATCCAGAGCATGTGTGGTTTAATATTGGGTGCTTACAGGGGCAGACAGTATTGGACAGCAGGTGGGAAGGTTCACTGTTAGAGCATTAGCGAGGGTCTACATTTGTAAGACCAACTTAAGTTTAAATGAACTGCGTTCCTATCTTTCTTCTTTTTTCCCTTTTTCCTAAATGTCAAAAGTAAAAATAAAAGGCAAATAAGCATTTGCTGTTTTAAATCTCTACATCAGATTTGGACTTCTATGGACTGAGTGATTAACTTTGTCAGATCTACTACAGCTCTGATTCAGAAAAATATGCTTTGAATCTAAGCTAAAATCCAAGTGTTATGGATTCTGCTTTCCTGAAGAGAACACAACTACCTTTCAAACTGAGAACTTAGATGTAAATTCCAGACAATATCAGCCACAAAATAGAAATTAAATGTGTTAGAACATTTCTGCCTATTGTTACGTAGTCATGAAAAGTTAAATTATTTCAGAAAGGATTTGAACCAGCATATTTCTGGAATAAATGCTTTTGTCACAAGGCACAAAATAACCAATTATAGCCTTTTGCTTAAGCACAGAGAATATTCCTAGTATTCCTCACCCCCTCCTGCCCCCAAAGTACCTACTGTTCTATAAAGGTCTGGGGTTTGTGTCTTGAACTTTTCCTGCTCCCTCAACTCAATCTTTTCTGACAGATATATTTTCAGCTCTTTTTTGTTCTCCTTCCATTCACGGGAGAGCTTTGTAGCTGTACCAAGATGTCTTAAAGTATGTCTGGTATTAGTAACAGTACTACTTGTCTTTTTCATCTTTCTTGGTGCCTACACAGAGAGTTGCTTCCAGCAAAATCAGTGGACAGAGAGAGATGCAACATCAGGGTGTGGTGAAAGCACAAGCATCCCATGGCTGTTCTGCTCCAAGGAGTGCATATGCCTGGTGATGGAGACTGGAGAGAAGAAAAAAATGTACATTTTTTGTTTTTTATTGTTTGAAACTTGACAATTTTACCTGCATGGGGCTCAAAGAACTGTCTGCAAGGGGTAAGCAAGCTTCCATATCACCAGTTTTAAAAGTTCTTTATTCACAGCACAATTTTTGCTTTGAACCAGCTGTTCAAGTGATGGATCCTGGACAATACCTTCTGTTGTTTTCCTATTTGTTTACATCCTGCCAATTTCACATATAACAAAAAATGTCATCAACAGCAGTGTTGTGTCCTTAGGATGGGGAAAAGACAAGCCTGTACAGAATTTATTTCTGTCTCTAGAAATAGACAGGAGCCTGAGGCAGCCTCTATATCAGTAAATTGAATAGTGAGGGCAACAGTATTTTGACCCTGAGGCCAACTGACACCATCTAATCCCATCCATCCTACTAAACACTCAGCTACCAAAACTAGGAGGCTGTGTCTCAGCTGTCTAATGGGGATAGCCCTCGCTTGGTTCTAACCCCCTGAGCACTCCTGGGAACTCCATGGGACAGTGCTAACCTGGACCTGGACAAAAGCATGCCAAGAGCTGGTTAATAAATTAACAGTATGGATGACTGAGCTTCCTGGTGTCTGAGCCCTGGCACTGTTTCATTCACTTACGTAAACTTGCCTTGGTGCTCTTCTGTGGATTTCAGATGTTGCTGTCTGTTGTCTCTGCATCTCACTATCTAGTTCAAGTTCTGCAGCCAAGAGTTTGGAGGTGGGGAGGCCAGGAGATGGCTGCAAGGCAGAGATCAACTACTATTTCAGAAAATTATTGGGATAACACTGGGTTCACAAAAGAAGATGCAAATACGGTCCCTATATTCACCCTTAAAAATATAATATGTCAATGTTTGGCCTGGCCCTTCTATTACAGAATTTAATTTTCAACATAGAAGAAAGAAAAATGAAGGGAAAAAACACCCCAAGACTCTTAAAATACACTGTATGTTTCTATGAAAATGTGCAAAATAATTTTTGTCTTTATATTAATTATTCCTGAATGAACTAGTACTTTTTCATATATAAGAAGAGCTTTATATTATATCTTGGATCCTTCTTGCATGACTCATGGATCAGCTTGTGTTGGAAATGAACTTAAATATCATCCAGTCCCAGGCCCCCTGCCATACATTTCGCTAGACCAAGTTGCTCAGGGCCCAATCCAACCAGGCCTTGAACACTTCCAGGGATGGGACATCCACTACTTTGGCCAGTCTGTGCCAGTGCCTCACCACCCTCACAGTAAAGACTTTCTTCCATGTCCAATCTAAATCTACCCTCTATCAGTTTGTAGCCATTGCCCCTTGTCCTCTCACTACAGGCTCTAGTAAAATGTCCCTTTCCATCTCTCTTATGTCCCCTAGGTGATATAAAGTCTCTCTGGAGCCTTTTCTTCTCCAGGCTGAACTGTCCCAGCTCTCTCAGCCTGTCTCCATAGGAGACGTGCTCCAGCCCTCTGATCATCTTGGTTTCCTCTGGACTCACTCCAACAGGTCTACCTCCCCATTCTGTTGGGGGTCCCAGAGATGGATGTAGCCCTCCAGGTGCAGTCTTATGAAAGCAGAGGGGCAGAATTACCTCCCTCCACCTGCTTTCGATTGTTGGCTTTCCAGGCTGCAAGCACACATTGCCAGGGCATGTTCAGGGCATGTTCATCAACCAACATTCCCAAGTCCCTCTCTCCAGATCTGCTCTCAATCCATTCACTGTCCAGCCTGTATTTACGATTGGCAAAGAACTGGAAAAGAATACTACAGCATCACTTTGGAAGGAGAGATTCTTCTTTTTTTTTTACAGACTTCATATGTGTCCATTGTGACCGTGAAACCATTTGGAAAAACAGCTAAAAGAGAGGAAACACATTAATGTTTTATAATGCTCTATTCAATAACAATAGGTGATTTGTACTTGATCATAGCCTTGAATTTCTATTTGCAGCATCGGTTTACAGAATGAAAAGCACTGGAAAGTCGTGGATAATTTTGGTTCAATTATATGGTAGAAATTTTAATTTCTGAAGCTAAATTGAAAATAGGAGATAAGAATATAGTTGGCTTTAGTTCCTCTATTTAAAAACTATAAAAAACCCCTCTGTCTAAATGTTAGAAAGGAAATGAGTCTGTTTAGTTATTTAATATCTCAGCGAAACATTGAAAGAGAAAGTAGCAATGTGCATTGAGCAATGTTAGCAGCATTCACGTATAGATTGCTCAGGGGAGTCATGTTTCCACTTAACTGGCTTAGAAGGACATGAAAAACAACCAGTAGTTAGCTTTTAGAGAATGAAGAACTGACTTCTTTCATGTTTGACTTCCTTTGGTTTCATGTTGCTAATTGTATGTAGACTTATAGGAACCTAAAACGTCTCTTGAATGGACCAATAATAATGGATCCTATAAAACAACTGAGATAAAAATGCTATCTCTGATAATATGCAATTTAAAGGTATGTTTGTGCTGCATAGTCAAGGTCAGTGAGACATCCTCAAGTAACTCCAAAGCCGGGAAACAGGACTGGTTTGAGGCAAAGTGCTGCTGATGAGTAGGGCTTGTTCTCTAAGGTCCAACCTCATGCCAGCACCACTTCCACTCCTCATGCTGGTTCCTCTCAAGAAAGCTGCACTCTCTGCTGTGGGCACGTCAATCCATGCAGGGCTTTGAGCACCAGGGTCCACACAACTGCCTGGAACACCAGTGCTGTGCTGTGAGCTTGAGAGTTAGACTGTTCCTCCAGGGCTGGAGCTGAAGAGGAAGGTACGAGACAGCAGATGGTTTCAAAACAAACAAACACACACAAACACTCCAGAAAACAGATGGGAGAGCCCAAGTGGGGTGAGAATTACTGGGATGACGTGGAGCAGTCTAGAGCAGCAGCTTTGCTGTGAGTGTTCATAGGATGGGTAGCTAAGGCACTACAGAAGAGAAAAGCAGGAATGAAGCTATTGCCTCTTTGGGGGATTTAGTTAGAACTACTGCACTTACCCTGCTAAGCTGGAAAACAGTGGAAGTGCTTTTTATCAGTAATGTTTGAAACAGATCTCCAGGTGAATAGAAATGAATTGTCACTATTCCAAAGCTGAACTGAACAGGAAAAGACTGTGATCCATTCTTCCTAGTTTTGTCATTCAGTCCTACCAGCTCTCAGCTGATAGACTCCAGAGCCATATAGCTTTCAAGAAGATAAAGAGTTTGGCCTAAGATGAACAAAATGAACTTCTGGGTTCAAAATCCGGTCTAGATTTAGAAATGCAAATCTTCATCTCCTATTTTTTTTTTTCTTTTCTTATACAAAGTATTGTGGAGATTCCTTACCTGTACACTGAATGATGGCACTGTGGAACAAAAAACAATGCAGATCTGGATTGCCCACTTTCTTTTGCGTGCTTCTTTTTTTTAGCCCATGTCCATGAATTTGCAAATGCAAATGTGATTTAATAAAGGACAGTGGGTGTCTGTACCATGTAGATGCGTGAAGCAGAGAGAGATGCTGGTGGACGGTGGATAATTCTAATCAAACTACTCACACCTTGCCCTCCTTGACATGTAATACCACTTTAAACAGCAGTGCTCTAATAGAGAAAAGAGCTACTGTACTTACCCACTCAATAATTTGCATAATTTTGAAGAGCTGAAAATGTCACTGCTGTTTTATAATTGTGGGGAAATGATTAGCTATAGCATTTATACATTCCAGGAAAAAAAAGAAAGTATTTTACTATTCTCTCTTTAATATTAATAAGGATTAATAAAATGAAAAATAAAATCACCTTGGAGGACAAACATTATGTATGAAATAATGGGTGTCATATGAAGGCACACAAGTCATCCATCCATTTGCTGTAGCCTGTCATGTCTGGGAAAGTCTTAAAAAAGACAACCTATTGACTGCCCCTTCTGCAATTTCAAATGCAAATTTTTAGTAATAGGAATAGCTAAAAATAAACCATTATTTTCTTCCTTCTCTGCTTTGTAGCTTTGATTAGAATACACCAAATTTACATCTCCTGAAACATTTTTTAATTGTGACAAATATACATGAGCTTTTAATTTCTCTTTCATCATTGTTCTTCCAGAAAAACCCTTTGATAAGAAGATTGAGACATCAGTTCTAGGTAATGGTTTTCAGTCCTCACAGCTCCTCGAACTTAGCAGGTTCTGTTGTTGTAGAGATCCATAAGGGAAGAGTAGGTCCGTTACAAATCCACGAGGAGGCATGGTTTCATGAAAGTCTCTGTCCAGTATCCTTTGACTTTCTATGTCTTTCTCAGACTTCTCTTTTTCTTATACTGCAACAACATGCACAACTGAGATTTAGAAAGGTCATTTTTGCAATACTCATGTAAGCCTAGACTGCTCTTCTTTGCCCAGCTCCATCTGGGAACCTAGCCATTAATTCCAGTCTCTCTTAGGGTTTTCAGTCTCTGTGTGATGTGAATGATGTGTATCTCCTGACAGACTCTGTTTTGACAGTCTGTGCAGGATGGAGAGTTTTTTAATCATTTTCCTCCCAGTTTAGTGAAATTGCTCAGTTACACTTACAGTCTAGAAAGGAGATAAGAAAATAGATGACAATTACTGCTACACATATGAAGATGAAAGTTTTAGGTATATCTTTTTTATCCAACACAATTTTGCAGTGGATGAAGTATCACATATTTATATGATATAAACTCTCATTCAAAAAACACCATGACTTCTATCCAGGCCAAGTAAGTGTTCCAAAATATGATATATATTCTCTAGAAAGCTCTTGAGATATATTTATTTTTGCTTGATCAGGAAAATATTGTTAGGAATAGCTAAAACATCCCTATTTAAAAGAATTATTTATTTTTATCTTTTATTAGAGAAGAGGACTAAATAATTATTGCCTTTTTCGAAATGTATGTGAAAGAATAAAAGGTAGCCTGGACTGGCATGACAGAACTAACACAGCCTCACAAGGAGTGGTCACTCCATCTGGTGTACTAAAATGTGACTGTGTGCATCAACACAGAAGATCACCCACCATTCCTTGCAGAAGGGCCAGAATTTCAATAACTGCCTGTAACTTGCTCTGCAAGTTACAGTGTCTTCCTAGAAGTAAAGCTGATGATGCCCTGAGGAGACCTCAGAGTGAAAGACATATTTTCCACATTCACTGGAAAAGTTTGCGAAGACTTTTTTTTTGAGATGTAAATACATATTGTTGCAATGCAGTGTGTAGAAGTGTGTATATTCATCTGGACTATTTCTACAGTAGTGTAGTCATCCTGGTGTGGCTCAATACCCACTTGAACTGACCTTGTGTCTCATTATTTATGTCTACTATAATTGCTGTCACTAGAAGACATTGGCTACAGCAGCATATTTAGATGTCTCACTAACAAACTAAAATCTTAGGTTTGGTTCTCTGGGTTTTTTCACTACGTGGTTTTTTCCAATAATTAGATGAGAGCTTCCCTTTTTAGAAAGTGTCATGTTTTAACCCCACTCAGCAACTGAGTACCATGCAGCTGCTCACTCACACCCTTGCCCTGGAGGAGGAGAATCCAAAAAAGAGGTAGAACTCATGGGTTGAAAGAAGAATGTATATAATAATAATAATAATAGTAATAGTAGTAATGAAAAGGGAAAAGAGAGAGGAATAAAGCCCAAGAAAGACTTCTTTGGTCAACCTGTTCCGGTGGCTCACCACCCTCACAGTAAAGAACTTTTTCCTAATATCTAATCTAAATTTACACATTTTTTCAGTTTGAAGCCATTTGCCTAGCTTCAAGTTCAAGCCATTTGATCTTGTTAGTCTTTGTCTCCAAGACTGAAAGACCTCCAGTTCTGAGCACTTGTTCCTTGTGTCAGTACCTATCCACACCGATGAAGACGCGTCCCAACCTTTCTATTCAATAAACTGATCTATTTAAGCTTCCTATCGTGACCAGTTTTCCAGCCACCGAATAGTGTTTTTGTTTAGTTCATTGGTTTTACTGTTTTCACTAATCTTGTAAGGGGGACAGTTAGTCTCTAAGACTTGGAAGATACTACTCCCACCTTTGCTTTTGCTGCCATTCATTGGCTGTTAGGAGGGATACTCCAAATGAAACCTCTAAAATTTTATCTAGTGGAAACATATTCAGATAATTGAGTACATTCATTTGACATTGAATGCTGAAGTGCTTAAAAAAGCAGAAGATAAAAACTCTCACATCACTCAGATACCTTCAGACCATCAATTCCTCCAAATGCCTGTTTTTTCCCTCCAGTAGTTGTGACACAGGCTAATTCCAAAGCTGTATTTTTTGTGTATTTTCCACATGCATAAGCGCTTTCATAAGCACTTTCTTTTTCTGATGTTATCATTTTTGAGACAAAGTTTTTTGCCAGTTTTTCTCCTTTAGGAGTTTTTACTTAGTAGTTCACACCACATCACATCACATATTTATCAAGAAAGGCTTTGTAAAAACTGTAAGTTCTGGACTTTTCAAAGAGAATCAATCTATCTTGGTTTGTTTCCCCCACCAATATACCCATAGCAAGTCTTTTATACCTCATCTGAGTGAGGAGTTCAGAATGAAAAAATAATACATAATGATAACAGTTATATGCTAATTCATTAAGGTCTGACTTTACCTGAGTGCTAATTAAAGGAAAAATATTTGAAAGATAAAGTAGGGTTTGCAAGCATATCACACACAGGTTCTTCCCTAATATATTTCCCGTCTATCACACATATTACTGCAGGGTGGGCTGGCAGGTTAATTATGTACTTGCAGGAGAACTGATACAGAAGATATTATGATCTCAAAAGCAAACACTTATAATCATTTTGTCTAAACAGAAGACAGCCTCACCTTGATGAAGGTCTGCATTTAGTGAACGTTTTAAGTCAACAGTCACTGCACTCTCAAGGAAGATACCTGATAAGCTATCCTTCAGTAGATACCAAGCCAGCGGTACACAGGATGTGCTGCAAGAATATAACCTATTCATATACATGGGAAAAAAAAGATTGATTTTGTGATAAAGCCATAGGACAGGGATTTACAAAATTCCATTTTGATTTCCAGGTTAATTAATTTCCAGATTTTTTGTGTGCAAGCCTTTTACTGACATAGAGACCCACTGAGTGAGATTATGTCTGGTGGGTCATACAGTGTGGGGACATCATGCTGAAAGCATCTGATGTGCCTGATTATTTGAATGTCATATGAATATATGCCCTGATGTCTGGAAAGCGTGTTCCCAGATTTATCAGATCCTCCCAGATGGGATTGTGGTTCCAGTGAGGTTACACTGTGAGAAGGATCCTCCTAAAAAGCAGACATGCTTCTACTGTTGTGCAGTGCAAAATTTTTTGGCTGTTCTGGGACAGGCAAATGAATCAGCTGGTCGTGGTTCAGGCTGTTCATCTACATCTAGAAAATCTTTTGCTAGATCTAGAGAATGCTGTTCATGTGAGTACATATGAATTATCTGACTCCTGGAAAGGGCCTATGTGGAGAGAGGCAAGAAGACCTAATCGCACACTGAATAGATGAAGATGTAGCTGCACTCATATCATGGAGATCTTTTTTGTATTTTATTTAAGAAGAAATCCCAAAACTTGAGTCCAATAATTCCTGACATTTTGAGGTTTCTTGAGTTCCCGTTTCAGGTTTTTTCCCCTCTGTTCATCTGTTTTTCTTTTTTTAAATCAGCTGCGTTGTTACTCATGTTTTTCCTTTAGCTGGCTGCCATAACTAACACTCACCCATTTGATGTCAGTCATTCTGTACTTTGTGATTGTTCATTGCTTACTACAATCAAACCCAGACAGGAATTAAATAATAATGCCTAGATATCCAATCACTTCTTTTTCTGCAAGATTTAGAGTCCATCATAATGTGTTTTACCTTCCTCTGTACCCCAAAACTACAAGACAAGTTCTATACCAGCTGTTGGGTTTCTGTCAACTTTCCATAAAGGTCCAGCAGGCTGTGCACAAGTACTAGCTCCCTCACATGGATCTGGTCTTAACACAAGAATAAAATATTCATCAACTAAATTATTCAAGAAGTAATTGTTGGTATTTGTTGAATAATGTATTCTGTTCATGGTGTCTGAATACTACAAGAATGAGCTGAATAAATTATATGCCAAGGCAACAAAATCACTGGCTTGCATTTGTTGAATAGCATTTTATCTAAGCTAAATGTATTTTAATAAAAACATAGCATAAGAGAACAAAAATTTGTACCTTTTTTTCCTTTCTGACAGAGTATGGCTTTAGGTTTGTATTGTGATAGTCCTTAAGCTGCACAACAGAGGTTGAGAACTGACAGCTAGAACAATAACATCTTATGTGGTGATTTTCAGAGAACACAAAACACAGTATTTCTTCCCTTCAGAAAACATTTACTTTATTGTTACTAGAAAGCAGCCTAGTAAGTGGGCAATAGTGATTGTGAAAGTAACTCAAGTTCTACTTATTCAGTATTAAAGTTTATATGTTCTACACATTTAGCTATTTCACTCCCCTTCCTTACTTGCTAGAATCACGTTCTTCACTACATGGACAAATATTGTACTACTGAAAAAATACACATGCTTTTATTTAAGGGTAGCCCTGAACAATTCCACATGGACAGAAAAGCCCGATTTTCAGAAATGAGCTGTTTCATCTAGGAAACCTGTGAACCAGGAAGTCTGGTCTGAATAAATAATTTGGACATACAACATGTGCATGTTGAACAGAACTAAGAATTGACAGTCCTTCACTTTGATACTGACTTGAGTAATGACAAATGTGATCCCAACAGAAAAAGTCTGGCTGTTCAGTTCAGGCTGCTTCCATGTGGGTGAGAGGGATGTTAAAAAGCAACAACACTATCTGAAAAAGTTTACATTGCCGATCTGAAAAAGTTTACATTGCCGATCTGAAAAAGTTTACATTGCCGTCATGTCCTGACTAATATTCCTTGAGGCAACGTTTTAACTTCAAATGGCTGCTGACACCTCCATTTACGCAGAGTTATTTCTGATAGTTCTGATATGCTGGTCTGCTCTCTCTCTTTTGGTTAAACTACAAGGGAACATTTCACCAATCAAATCTAGTCAATAAAATTGCAAGATACCTCACCCTTAACGCTTATGTAGAAGGTAGAACAAGAGAGGTTGGCATGGATTCTATGGGTCCTGCATGCACAATTCACAAGTTACTGACTCTTATGAAAAGAGAGTTCTAAACAATCCTTTCATAGTCACACAATAATTCACATTACATTGACTATTTCCTACAAGGATAATCACAGATTATCTTGAAATGTGGAGTTGAAATGTGCTCAGTAGGTGCGTGTCTGTGTGGGCAAGTAGCACAAAAATTTGTTCCTTTTGGTTATTTCTTCATCCATCAATACAGTCACTCCCAATATCAGTTTGTTTCAGTGTCAGTCAAAGGAGCTTGAAAGCTTACTGAAATCAGAAATCAGTGAAACCTACATAATTAAACATAAATTAGGCACATGCTTACAAAAAGCAGTCACTCAAGAAATGGGTTTGATTTACGCACTCAAATGTTTTGCTACCTGGGTCCTAAATAAGCAACTGTCATATTATAGAAAATCATATTCTGATTGGTATATTTAATTCTTCCTACTTTGGGGGAATTTACCTTCCTTGTAAATATTCTTACCAGCACTGACTCTTGTGAAATGTTGGTTTCTTCAGGTATCTCTTCCCTGCCCTCACAACGCTGCATGAGAGCAGCTTACTAATTACTAGGAATTCTATTCCTGTTGGTGACTTCAGCCTTGATTGCTCTGGGATCCGGATGCTGTCACAACCCGAGGTGAAGACTTCACCTGAGGAGAGAAGCATGTAAGAAATACTGCATGCTCTAAAAAGGAGAAGAGAAATACCGACAAAAATAAGGTGGACTTGTCTCAGAAAGTTTAGGTTTTTAAGTGTTTCATGCAGTCCCCAAGATTAATTAACTCTTACTTAGCTTTGAGAGAGAAAGTCTGCACTCAGATGAAAGACAGCTACTTCATTGCTTCTTGCAACACAGACAAATTTCTGTAAAAGAATACTAATATCTCCGTTATATAGCACATACGTACTCTTGTGCTATCAGAACAGACTTTCACATCATGTCATTCTTTTGAATGCAATAAAAGTAGCCCCTTGTAACGTGCTACCAGCTTAGTGTAAAATGGTCTTCCTCACTCATGAAGACCATTTCTCTTTTCTCAGACCATTATGATGAAAAGGAAGCTTTTGTTTCATCTTTTTACCTGTTTAATAACTATAAATCTTAAAATGCTTCTCTTTTAAATTTAAATCAGGCTTTGATCATTTTTTGTGGAATAAATTCACCTGTAAAAAGGTTTCTGAGAATGTAGCTAGATTTTTACCCTGTAACTTGTGAAACAGTTCATTTTCTAATACGTTTGAGAGGAGAGCACAATAAAGATTCTTTTGCCCTTGATTTAAATTGTTGGAATCCAACAGATTGGCTTGTATTTTGCAGTTATAAATGAGTACTAAATATGTTCTCCGACGGAGAATATGAGTTAGTCACATTGGAAAAGAAAACATAATAAAAACCTATGACTCTGATGAGATTGGGATGAGTGGAGGGAAGAGCCAAAGGAGAAAGATAACAGTAAATAAAATGAAATTATGAAAACAGTATTTGGAAAAAAATAGTAATTAAGAAAGAAATTTCTTCTCAGCTACACACTAACTGGTAGAGATATACCTGAAAAAGGAAAGGTTGTAGAGTATATCTCCCACTCTCTCTTTTAAAATTGCCATGCAAAGATGCATAAATGCTAGCTCCCATAATATGAAAGCAGTCATTTAACCTTGTATTCTTTCTCTCTACTTTGCAACTGCATTTGGTTCTTTAGAAATCTGCATAATATTTACATAATGAGACTCAGACCCTAATATGCCAGACAATAGTTCAGCAAACTTCCCTCCTAAGCAGTTATTATAGACAAAGAGCGAGGGGGGAAAAAAAAGATAACAGAGAAGTCATTGGTTTATGCTTTGGAAAAACATCTAAATGGCCAATCCTATCTCTTGGCTTTTAGCTTATGCCTTTTCTGCAACACTTACTGGTGGCCTAATATAAATATCTGTTGAGTATCTAGCGTATTAATTTTTTTAATAAATTGTAATTAATATTTCTGAAGAGTGCATATACCAGACTGTACCAGAACAAGCACAATGCTAGTTAGCTTCTACAAAAGTATGGCAAACTAACAGAAATTGCAGGTATTCACAGCGAGTCTCAGTCTGAAGTCTATGGAACCCTACAGAGAATTCACCTGAAAGTCTGCTGGATCTTATGTACTTGTAGAGAGGAAATGGAAGTCTTTTCAACTTTTTTTTTCTCTCTGACTCCTGTTGATCTACATTTTTTCCTGGTCATCTCCTGTACCACTGTATCTGAAATGGAAGTTTCATGTGCCATAGGCATGATTTGCTTCTATATTCTTTTCTCGTGACCTCATGAAAACAAGAAAAAGATAGAGGGATCAATTTTTAAAAGGATTTTGATTTATGACATTTCATTGCAGATTTGATTCCTGGTAAAAAAGAAACTGAAATGATACAGGCTTGAAATATCTGAGCTGCTGGACAGGCAATTATGCTCCTCTTGAGGTTAATCCCAATACAGTATGGGCTCAGAAATCTAAGAATGTTTGGGTGGTCTATATGCTGGTATAGCTTCTTGGACTGTTTGCCTTCAGTCTTCTTCACGTGACAAAGTCATTTGCACTAGTTGTTGCCCAGCAAAAACACTTTTGTAACTGTAAATATTTCTCCCCAAATGAAAGAAGAATACTTCCTTGATAGTTATGACCACATTTATTTTCTTTAAAGCACTCATATGAGAGAAATTCTGTTTGTTGGAACATTTGTCAAATGTGAAAGTGCCATGAATATGCATACAAGCATGTATTCACACAAACATTGATATCACATGTGCCTGCATGACCTTTATGAAAGCTTTCTGTGGGCTGAGAACTGGAAGAGGAAAGAAGAAGTGTTTTGGCAGAGAAATAACAAGTATGTCTTTCTCCATAAAGCCTGCAGGAAAATGAGCAGCTGTTGTGGAGGAAGTAAATGACAATATGCAAAACAACTATCAGCATGAACATGGATGCTCACCATGTGATACTTCAAAACGGAGGATCAGTGTGCTTATTTTTCTGTGTACCTGAACTCAGCCAGGAAAGAGAAGGAGCATTTAAGACACATTCTCTGTTCTTACGTCATCAAATGAAGGGAAAAGAGGTTGTAGCTCTGCAGTGGATGGCTATGATCCCCTCAGAAAGGATAGAAAAGGAAGCAGAGGCGATGGGGTCGCTCTGTGTGTTAGAAAGTGGTTTGGTTGCCCAGAGGTTAATGATGGTGACAAGAGGGTTGAATGTTTTTGGGTAAGAATCAGGACAAAGGCCTGATTCTCAAGACAGATACCTTGAGTGATACCTCCAGTTCTGGGCCCCTCACTGCAAGAATATTAAGCTGCTGGAGCATGACCAGGGAACAAAACTGGTGAAGGGTCTGAAGCACAAATCCTATGAGGAGCAGCTGAGGGAGCTGGGGTTCTTAAGCCTGGAGAACAGAAAGCTCCATATTGCTCTCTACAACTACTTGAAAGGAGACCGTAGTGAGGTGGGGGTTGTTTTTTCTTCAGAGTAACAAGTAATTGGATAATAGGTCTCAAATGGCATCAGGACAACTCTAAATTAAGTATTTAGAAATTACGTATTTACGTATTTTACGAAAAAGTTTCCTCATCAAAAGGCTTGTCAAGTATTGTAACAGGCTGCCCAAGGAGTGGTTGAGTCACCATCCCTGTAGATATTTAAAAGACGTGTCAATGGTCACGGTTTAGTGGTGGACTAGGCAGTGCTGTGGCTGGTCTGCAAAATACAGATGAAGAGGTAAAAATCTGTTCTAACTGTATCATTTGGTGACTAGAGTGGGTGACTGTAAAAATGCCCATGTATTTCCTGGAAATGCTACTTTATTTTCTCAAGAAAGAGCCTTCAGTGAAGGAAAATCTTCATTTACAACATTTATTCATACAGCTGCATATATTTACATACATTCAATCACTATAAAAATACAGTGTTGAAAGGAAACCTGAAGAAAAAAGAATTGAGTGCACTCTAATGCCATTACTTCTAGTAAATGTATGAAGAAAAATATGAAATTTAAAAACTTCTAGTTCCTTTCTCATTCATTCAGAGATGGAATCAGACATTTTGATAATGCTCTTGCACATATCATTAAAAATAGAGGTTAAAAAAAATAAAAGGAAAAAAGAAAATAGGAAAAGAGAGAAAGAGGAAGGGAAGAAGGAAATGGGAAAAGGAAAAAGGGAAAGATTTAGAGTGCTTTCTTGTTTCATACTCCTGGTTATCATCTAGTTACAATCTTGAGCTCTCCTGTGCTCCTTGGACAACTACTCCTCACAAAAATAGCTAAGATCTCTGCCATCTTACAAAAATTCTATCACAGGACTGACAGAATGGAATGATCTCTGGCTTCAACTTCCAGTAAATTTCCCCTAAATGTCACCTTTAAGGTCACAGTTTCAACACACTCAATGACTCTTTAGGTACCTAAATGAATCTCCAATTTTTAGTGTGGTATAAACGTAGCAGAGGCTGCAATCTTTGTTTCAGAAATGGGTCACAGCAGTAGTAAGTGCATCCTGAAAGCTGTGGAAAAAATGGCCATTAACTGGTCCATAATAAGGCCCGGACATTAAAATCCTGAATTACTTTCAGAAAAATGAAAAGGTATAAAACCTTTTATTTCTCATTCTCAGTTACTTTAAAAATTCATTCCCATTTCTAGTTGTTAAACATTAAGTTCTCATCATTTCTGAAATTCCTGGAGTAGTTAATCAATCGCACAAACCAAGCGTTGACTTCTTGCCTCAAACAGCTCTTGCAAAACCCTTATTAGACAGGTTCATTTGACATTTGTTTGCAACAAACAAGTTAATGAAGACTACCACCTATATGGACAAAAGCTTTGAAGGAAAAAGATAACACTGAGGGGAATGACTGATTTGTAGGCTACTTTTTCTGTCATAGAGAACAAAGTAAAATCTACATATTGTCAATCATGTTGAATGAGGGTTAATTTGCCTGCAATTCTTCAACAGATCACAGGAAACATGAAAGGCATACAACTAAGATCTCAGCACATCGTATGCACAAGACTCCATTATATATGCATGTGTACACAGCTTACCTCTGACCTCAAAGGGATGTGGGAAGCAAAGCATCTTTATTTGCAATATACCATGTCTCCAAGCTGTGTGGTGACAGCTGGCAGGTGACACGCTGGAGGGAAGGGATGCCATCCTGAGGGACCCGGACAGACTTGAGAGGTGGGACTGTGCAAACTCCATGAAGTTCAACAATACCAAGTGCATGGTTGAGGCAATCCCAAACACAAATACAGGCTGGGTGGAAAACAGATGGAGAGCAGGCCTTGAAGAGGACTTGAGGGTATTGGCTGATGAGAAGCCTGGCATGACCTGACAATGTGTGCCTGTAGCCCTGAAAGCCAACTGTGTCCTGGGATGCATCAAAATCAATAGGTTTGGAACTAGATTATTTTTATGGTACCTTTCAAACCAAATCATTCTATGATTCCATGAATCTGTAAGCTCTGTGCTTTAGCACTGAAATCACGAGGCTACAAAACTAGGTGCAGCCTTTCCAAACTTTCCGGCTATCACATGGAGGTGTCCTTGGGGCTCTGAGTGCACCGGCAGCTCTGCAATCTCTTCCCCTCCTCCTGGGGTTTTGGCTGCTGGCATTCAGGGCAGGTTCTGAGATGGTGGAGCTGTGTAACCTCCCAAAACACGTGGTTTATGTTTCTAATCTGAACCATTCTCTGGAAGAGTCTCCCACTCTCCAGGTACTACAGGGAGCAATTAGGATGCAGATAATCTGCTGTGCTGTATCAATTTCTTAAAACAGGGGGCATGAAATTAAAAGTCAGAGAATTGCTCCTTAGAACTGTTTCCTCTTCAGCACATGTGAAATTGATTGACAGTAACTTTAGAAAGCAGCCTCTTTATTTGTAGTAACTGTAGGAAAAAAAGGAGAGAGATGCCCAAAAAGTCCCAGTGATTCTCGTAATAAACCTTGGAAAATGTATTAGCATTTTTGGCATGTAGGAAGGAAACACTCCGTTCAGCAGAAAACCCAGAATTTTTTGTTTTGAAAGACGAATATCACTATCCATCCGATATTATTCCATGGTTTAATTTGTTTGGGTTTTAAGATCAAATGCAAATTAACATGTCTCCTGAAAACCAAATCAAAGTTTTTCATACTTTTACCAAAACTTTAATGAATTTAGAAAAGACATAAGGGATATAAATCTTTATCAAATCTTTTATGGGGTTGTCAACCACTTATTCCTAGTAGAAAACATATGCAGGGATTTAATTTCCATTAGATGATTATTTCAGTACTTAGGCCTTTCAGTGAAATGTGTATTATTTTTCTGTCATCTGGCCTAGATACAATGCTGAACATCTTATTCAGAAGAACAGATTCGTACTTGATAGCAAGGTTTTCCCCTGGTAAGCAGAAATTCTTTCAGTCATGTTTCCTCTGCCACATAGACCATTGCAGGTTTTAAACTCTTCCTGCTGTGAAAACTGGCTATGGTATATTTTGTATAAATTCCATCCATCCAAATATCAGTAGCTTTAAACATACCTTATTAATAAACATAAAAGAAGATGGACGATAGGTCATGCATAAATAACATTGCAGAGAAAAAAATTTTCTTTTGCAACCAGTGAATATACAAAATCTCTGAGCAGTATGAATATAACGTTGTGTCCCAGGCTAAAATGAAATAAAACAGAAATCACTTTTAATAATTAGTATTTGCTTAAAATTAATCCTTAGACCACATAGCATATAAGGCATTGTGGACATACATTCATTTCCAGGCTCGGTATAAACAGTGGCATTTCAGATATCAGTACATGGAAACCACTAGAAATTCTGGTTAAGTTCAAAGCAAATACTGAATATGTAATTGTAAAACTTTTGTAAAGTTTCCTCGTTCCTTTGATAATTGAATCTGCTGCAATAGACTGTGAGAGGTAAAAAAATAAAAAATTATGCAATGCTTGTCGCTAAAAATTACAGCATGAAATAAATATCAGATTTTCAATGCAATGGGGGTTATGTCCATGGGAATCCTTCTGGCTGCCACCTAAAATTCTACTGAACTTGAAGAAACTCCTGGGCTATTATACTTGTCTCATAGCTCAGAGAAATCCTACATAGCCATGGAGCAATAGATAAGAATTCCTTGCAAATGTAAGTAGGGCCTTCAGCATGTTTTGACAACATTTATATTTCGCTTCACAATTTAATGAACTTTTCAGAGTGTCAAGAGGAAAATTATATATTTAGTGAAAACAAAAAAAAAAAGTAGAAAGTTCATCCTAATGTACTTAGAGAATAAGAATTAATCCTTAGATTCCTTGTGTAACCAAAATAGCTAACTATTTCAGTGTGTGAAAAACAAAAGTCATCAGATTCATATCGTTGGAATTACATTCTGTTTAACTTTATGTATATACAAATTAATCCAATATTTGCATTTTAAAAGAAGTAATATATTAAATGTGACATATGAGAGGAAAAACTATTCTGAAAGTCTAATATGGCCTTCTGATACTTCCAGAAAAACTCAGAATTCAAAGAAGGAGATTTCTGCTTGAATGTTAGAAATCTGGGTTATTTTAAGTGTCTGTGTTGATACTTAACTTTTAATGGAGAACTGACATAGAGACAGTCCCAAATCTATTACTGAGTTAAAACAAATGCAGGAGATGCATGAAGAATTCTTCAAGTAGTGGAATGAGACACACAGTGAGAAAAGACCAGTTTTTCTACAAATGCTGATGTCAATTATGATTACCAATGCATGTCAACAGAGAAGACGTGAGACTGCAAGAAGAGAAATCTTGACACAGATTCTGTAATACTCTGTTGTTGTGCTTGAAATTATTCCTGAATAGAAAATTATGGATAAGCTATTATAGAACTTAGGTTGTTTACATGGACATGTCAGGAGTAAATTGACTGCAATTTTGACTAACAGAAAGCAAACAGCTAATGGGATAGCTATTTCTGTGAGTCATATGGGCACATGAATATTTTCTAATTTTTTTCTATGAATATTATCTGTTCTTTTTGTATGGGTGCATTGTGTTATAATTATTAGTCCCATTTATGGATGAAATAAACAAAATATGATTATTGGAAGGTTAAATAGGAAAAAAAGACAATGACACCCTCTCTGCAATGTAAATTATACCAATGAATCAGAAAGGACTGTGACACACACATTTTTAAAAAAAACATTATTTGTGAAGCATTGCAAATTGGGAGTCAGGTGTTTTGGTATGCATTCAGGTGGAAGATTTTGGAGAAGGAGTTAAAACTGGATTCCATTTCAGGAAAAGGTATCTGCTCATTTGATACAGACAGTTTCACAAAAAAACCCCTATTTTTGTGCACTTTTCTGCAGAGCTCACAGCTTACTTTGAAACTCCTTGCCTCAGATCCGTATGATTTGACCTTTTCCCCGTGGAATGGACTGTCGTGAACTATAATGGCTAACAAACAACAACACTGAAAGAACGTTCTGCTATGAAACCTAAAAAGACATCAGATGTAATATTAAAGATATCACCTATATGGGAGGAAATTTCTGGAGAAGGCAGTCACTAAGTGCCTAAGGTACTCCACAGGGTGACATAAACCAGCATGAGTCCAAGTATCATGTAAAGAAATAGGAAAGCAAAGGGACTGTTACACAAAAGCATTTATGAGCTTGTTAAAATCTCACTGGCTTCAGTAGTAAATGATTAAAAACTTCTTAAGAAGATGATACTACTAATATACTTAAAGTTTAGCTCATACCTAAAGGCTTTGCAGAGTCCAGGGAAGTCTTGGAAAGTCCTCCAAGCCAGGAGGTCTGTCCTGTTCAAAACAGTGTTATTCAGACTTCCAGTTAAAGACAATCAAGGTCTTGTAAGGGTAACCATAGATAATGCATTAGGGTTGAATTTGTAATAACACATCCATCTTCAAGGAAATTTCAAAATATATTTAAAAATTGAATTGCAGTTAAGCTTCATTTTTAAAGAGGAAGTTTTGGAGAGTTAAAAAAGTTATGTGGAAAAAAAATAAATTATACACCCTCTACTTAGCAACCTCTTATATGCCTAAATAATTTAAACTACTTATAAATGAGAATGTCTTCTGTGTATACTTCAATTATTGCTTTTAGTATACTTTCTCTCTTTTTTGTGTAGCGTGCTGCATATACTCAGTATGTCTCCAGTGCTTATTATCACTGCGCTTGTATAATAAACTTCTTATCTGTGAGAATATGACCTTGACACTGTGAAAAAAAAGAACCTTTTAAAGAATAGCTCAATTAAAATCTAATACCTCTGTTTAGGATTTGATTTCATTACTATTCATAAGACCATGCAACATTATTTGAGTCATGAGTTCTCATGCAACTCGAATACTCATTTCAAAAGAGTCATTACAAAAATAATTTTTATTCTTCTCTCTGCCCTATTGATTTTCAGTCACCATGGAGCTTTCTCTGTTGACTTTGCAAAGATCTCTGTTGAAAGTTCATGCTATTGTTGTGATAATTGTTGTTGATCAGGGTCCATTTGGAACAGGTAAATTTGAATGCAAGATAGGTAGAGGTGGGTAGCAGTAAAGATGCATGCAAATCACAGAACCACAGAATGATTTGGGTAGGAGGGGATAGTAAACCTTATCTAGTTCCAACCCCCCTGCCATGGGACACCTTCCACTATCCTGGTTACTCAAAGCCCCATCCAACCTGGCCTTGAACATCCCAGGGATGTGGCATCCACAACTTTGGGTAACCTGTGCCAGTGCCCCACCACCCTCACAGTGAAAATTTTTTTCATAATATCTACTCTAAATCTCTTCTGTACTAAAACCATTCCCCCCATGTCCTATCACTATCTGCTCATGAAAAAATTTCTCTCTCTCTTTTTATAAGCCCCCTATAAGAAGCGGTAGGTCCCAGTGAGGCGTCCCTGGAGACTTCTTTCCCCAGAGACACAGTAAATGGGCTGGGAATGCAGTGTAATCTACAGGAATGTCACTCAGGAGTGTGAAGTTGCACTCCAGAGATGAACTTTGGACATGTCATTTAACCTGAACGTTTGTTTACTCATCTCTAATTGAGAAGAATAATTGTCTACCCTGTAGTTTATTATGGTTCTCAATCAATTAATTTTGCAAACTGCTCTAAGAGGGATAGACAAACAGCCTTCCACACATGAAGTGGAAAATAGCTTTTAACTGAGCCTTAAGCTTGTCTTCAGCATTATTGGATTTGCATTTGCATGGACATTTGTACTTGTGAAACAATCTCTTTCTTGGATTTAAATTTCTCTTTTCCTTATCAGACAATGTATTTCATCTCTTCTCTCTTTCTTATTTCAAATCAGTAAGCTTTAAAAAAAATCAAGAAAATCCATTAGCAAAACAAGGTCAAAGACTGGAATTTACTGTAAGGTTCAAGTTTTTTTAACAAAAAAAATAAAACCTAGGGAATGAAATAATCTGAAAATTTCAGTCCATGGTCAGGGAGCAAAACAGGGAAGGAACATGCACTGATTTAGATAAATATCAACTTCAACAAAGATATTATGCATAAGCTGAGCATCTACTCTGAATGTGAAAAGGCAAATTAACACCATAAAAGTCCTACAAATCCGAAGGTGATTCAGAATAAGTAAGGGCAAAGTGCAAGCTGACAAAAATCAAGGTCAGCCCACCCTAAATTCAGAATATAAATGTGATTAAAAAAGATTTTTGAAATATGCAAAAAAGAAAGAAGAAATTTTAAAAAATTGTGTATGGTTTAAACCTTAAAAAAATACCTTGTCTTTCGTTGAAAAGGAGGATTTGAAACAAAGGAAGGTAAGCAGAGGTTACACAATTGAGAAAAATATGTTAAGAAGAAAATTATAATCTGAATTACTACACCCAAGGTAAATAAATCTCATGTTTGAATTGTAAAATAGATAAACACCATTGCAGAATTTTGGAATAAGTGGTACACTGGGTAAATTGTAAAATCTGTACCAATATTCATTGTGCTGAGTATATAAACACTTGATTTGAGAACTACATATATGATAAGTATTTACAAAGGGCAGTAATTCAGGTTGGGACTAAGGTGCTAACCTACCCTTAGTCAAGTGGAAAACCAGCATGTTTTGTGGGAAAGAATAATTAGAAAATTTTGATGCGTAAAAAGGGTAAAAATGCAATGCAGAGGAGCAGGACAGTCTGATATGACAACTTTTTTCTTGTAAAAAATAATTGATTTTCTAGACAAAAATTGAAAAATGTCTCTGATATTTTCAGCGAAGCATGGGAAATTGGTGCTGTATAATAGACTACTTGTTAAACTGGATTAGAGTAGTAGAAATTGAATGGTGGACTAGAAACAAATTTAAGAGGAAATCATAGAGGTTGCTCAGAAATAAAAGAGATGACTTTTTTTGTTTTTCTCAAATAAGTCTTGATATTAAAGTTAGCTGGTATCTGCTTTAATGACATTGCCATAAGAATGTGCAGTTTAACTGAGCATATGGCATTGTTACAAGCAGTGCAGAACATGAGAAATAAAACACTGAGAGCATGCTAAGACCCAAAAGACTGAAATAAGGTCTGTGCTAAGACAATTAATAATATAAAAAATTATGATAAATTTAGTTGCTGCTAACAAGAATTAACACCATGGACAACCTTTGCTGGGTGAAGACGATGCTTTTAGTTGATGGCCTGTTTGATGTGCATAATCAGTCTGAAAACTTACATTGTATCAGTCAAGGGATATTTAGTATGATAGGCAAGTGTTCAAGCAGAGCACAGACAAGTCTTTTTCTTTGCCTGATTGTGTATGACTCATTATCACGAAATAAGAACTCAGTGAAAGAAGTGTGAAAAAGCGTTTGAGGAATGATCAGAGCAGAAAAACTAAAACTGAAGAGAATGGCTTGTTTAGCAAATCAGACACCTAGGGCCTTAAGATTTTTGAATGTGAAGATGAGAGATGCTTGACAGTGACCCAAGCAGCCCAGACTCATCCCCTGTCCTTTATTCCTTTGCACTGTCCATATGTAATTGTGGTCTGTATAGATCTTTCTGACATAATACAAACCAGTTTTCAACTCTGCCTTCAGCTTTGGATTGGTTGAGTCACTTTCTTCTCCCTAGCACGAAGTTCCAGAAAAATCAGAAGAATTCTAGTCATCAGGCTGCCCAGCAGAATTCAAAATTAACAGGATGATAGCATGGTTTGGATATCTTTTTTTGTAAGCTTATTCTTTGTGGCATGAAGAGATTGTCTGTTCACTACATTATTTAGGAACTTGGGTATCTGATGATCACTGTCAGACTTTAAGTTGCATAGGGTACGATGGATAAAGTTGTCCAAATTTGACATTTACATCTGCATAAATTATAACATTGTTATTATCAAATGCGAAATTTAGATGAAGCACTAAATGTCTGTGAAAAGTTTTTCTTAATTTGAAGGTCTGTAGCATTGAAGTACTCTTCCTAGATGATCTTTTGAGCTTAGCTAGAATTAATGTTGCCATGATTTTCATCTGATTGATAGTTTGACACTGCTCATTTCCGACATTTCACTGGTGTTTTTTCATTTTGGGTTCAGTGGCACCTGCACAAACTGAAGAGTTTTAAATAATTTCTGATGTCTCAGCAAAAGGAAGGGTCAATAAGCTGTTGGGAAGAAAATGTACAAGTCAAATGTTCTGCAATATACATTGAAATAATCTGGAAAAAAAATGGAAAGAATACACTAACATACACTTTTAGTTTATGACAACAGTTTTAGTAGTGGAAAAAATAACCTAATTTTTTGAAGTAAAAAGCTGAAAAGCTTCTACCTGCTGAAGAGCATTCAGTGCAATTTGTCTGGAAAAAAAACTGTCTCTCCTAAGCAATCAACTTTTATGCCTCTACTGAAAAAAAGCCCTTTTCCAATGATCACTAAGTAGTATCACTGCATGAAGTGAGGGTGCAACACTGAACTGCTTGCTTGATTATTTCAGATGGGTCAGTGATTGGAGTTTCTTTTTTGAATCATGGACAGACCTGACAAACTGCAGCTTAGTGTCCACTGACTCAGTGAGAAGGTTGTTACAACCTTGAGGAATCTTAGTCCTTAAGAATAATATTGGTGCCAACTTAGATGAGATAAGGGAGGAACTAAAACAAAGACTGTGAGAAAGCAGGTGTTTTATAAAAAAGAGTTCTGTATTTTCTGGATGTCCTATCCTACTAACCATGAAATTCCATAGAACGAGGATTCTTAACATTTACATATGCATAACACTTGCACAGTTTTAATAATGATATTTTTGCCTGTAGTAGTGACATAATACTATATCATATTTATGGATTTTAACTTCATATTCATATTCTTCATTAATTTTTATGCAGTCTTGGGTTAATTAGTCTAAACCTCTATTTACATATTACAGAACTACCATAATTTTATTTCTTTCAAATCACAGAGGATTTTTTTCAATATGATGGGAGATTGCCTGCAATGAAAATGCTGGCAGTATGAAAGGTACCTGCAGAATAGTTTAAAATAAAGCTTAGAATGCTTTAAATCCTCCAATATTTAGTGCTCTAAAACATTAAAAGGTAGAGCTGATGTGCCTGTTTCTGATAAAAATACCAAGCAGAATGAAGCCCCCCATTTTTCAATTCAAATTTTATATTTGGATTTATTTTGTTTTGTTCCTTCAAACAGTGATGAGAAAAAAAAATCTACTTGCAAAATCCTCAAAACATTTTCCCCTCTATCTTTTTTTTTAAAGCTAACATCTTAAAAATCATCACAGAGTTTATGTGTATGCAAGTGTCTGTCCCTCCAATTCCTTTATGAAGTTTAATCCTGTTGATTGAGTTCTACAGGGAAAGTAAACATTTCAGACCTATGAAGTTCCTCCAAATTTAATTAAATATAGCAGCTAGGTAGAGCAGAGAAATCTCTCACATGCTGCCACTCAGAAAAATGCTTCAGGATGCAGTTATTTCTTCTCAGACAGTAGGCAATCCTCTCAAAATACTGTCAGCAGAAATGCCTGCAATGATGAAAAATCTTCATTCAAATCCCATACATTCTTAAAAATAAAAATCTATAATATATGAGATGCAAAACTATTGTAATTTTTCCTTAATTTTCACATTCCTGGTTTTTCAGGTTTCCTTTGCTGTATTTTGTTATTTCAGTGTAACCTAATAAAGGGGAAATCCCAACATCTGTGCAAACTTTTCAGGTTTATATTTTTTACTGAAGAATTCAGGTGAAAGTCAATCTGTGTTTCAAGCAAGGCAAATGCTTTCAAGTTCCTCAGTTCTTGCTACACAAGTCTCCTATTTCTATCATTCAGTGCCATCAGCAGGCTGCACTACAGGGACTGGTTATGTCAGCCTGAAGCCAGTCTGCAAAGATAAATCCACACCATGTCGATCAGTGCTGAGGCTAGAAAGCAGATTGCCAGCCCTCAGAAAATCTGAGGCAGCTGGTTTTATTTTGGTTTAGTAAAAAACACCTATCAGGTAGAGATTTTTTTTTTTTTTTAAGAAACAGAGAGAACCAGCTGTGAACAATTTCAAAACAAAGTATTATCTTTTTTAACACAGTGTGTGAAAGTTTGTTTTTTTTTAATCAATCAATAAATAAATAAATGGAACTGTCGTTCCATCAACAGCACAGAAATGCACAAAATTAAAGACTTACCTCTATATACCAGACTTGTCATGTGTAAATGGAAATTGAATCTACCTGGAGCTGATCCTACAGTCATTAGTATGACAATAAAAGTCACTAAAACAGAGCAGTGATTTAAATATAGTTTGGTGCTGCCAGAAGTCACCCTGTGACAGCAGCATCCTGCCCAAATTGTGTTAAAGGTCCTCCTTCTGCTGTGACTCTGGGGAAAAAGGTACACCCCAGTAAGGAACAGGCAGGGGTGGGAAGCAGCTACCCCTGAGTGGGTGTCTGTGGTCTCACAGGGGGTTTCCACTCTCCACAGGCATGGGGTTTTGCATGGAAGAGCACAGGCACACATCCAGCTGGATCACCCCCGTCTCCCAAGACAGGGGGATGCAAGTAGTGATTGCACCCTGCAAAGAGAGGGATGGTGGGAACAGCATGGCCTGTGAGGTGTCTGGGTGTGTGAACTGTCTGCATAACTGTGTAAATAAATGCATGCATGAGTGATTATATATTTTTGAATTGGTTATAAAAGGATGTTTAGAAAGTATTCTCCATCTATTAACATTTTGTAGGTGTGCAGTATAATGGTTTATGCATTGCTTTGCTGATATTGATCCTGAATGTATAGTTCACTGATTGCCAGCTAATTACATGCCATTAGTAATTCAATTAACTGCTTCGATCCTGATCTTATTTAGACAATATGAATTTCTCCCTACGACATAGGGAAGCTGGACTTGATTAGTTTAGCTCGGTGTGCAAAAATGTATATAAATGGTCCTGACTGAAATACACATTCATTCTACTTTTTATTTGAATGGAAATGTACATTGCCAGAGTGATAATTTCTTCCTAATTATATCATTAATTTGCTATGCAGTATAAGTAAAACAATCCTTGAAGCCAGAAATAATTTTTAAAATATAATTAATTGACCTAGTACCTACGATTGAATCAAGTAATTATTTTATTGACTATAAATCCAATATGTGCTATAATGACCCTTAGCTTTTCATGGCTAAGGTCTCATAATCTTACACTCTAATGAAGAATCAATGCCATTGCTTTTAAAATCTATTTCCTTCTTTTCAGAGAGGAAAAGCAATGAATGAATTTTTAGGACCTGCACTTTCCACTTAAAGTTTGGAAAAAAGAAAAGTATTTATAGGTGGTCAGTAATCCTTTCCAGCTCTGCAGAAAAGCCCTGCATAAGTTTTAATGTAACGTTTGTATCATCAAGCTTTACACACCACACTCACCTGACTGCACAATTTTATGCAGCCCCCTCTATCAATTCCTGCAGAGAGACAGATGTATCCAGAAGCCCTGGAATACTGCAGCCACCCTCCCTTAAAGAGTTGTATGACCTGGACACTGAGTCCTGAGAGAGCAAGTAGAGTCTGTCCAGCCACCTTCATGGCTGCCTGTAGCAGTATCCAAAATTTCAGAACATAGCAGCAAACTTTGAGGAACACTGCTTGTTATGGGGTCTTTGGGCAATCTGGTGCTGGACAGGGTTAAATGCAGAGTTTCTTCTGTTAAAGGGAATGGAGGACAAGAAGTAGCAAAAGTTAACAAGTCTGTGTTATCAGTGAAAGTAAGCAAAGTGGCAGTATGGGATACAGCAAGTGGAGTGATGTTAGGATGCACATGGAAACGATGTTGAGATACTCAGAGGACTGAATCCTTGGAGCTGCATGTGTGGAGAACATCTCTACCTTTGTTTTATCCCTGACATGTTCTTTCTTCATTTTTAGATCAGCTTCTGAGAAAATTTGTCTTTTTGAAAGTTTTCTGGTTTTCAGAAATATACATTTTCCTTCTCTGCAAAGTGGCAATGCCCCCAGGAGTTGGGTCAGAGAGGAAACTGGGAATGCTTATCTCCTCACTTTTGCAAGGGTTTGTTTACCTTCCAAACTGTCAGAAAACACCACCTGTTTTCTTACTTCTAGTTCTCTTGCATGTGGATAAGAAACCATACTATAGTTGGTAGAGCACGTAGAGCTCCTGATGCTGAGACATAACGGCACAGAAACTTAAATTTGGCATTAAGGAATCTACTTGGGGAGAAATCAAAAAGCTGGTATGCAAGATAAGCTGCAGTTCAATTGGAAAATCCCTTAAGCCAGGCTCAGGACCAATGGTTCTGGGGAAATAAGTGCATTTAACAACAGCTGGTAGGATAATGGATGAATAAGTGCTGTGGATGGAGTGATGCTCTTCATATGTGTATTGATATAAACCAGCAATTTTATAAAGTTTGATAGTAAATGCAACAGGGGTTTAACAAAATTCATTGACAAGGTGCACTTGATTATTTCATGATTAGAGAATAAGGTCAGACAAAATTGTCAGGGAGACACTGCCACTGAGTCATGAGGATCAGAAAGAACCCCCTTGTGTTCCAAACTCCTTCTCAAAGGGGAGCTTAGGTCCATCTGGATCCATGGTACATGCTCTGAAGTTTCAGTATTCCTGAGAGAGATTGCCATACTCCAGCTGTGAAGCACACCTGGAGTTCTCCCTTCTCCCTTGCCCTATTTCTTCCATGCACTCAGTTATGTGGCATTTATGTCTTCTCTGCAGGAAGATTAGAACATGCACATGTCTGAATTATGAATTCCTGAAGACTGGCTACTCCTCATGTTGAGTAAACTGGCAGCAAGCTTGTGGGTGAAACAAAGTTGTTATTGATACTGATCATTTTTTCATCACAGAGAAACTTACTGATTTCCAGACAATTTCATGTTCAAAAAACTATACAAGCTGGGATCTATTTATTACAGGTGCACTCTAGAATAGTTATAAGTTGAAAACATTGCATCTGGAGTTCTGTCTGAAGGAAATTGAGAGCCTATAAATTGTCATGCATCTCCCGCATAGGAACACTCCTTCACTTACATATTTTGTCATCATTGCCATTGAAAAGATGGAGACTGAAGCTTCTGGAAACACTTGATGGATTTAATAATAATCATAGTAATAATTTGATATTAAAGTGATTACAGACTCTCTTATTTACAGTGACCGAAGTTCATCCTCCAGCCTTGTCAAAAGTCCCTTCCCTGTGAAATCCTTTATCCTCTGAACCTCAAATACGTCTGGTACATGTCAGGTACAAAGCAGAACCAACATGTAGACTCAGTGGGTGAGTGGTGTTACTGGGAGTGCATGTGGAAGGACAATACTGATGAATAGCTGTAGAAAAAATAGGTGCACCTCAGCCCGAGTCTATTGACTCAGCCACAACAATGGTAAGAAATGAGCCACGTCAGTGAGAGCTCCCAAGAGCTTCTCACTTTCTCTCCCAGAGCTTGGCCATTTCAGATTGCTGAGGAGCACTAAGTTGAGAATGTTATTCATTGTGAAAAATTAGTATGACTGAAATAGAATTAATAACACATATTTACCTGAAAGTGTAGAAAAGACCCACTGGACAGTGTCAGAAATGGCCAATATGAATAATTCTTCAAACAATATTCAACAAGTCTTCAAGTAATATCTTTAAACCCAAAAATATAAATTATCACTTTTTCAGCTCCTCCCTTCCACTGAAACAAATAACCCTAAAATCCAGAATTTGAAAAATTTGACTAGTGAGATACCAACATACAATAATTCTTCTAGTATAATGATTACAGAAATAGAATTTCAAATCCTCAAACATCTTTTTAATGAATAATTTCTGTCTCATTCTTGCAATTAAATGCTCAATTATTTTTAGTGTGTTAAAATGTATATGAGACACTTCATCTCTTATGTTGAATATATATCAGTTTTATTATGCATACATAGACTAGCCATGATGAAATTTTTTACTTTATTTGTAGGTATTTTTTTTTATTTACATCTCATTTTGGTTTTTTGTTGTTTTGTGGGTTTTTTTTTTTGTTGGTTTTTTTTTCTTTTTGATTCCCCCAGAATAAGAGGAAGAAGGAAGTTGTACATGGTGATTACCATGTGCAGAAATCAGAAGAGGCTGTGGAACTGATCCCAGTGCATTTCATTAGGGGGTCCTCTTATCCATTGCATTACTTTATATTTCAGGCTGAAGTTAAGCAGCCTGGGTGCCTGTTTCTGCCAGTATGTTTGGAACTCAAACGAGAATTGCTCTTTGAACTCTGAAGCATGAGTTAAGAGGAGTAAAAAAAACCATATATCTTTTATAACATTGCAAGAGATTTGGGGATTGCATCCAGATGTTGTGTAACAGATACCTCTGCAATCCCTGTGAAACCCTCCGGCACAACGTGACACAGCAGCTCGGTCTGTCTGGTCTAGGGGATAAAGAAAACAAACTGGCATAATCTATCAATGGGAAAAGTTTGGTCCAGGGAACCAAATCATGGATAACCATCACAAGTATAAAAATCCTGATAGGATTTCCTTGTATAAATAATATAAATAGCTTAAATAAGGCATTGTCATTAAGTCTTTTAGTACTCTGACACATAATGAAAAACACTATGCGTACAGCAAATCCGATATGTCTTCACAGATGGATAAGATAATGTATG
Source organism: Falcunculus frontatus (assembly GCA_013398115.1). NCBI lineage: Eukaryota > Metazoa > Chordata > Aves > Passeriformes > Falcunculus > Falcunculus frontatus. The sequence continues at coordinate 406,486 of VZRV01010921.1, read as the reverse complement.
CACAATAGAGTTTGCAGTCTGTAGATTCAGTAATTTTCTTAATTAACTCTTATAACAGAGTACCCTTGCATTTAGGCAGCTTAGAGAAATGTTTGTGTGGACAAGCCAGAAGCTGATTTTTTCTGGTCATGAAGTGCTCATGAACCGGAGCCATGTGGAGTAACTTCTGGAAACCTAGTTGGAAACCTAGTTTGTAGCCCTAGGCATAAGATAATTCTTTCTCTCACTATTTTAAAGGGGAAAAAATAATTTAAAGCTGTTCAAAATTCCTGAAAGAGTATGATGAGTTAATATTAACAAGATTCTTTTATTTTGCAGTGGAAATGAAGCTAGACACCATTGATAACCACTTTGTAGAAATCACTGAGGCACTCTAAATTGGGAGCTAGTTTAAGGCTTTTCTATTAAGGAAATAATGCTGTAAGTAATTGCTTTAATTTTAAATCAAGAAATAAGCTTCTGATTGTTACATGTGTGAAAGGAAAAAAGAATTAATAAAAGCATTATAAGAAAGACCTTATGCTTTTTAAATAAATTAGGAAAACAACAACATTTGAAAAGATTGAAGGTCTTCTAAATTGGATATAGTATTTCTCTTTAAATTGGATGTAGTATTTGTCTTTTTTCCCCCTCTCCTATTTTGTTACTGAAAGCAGATAAATGGATGTGATACTTCTTTACATAAGCCAACAATTTCAGACTTCAAAGTTTAAAGCTGGAGATGTAAATCTGCATTTAAGCACCTGAACAGAATCTTCAGATACTCAAATGATCCAGTTAGCACACTTGAAAAAGCAGTCTGCTCCTATTAGTTGCTAAAAGCAGATTTAGAAACTTTCATTTAACAAGGAAAAATGTAGCAAATGTTCTAGCAAGGGTGACAAGAAAACAAGAATCCTCTGTAAGTGCAATATGTTACCAGAGAAGAGGGAGATCAAGCAAAGAGTTGATCAGGTGCTTAACAAGGAGAGATAGCTATTGACAGGTGATACAAAGAAGAGTCAAAGCATTTACTGCATTTTCTGCTTCAGCCTTCACTGACAATAACAGTGTTCATCAGGCAGCCCATTACGTCACTGTGAATGACGAGGGGTAAAACCTCAGGCCAGAAGAGCAGTGACATGAGCCAATTAGAGAGCAGGTAGATAAGTTTGAACTGTCTGAGTTTGATGAAATTCACTTTATGGTACTGACTCGAACAGTCTCAGGGTCAGCAACTTTGTGAACTCATAAGGACTAGTGTGGCTTCAGAAGCCCAGAAAAGGAAAATGTATTGTCTATTTTTAATGGGTGTAAGGAGTAACCTAGCAGCTGACCTTCAGTTCCTGTGAAAATACCAGAATAAATAATTGAACTACACGTATACAGCTAGTACATGTTTATAAGGAGATGAAGAGCAGCAGAGAACAAATCATGTCATAGTTATTCAGCTTCTTTCTGTGAGAAGCTAAGAGTTTTCCTGAAAAAAAGAGAGAAGGAACAGAGATCATGTGGCTAAACTTCAGCTGGTCTCTCTTAAACACGCTAAAGAAATATGGCACGGCTGGAAGGGAAGGATATCATACTGGGGAAGTAGCTATTAAGGTTCACTGCCAAGTTGGAAGGATGCTGTAAGTGGAATTTCACAAGGTCTGTCTTCAGTCTGCCACCACTCGATATTTCCCTTAATTATTTCAAAAGCATGAAGTGTATACTTATTTAATTACTAATCAGCACCAAGCCAGGAGGGGCTGCACTAAGATTTGAGGGAAGGACTAGAATACAAATGATCTTTACAAATCAGCAAAAAAAATATGAAAAAACCCCAAAAATTCAAGACAATTCCAATGGGAAGGAAACAAAATATTTCTACCAAGGAGTAGCAGGAACAGGATGCAGAATAAGGGAAGCCAATTTAGGCACCGAGGGTGATCATAGCAGATGTAGGTTGGTGGCCAGGCAGACCCTAGGTGCAGTCCTGCAGTACTCAGGCAGGGTCAGGTCTGCGCAGTAACACTCCACAGCGAAAGTTTGGTGATCATCACACAAGTACAAAACGTCTGAGGTCAGCTGGGATGTCAAGTGACCAGGTCAGGATGGGCAGGGGACAGAGCAGGACACACACCCACCCTCATTGTGCCAGGCACGCACTGGGCTCGACACTTACGTAGTGCTCCTGGGCCAAGGGCTGGAGACTTGATGAGGTCACTCAGAGAAATTCAGATCTATTAATGCACTTGGGGTCTGGTCAGAAAGCTTGATCTATTGAAGGCACTTTCAGATTGCTTTCTTCAGGAAAAAAAAGAATCCTTAAAGGAGGGATGATAACTTGTCTTCAACAAATGAGCAGAGGAAGAGACAAATGAGCTTTCTCTATGAGCATTGTTCAATTAGAAGCAGTGGACTTTAACTGAAGTAGAGGAAAATTAGTTTAAACCTAAGGGAAGCCTTTTCTAACTATCAAAATAAGCATTGCTGAAAAAGATTTTGCAGAGACTAAAAATCTCCTCCATCCATCATAGTTTTCTAAGTATTGTTGATCATAGCTTGAGACAAGAAAATGGACTGAGTGACCTTTAAGTCCTTTCTAAGCCCATTTTCTCTGATTCAGTAACAACGTTGATGAGCACACTCCATGGAATATGTATCTACAAGTAATCAGTGAAATGGTTTGTAGAATAAGGTACTAATGTAACACTTTAACTCTTTAGTCCTAAGTGATTTGAGTAAACAGAAATAGAATTTACATCTTATACTACAATTAGAAATCATCTAGAAGAGCTGCTATTTATTAAATTATAAGATGTAATTATTGATACTGAAATATCGACTTCTAGGTGACACGTTTTGAAAATAAGTATTAATGCCTTTCCAGTGTTTTCTATAAAAGCTTTCAAGATTGCAAGTAGCCTTAGTCAGAGAAGAAGACATCTTGTTTTGTTATGTGTAGCTAAATACTGTACAGATTAAGGATGTGGATTTAAAGACAATACAGAGCCTGATTCAAACAAAAGTAATGTTAATCACTTGTGGATCATTTTAAAGTGATTTGCTCTGTCTAGTCAGCTTTGTCTGTTTGACTGAATTTAATACTGTTGACATTTCTACTCTCAATTTTAAACTTTGTATTTTTCTCTAACTTGTTTTTACAATAACTTAATTAAAGAACAAGTAGCAATACCCAAAGCTTGATACAGAGACCAGAGTGGCAGTTGCTTTATAAAATATGAAGGAGTGTACAAAGTGTACAGAGTTGATTTATGTCAATGTCAGAGACTGGAAGACCCTGAGCAACCAAACTGCAGTTATTTATTTATTTATTTGTTCTCTAATTCAGTCCCTTGTTGTAGTCAACACACACTTACCCATGGAAGCTTATACTACACAATTAGCCGTGGTATGTAGCCAAAAGCCTATTTAACATATGGCCATCTTCCATGAAACAAAAGTGCTAACATAATTGTCAATAACTTTGTATATCCAAAAGTCAGACACCAAAGTTAAGGTAGAAGTACTCCATCTGACCATCCATTAATGGATTCTGGGACTGTATGAATACTTCTGCCAACTCCACTAAATATCACAGAACCACAGAATTACAGAACACCCTGAGCTGGAAGGGATCCACAAGGATCATCGAGCTCAGCTCCTGGCCCTGCACAGGACAGCTCCAAGAGTCACACCATGTGTGAAACAGTATTGTCCAAAAGCTTCTTGAACTCTGTCAGGCTTGACCACTGCCCAGGGGAGCCTGTTCCAGTGCCCAACCACCCTCTGGGTGAAGAACCTTCTCCTAAATCAAACCTAAACCTCCCCTGACACAACTTCAGGTAATTTTCTAAGGTCCTGTCACTGGTCACCAGAGTGAAGAGATCAGTATCTGCCCCTCCTCTCCTGCTCACAAGGAAGTTGTAACTGCAGTGAGGTGTCCCCTCAGTCTCCTCCAAGCTGAACAGACCAAGTGCCCCCAGCCACTCCTCATGTGGCTTTGCCTCAAGGCCCTTCACCATCTCTGTTGCCCTTCTTTGAGTGTTCTCTAATAGTTTATTTTTTATATTGTGGTGATCAGAACTGCCCCCAGGACTTGAGGTGAGGCTGCCCCAGTGCAGAGCAGAGCGGGACAATCCCCTCCCTTGCCTGGCTGGTGATGCTGTGCCTGATGCCCGCAGGACAGGGTTGGCCCTCCTGGCTGCCAGGGCACTGCTGACTCAGATTCAACTGGCCAGTGACCTACTTAGGGCTTGATTTGGTTATCTGAAGGTAGGTGTTTGCTACCATGGAAGATGTTCTGGGCTGTCTCTGCTGGTTTTCATGCCAGTGCAGGTGACTACAGTCCTCCTGTAATTCCTGTGCCATATCTATAAGCTTCATGTAGCTCTGAGCCCCACATGGCAGAAGATACCTCAAATGGCACTCAGAGGCATGTGTTTTGACAGGTGAGTCAATGGCTATAGCAGCTCAGTCTTAAACACCCAGCTGGTCACCAACATCTCAATGACCTAATCTGAAGGCAGACACCTGTGCTAGTAGATTTATTCAGTTGTTTAAATATAAACCTGCAGTGCTTTTTGTAACCTTCCATGGTATCAGACATGTGCATTGGTTATTGACAAGACTGTACTCACCTGGACCGAAAACTGGAATGGGGCTTTACATAGAGAACAACTAAAGTTAGAGAAGTTGTATTTATCTATAGAAATTGTTGGGCGATATGTGAAGAATTCCAGGTTGGTAATATACCACAGTAACCCCAACTTTATTTTATAAAATCCCACCTATGAGATAATCCCAGATGAAATAGCCAGGCTCACAACCCTATTTTTCTTTCCTCTTTTTATTACTAGTCAAAAGATATTAGTTTGGGTTTTTTTTTCCCTATCTGTTCTCTCTAAAGGAACCACAGAAGAAACATAATATGTTAGAAGGAACAGCAGAGTCTAGAGAAAGAATACTTGAAGCCTTGCTCTTTCCTTCCTCAGAATCGCCTTGCAGATGAGATATGATATATGTCTTACACAGGATATGATAACATTGCAGCAGGAGATGTGGTCATAGCCCATACAGGTGCTTATCTATACATCTATACTTTTAAATACTGACAACAGTGTGCTTGTGGAGCAGGTTTCATAAGCTGCCTTGCATCACTGCCATTTTACAATAGGCTGAGTTACACTGGAAAATAATTCAGTCACTCATGCTGGGTATCTGCTTTCATCTTCCTGTTATTGGGATACCATTTGCTAAAAAATCACACCCTCAGCTATGCACAGAATGAGCTTCATCTTCCCTAAATTTAGGTCTCTGTAGATGTATACATGTGTATTAATCACCTTGGTCTCCATCTGTGATACTGGAGGGAAAACAGCCTCACTTGGGCAAGTCTCATGTGCCATTTCAGGTGTCTGCCTTGAGATGAGACAGATCATTCGCAGAAGTCCCTACTCATGTCCCTCATTAAGAAAAGCCAGAGAACAAACTCAGAAGCAGACCCTTGCATTTAGTAACAAATCTTTCACCATAATTGCCTCTCACTAATGGGTTGCAAAGAAGAAGGCTCTTTTAAATGCAAAGAAAAGTGACTAAAGGTCAACTTTAGTCCATTCTCTATGGAACTGGGTGGAGGGTATTTATATAATCAAGTCTCATTTTAGGACTGAAGAGTAACTCGGTGCAGTTCTCAATCTATATTATGAGCCTATATTTTACATGTGAACATGACTAAATGGTCTGTGTGCCACCCATCTTCACTGTTCTCTGCAGGGAAAAAAAGGATTTTAAGGCTGAACTGACTCACATCTAGCATGGTCAAAGCCAAGCCATTTCTGTACCTACTGACACATATATAAACTCAGGTACAGAGCTGCTACATGCATGGCAAGCCTGAAGATTTCATGTGGAAACCGCCTATGTTCTGATCCAGAAGAAGTATAAAATACAGACCTCACATTATTCAGCCCTAGTCTAAGTAGAGATTCAAAATCATGCCTCTCATCCTGTATCTGGAAATTCTCCTTATGATGCCATGGTGTTTAAAGCACTCTGACACACTGGTGGCTCCTGTTGTTCTGAGCATCCCTCTGAATTACTATGGAAGGATCTGTATCAACCAGTAGCCTTTGTATTATCTGTCTGTTTTGAAATAGTGAGAACTATAGGAGGCAGAAATGCATGTATTGTATTTCACTCTTCCTAAAGAGCAACAAAATTATCACATAAATTGTAAAAGATTTGGTGAGTCAAAAATAATTGTAGAAATTTTTCTTTGGCATTTATCTAAGGTTTTTACCAACATATGACTGCTTGTGCTAACCCTTATAATAAAGCTGAGTTTTTCTTCAAAATTAAAGGGGAAAAGAGTGAAATGCACTGTGCATGAATGTGACATTTTCGTTTCTATTTAAAGTTTCTTTACAAAGTAGAGCTCGGGAGGTGCTGTTCCAGTGCTCCCTCATTTATAACCTATTTTGTGACTCACAGAAACCTTGTATAAACAATCATTGTGAAAAATAAATTAACTCTCTCCTCATCTCTGTTACTCCTGAAATGCCATTACTGTAGTTCACAAATATGGACGTGGTCTCGGTGCTATTCATTAAAACATTGGTTAACAAGAATCAAGATAGAGGTTAAAACAGAATTTTAGTTTAGATAAAGTATTACTTCGTATGCTGCCAGCAAAGATTGAAATGGATTCCATTCTGCTTGTCTTAGGAGGCTACTAATAGTACAAGAACTCCCTGGAGAAACCCACTGAAGCAAGGCCATGACCCATCTCTGTAGGAGGTGATCCACCATCATCCTTCCTTTGTGGCTTTGCTGCAAGATGAACAGCTTTAGATTACACAGGAGCTCTGCAGGTAGAGCTGAATCCACTTTGGTTTTGGACTGCCTTAGCCACAGCAGGAAGCCAATCCTTCCCCTTCCTACTCTATTAAGTAGATAATTTAAAGTGGCATCCTACAGCATTTCAAGTTAATTGAAAGTGTTAAATGAAAAATGATTGACAGGATCAAATTTTGGTTTTATATAATTGCACAGGCTTGTGGGAAGTGTTCTAATCATTTACCTTTCCACTCCACATTTAGGAGTACATCTTGCTTATATGTTGCAAATGTTTTTTCATGCTGAAAAGATTTGACACTTTACTAGGTTTCGTGCAGGAAGAAAAGTATCTATGATGTGTGCTGAACTCCTTCAGTTATTTTGGAAATAATGATGAAACTGTAAGATTGCTGAAATTATTAAATCACCATAATTCCCAGGCAGGATGTCTAGAGCTATCAGCTCTTGAGGCCCTATAATAAACTCTGCAAAGCATCTGAAAATCTGACCCTGATGTTTTGCAGCTAAAATACTTCAAACTGATAAAAAGCACAAAGAGGTAAATATGCCACACTGCCAAAATGTAGCAGTGATACTGTGCTGTGAGAAGCTACATTTTCAGTGGTGCAATCAGATCATCATCTCTTGCTCAAGAGTTAAGATGACATTGAAATATAATTGTTAAAGGTTAAATAACTAAAGAAATATTTTAAGTTTCATCAGGACTTCGGTAGGTTTAATAGTTTGATTTAGAGGCTTAACAGAGAATGAACACAATTAAAAAAGGTCTTTCATTTTGTAATATAACTCTGGCCTGGGAGATGTTTCCTTTACACAGAATGGGAAATAGATGTGGAACCAAAATATTTACCAGTGGGAAGATCCTTTTTGGATACTGCCACAGAATGGATTTAAGTGCCAGTCTTTGATACCAAATGTGATGAAGTGAATCTGAAAGTATTACAGATGACTGGATTGTAGCCTAGGCTAGACAGTTATGTGAAGAGGCAAGTTGGAGTAATTAAATTATCTCAATGCTATGATCTTAGTCTCCTAGTAGGCTGGTGAGAAAAGGACAACACAAAGAATTAGTTCTTTTTCTTAAAAAAACCCCAAAAACCAAGAAAAACAACAGAAGAAGTTTCATTTTGTCTGGCTGCATAGATTCTCTAGGGCATGGGAAATATGTGTTACACAGTGATGGATGGGGAAGAATATGCTACAAGAGTGTCTGTTGAACAGAATATAAGTTTTCTTCCTATTTCTTGTTTTTGCAGGGGAAAAAACCCCGAGATGATACTTCTCAATACAGATTTTTGTAAGAAGGTAGCCTTAGCTGACTGTGGAGACTGGAATAATTATTAACAATAATTATTTAATTAGCTCTGGATATTCAGAAACAGAAATGGTAATGATACACCCTGCATTTCTACCCATGGGCAAGGTGTATAAGAGTCTGTAAAAAAAAAAGGAATACAGATTTCCCTGATTATTTAAAGTATATCAGAAGCTTTGGGGTCATCACATTACTGATTGAGATTCATCTCTAATTTTATAAAACTTCCTCAGTGCATTTTTGGCACAATTGTAATATTTTAAAGCAATTTTATACTGAAATCTTTCTAATCAGAATCTCTGGTGAGAACCCCGAATGGAAAAAGAAATCTCAGCCAGTATATTTTTAAAGCATACAGCCATTCAGAATCTGATTACCTTTTCACATTTTCATACAAAATGGATTAATGTGTCCCTGTCTTTATTACATTTTCAACACTTGTCATTCGTGATTAAGCCAACGCTATGAAGATGTATTACACCGCAGCATAAATGGCCACATTAAAATAGGGTATATATGTGCCTGAGAAGTTAAAGGCAGATTGATTTGTGATACTTTTACATTGGATGTAATGTACCTAAAAATATTTCACATAACTCGAGAGTCAACAATCTGGGGGGAAATATAAATAAATAGATGGAAACTTACACAGAGGGGAAAGAGCTGGAGAAAAGTGTTAATTAAATCAACCGCAGAGACGCATGGGAATGTGATAGAGTGCTATGAAGAAAGCCAGATCCAATCTCTTATCTATAACAGCTCAAATCAGATATTGCCACACAATTGGAAGCACCTACTCCAGAGGTCCAGTGCTGAGATGCAGAGTTTATTAAGGGGCAGGACTGATGTGTACTGAGAAGGATTCTGGACAAATCTTACTTTGTGCCTGTCTTAAATTATCCGTAATTCTCATGTGAAAATATTTCCCCCATTAATCACAGCATTACCACTCTATGCAATTTATCTCACTTCTACTTATCCTGCTACATGACACGTGGACCTTCGGTACGTAAGGGGCTTATAAGAAAAATGGAGAGAGAATTTTTACAAGGGCTAGGAGAAAGAGCAAGGGTTCTAAATTGAAGGAGGATAGATTTAGATTGGACATAAGAATGTCCGATTATTTTACTGTGAAGTTGATGAGCCACTGGAGCAGGTTGTCCAGCGAGGATTCTACATCCCTGGAAGTGATCAAGATCAGTTTGGATGAGGCTTTGAGCAACCTGGTCTAGTGAAGGATATTCCTGTCCATGGTGGAGATGGTTGGACCACATGATCTTTAAACGTCCCTTTCAACCTAAACCATTCTATGGTTTTCTGCTGTATCACCTCCATAGAGTGAGTACCTGACTCCATTCCTATTATTTCAACCCCACTCCAGGTTCATATTTGTTTTACTGGACATTTGTTTTGTTGCTGTTTTGAGACATTTAATTGTGTTTCCAAGATATAGTTGCACTCAAATACGTTTTGAAGCTTGTCATTGGGAATCTGAAATGGGTGACAAAGCAACACTATCTTTTGGGTTTTTGCTTTTTTCACTCTTTTTTTTTTTTTTTTTTTGGTACCAAATTAATCAATCCAAATTTCTGCACTTGGGCTCTAAGAAACTTTAAAAAATCAATGAGAAATAAACATTTTTGGCTTGTTTTCTAGCCTGTGACTTAGTCTTCTCATACAACTCTATAAAAATCTGTCTAAAATCCAACCTATTACCTGATAGGCTTTAGACTTTTATCAAGAAAGTTGTAAAGAAAGTTGTAAAGAAAGGCAACTTAGTCCCATTAAAGTCTGTCTTGCCATCTGCTTCTGGATGCAAGGTTTCTAGTTGGATATTAACTATATAATACATCTGTCAGCAAAAGCATGCAGCTGCCATTTTAAAAGCCAGTGTGAGATAGATCCACCAGACCATCATTATAAAATGGCCTCTAGCATGATATCACCTCCAGCAAAATTTCAGCTTGGAATGACTCTTACAGCATCTTTTTACTGTCTTTCATGTAATCTGTTGCAGCAAGCAGAGGAAGTACAGTAGTGTGGTTTCTGCTGTGGGACTGACTCGCTGGCCAGGAACTGACCCTACATACAAGATACTCAGATGGAGACTGCAGTAGAGGGGCCAGGCCAGCCTGAAGCACCGGGTTCAGATCTGCTTGGTCCCAGATTTTTAGGGCATCTAGTGGTTCAGTTTACAGTGGTTGTTCATGAGAAAACAGGTGAACTAAGTTCCACAGACAGCTCACCTTCCCTTTCCAGTGTGGCCCCGTTGGAGCAGCAATCTCCTTCAGCAGCCAGCTTTCTCCTCGGTCTCTGTGCATATACATATCTGAGCCAGCTGAGTTTCATCTTGTAACCCTCTAATTTATCTCACTGGTACTGAATTATCATGCCTCCTGTGATTCTCAGCCCTATCCCTGTTCTTCATTCATCATCCTCATGCTTATTGTCTGTCTCTGTGCTGGTGCCGATAGCATCGGCTGCCGCCACTCTCTGTGCCGTGCACTGCAGAGATTATTCACATCTGAGAGGCTTGCTCTGTGTACAGGCAATCTCTCCACGTAAATGAGAATACCTTTACAGTCTTTTTGATAAACACTGACCCCCCTTTGTATGCCTCTTATCCATTTTTCTCTGAAGTCACTCTCACTGCTTGCCAGTAAGAGTGATCATTTTGAAGACTTTAGTGAGAGACTTATTTATCTGCTTTGGCATGATTTGGGGTCATTTTTTTCCTCCTGGATACATTTCATCTCTGAGGCTGTTTCCAAGGGCAGTTCCACGCTTAGGGAGAATTTGGAGGAGAGCACATTTACAATTTGGGGTTTTTCTCCTGAAGAAGGGAATGCAGAGTTTGCTGTCTATAGGGAATTATGAGAACAAGATTCTAAATCTCACTGCTTTAAATTATTCCAAAAGCCATGGCCTGGAAAGTGTAATTGGCAGGGAAGTGTAGAATTTTTCAGTGCAGCTCAATAATTATCTAGTCAGAACTCCTGAATGAACTCTTCCCAGTAATTTTTTCAGCCCTAGACAGCTCTGCAGCTATTTTATTTCAGCTTAACCATTGTGAAGTAGTCATGATTTTGTGTAGCATTTTTAGTTTCCCAGATGAATAATGCATTTTATTTTGCCCACTAAAGTTAGTGGGGCTCAGGTATTTCTATCTTTTTAATATTATTTTTATTATTTTGAAGAAAAAATTGTGATAGAGTGCTAAACCTATTTTGTACAGTACAATATATGGCAACCTAAAGTACCCCTCTCCCTCATTTTTTTATTCATATGATACATGAAAAATGGCATAAATGTATTTCATTGTGTCACCTAGAATCTGTGTAGCCAACAATAACGAATATGCTTTACTCTTCAGCTTGGTAGTATTTCATTTTTTCCTGACAAGATTATTTGACAAGCAGACCCTGCATTGGCAATGTTGTTTATTTTCATAGGCATGTAAATTATCTTGACAGTCTCATAAACATAAATTGGCAAGCATACTGTCCCACAGCAATGCTTGTTAAAATACACTAATGGAATATAATAAATAAATTATTCTAGTGTATTTATAATATGCTAGCATACCATTACATCTTGTGGAAGTTATACAGCACAGGATTATATGGTCTATATTTCTTACAGCTTACAATAACTTGTTGGTCAGATATTTAAAGCAATTACCTCTGAAGAAAAATGCATAGATTCATACTCAGGGGTGCATTCAACTTCAAAACAATGCAAATAATAATTTACCTGGACTGAAAATATTAGATAGTTTTTTACCACTCTGCACACATCAGTTTCATAGAATCATGAAACTTGGAAATTTTGAATCACAAACTTGGATGAGTTGGAAGTGACACCAAATTTTACTTGGAATACCTGTGCAGGAGGTAGGAGGAGGGAAATGTAGACATGTCAAATTAACAAACTGATTGGTTGGTAGCTGCTTGTTGCTCTGGATACCATAATACTCAAAGATATTTGGAGAGCACCTGGGAAATAGGTATAGCTTTGGAAGTCCGCAAAGAATCGATGTTAATTATTCACAGATGGTCCAGGTGAATGTCACACTGTAATTGATTCAGCTGTTTTTGCTGGTTGTTCAAGATTCCCCATAGAAGCCATCAGCAATTTGAAGTTGCCCTACATACCAAAGAAAGAAGCTGCAGACAGGTCTTGGATCTCTTTGGAGCCAAAGCAAGTTAAGACACGAACACCAGTGGCAAATATCACCTCAGGCTGTAAGTCCATGACCACATCATAGGTGTCAGCTCAGGGTGGTCTATAATCTGCAGAGATTCATTCTTATAAATTCCAGGCCTCTCTAGGGTACCTTTAGTGACACTGTATGAAAAAAAAGCTTTTGAGGAACCAACAATTTCACCTACTTTATAAGGTGATAAATCATGGTCTCAAGGAGACTATATCTCTGTTAAGGAAGCCTAGATGAGTTGCTTAGATTTCAATAATAATTTCTGAGTGAGTTAAAGTCAGGGAGAATTAGATCTACCTAGAGAGTTTGAAAATTGAAGTGATATTCCCCTCAATGTTTTCCCTCATTATATAATCACCATTTTATGAATCAACTCTAGATAACAAGCAGCATCTAATCTTCTCCCTGGAGTAATTAAAATTATGATAAGGGGAACAACTCCAGAGCACTTGGCTACCTCCTATCTCCGTGACATGTGTCAAGCTGGTGTCACTGCCAGTATCTCGTAGAGACTGAATTGCCTGCTTTGTCAGGCTGGATAAGAATTTGTGTTTGTATTTTTCTCTGAAATCCCAAATTGTTCAGTACTGATATGAGCAGAAGTTCAAAAAGGTCATTAAATACCTTCAAATTCTCGAGCCACTTTAGCACCAGTCTGAGTGCTGAGTGCTGTCTGGAGCTGTCTAATTAATATCAGCTCCCAAAGACTCCTGAGAGGCACTCCAGTGGTCAGCAACAAGCCAGCCCAAAGGCACACTCCAGAAATGACCTTTAGTCTCGACTTGCTCATTTTCAAGGCAGGCCAGGGGGCTGCCAGGCAAAATTCAAACTGCAAAAAATTTGTTTCTAAATGCACAATACAGAATACAAGAACTTTACTTACTGATGTGGTTTTGTATCAGGCCAGTTTCAATGAAAATAAAAATAACTGCACAATATGGCTCATAATTTCATTATTTTCTTACCCCTTCCCTTACTGAAATAAATATTTATTGAGCTCAACAGGGGGAATAAAAAATCCCTGGCATTCTCTGTGTACCACTTTATGTATGAGCTTTCCTATGTCTCATTTCTCCATGACAACCTCATTTGACAGGCAGTCCCTGCTTTGGCAATGTTGTATCATATTTTCTTAGGCATGTAAATTCTGTTGACAGTCTCATAAACATAAATTGGCAGGCATACTGTCCCAAAGCAATGCTTATTAAAATACGCTAATGGAATAGGATAAATACATTATTTTCAAATGCAAGTAGAAAATACACACAGGTTCATATGATATTTCTGCTGCTGATTGAAGGGAGTAACAGCCAGGGACAGTTACAAAATTTCCAAGTTTGTGATTCAGCTCCTGTAGTAAGCACTGCAGTTCTACCAGTACACCCAGTTTCTGCCATAGCCTTTTCTCCCCAGTCCCAGCACTTAATGCTGAGACACAGCCAGCCTCGTGCATGATGTTCCATGTGTTTCTAATCTGTGGCTGATCCCGTTCTCCCTCAGCATCTCTCTAATGCTTTTCCTAGCACTCTAAACCCCCAGATCCTGGTACCTCTGAGTCACACAACAGCTGAGTGTCACCTCCTTCAGCCCTGCCTCATCAGCTTCTGTCTCACTGCAATAGAAACGAGGTTGGTAGCACACTCTGGGAGTAAGTTACTGCAGTCTAGGAGGAGGAGGGAAAAAATGGAAGGAAATTTCTAATTTTCTTGAGATGTAATTCTCACTTTGTAGCATTTTTGGGTCAGCAAAACCAGGCTACAGAAATTGTTCCTATGACAATAACAGTCTTCAGGCCAAAATAAAGAAATTTCTATCAATTGTGCAATTCCACAAGAGTTTTTTTATTTGAAAGGTGTTCTTAAATCTTTTGTTTAGTGTCTAGATATTGATTTTTTTAACATTATAATAAAATAAGTATAATTACTTTTAATAGTGAATATTTTTATTCAGCTTCAAGTAAATGTTTCCTAAAGAGGTTGTAGACTCCCCATCCCTGGAAGTGCTCAAGGCCGGGTTGGATGGGAGCTTTGAGCACCCTCATCTAGTGGAAGGTGTCCCTGCCCATGGCAAGGGGGTTGAAACTGGATGATCTTTAAGGTCCCTTCCAACAAAAGCCATTCTATGATTCTATGATTTAATCTCTTTGCCAATCAGAATTGTGGAAAACCAGTTTAAAAATTAGGTCTATTTAAAATTTTCCAAAACCTGAATACCATTATTCTAAAATTAGAAAAGTAAAAACAAGAATATTCCTGTGATCTTTTATTTGTCATATATTATCCAATCTTAGAAAGTCAACAAATTTTTTCTTTTTTTAATACTGCAGAAAATTTTACAGTAGTACATTTTTATTCACTTTGACTACCCGTGATTTAAATATAGATTGATTAATTTAATTTCAGTTGTAACAAAGGTTTCAAAGTCTTTCCAAAGAAAGATTTTTGTGCAAACAAACCTTTTTTAGAAAGAGGAGCAAAAAGAGTGCTGTTAAGCATGATTGAGAGTAAATCAGCTTTCATATTTTAGATGTCCCCATTTTATTTGGGGGTAGATGAAGTCATTTGTATGAGACAGGCTTAGAGCACTTAGTAATTTATCTGCAAAATAATGTTATATAAATGTTAGTCGCAGGACTAGCAGTTTCAGTAGAAACTTAGGAATTTAGAAACAATTTAGGATTGGACTTAAGGTCTTACGAGCCAAATTTTCAAAGGTGAGGACACACACCTGCACAGCTTTTCAGAAGTGTGTAAAGAGGTTAGTTAGCTAAAACCAGAACAAACAGAGCACTTATGAGCTTAAAATACTACTTAGGCAAAATTGAAGTGTGACTTTCAGAACATTTAATGGAAATATCCCCCGACCCAGTACATTTGAGATGTACCATCCATCTGTATCTCCAGGTATGTGGTTAGGTTGAAGTTACCTGTCAACAAGACAGTCAAACCAAGTGCCTGCTATAGGCCGTGGTGAGAAAAAGGCACTTTTAGGATGCAATTCATCAGATTCCCTACCAAACCCCAGTTCTAGGTGAAGATAAATTTCACCCTTGAAGTGTCCTTTTTTTTTTGGTGATCATAAAGAGTCTAAATGGCTATCCCATAGTAGGTTCCTTCATCTGATCAGATGAATCCTGCCTTTGGTCATTGGATACTGCAGAAGAAAAGGCGAGGCTGAGGCACAGAGGCACAAAGAGTAACCCTTAGAGTGTCAAAGCCTCTGTGCCATGAGCTAGAGGAGCCCAGTCTCTGTTCCCAGTGCAGCTGGGGAGGCATCGGCTCTGCAGTGGACAGTGCATGTTGGGGCAGGGACACAGACAAGGGAGGGTGTTGTGGGAAAGAAAAGCACCTCAGTTTATCACCTCATACCAAGCACAGCTCCGAAAAGGAGAACATTCTTGTTGCATCTTTGGCAATTGCTATTTAAACACTTCAAAAAACCGAGTGCATAGCTTCTCTGACAGAGACCAGACCACTGAATTTTCTCTCCCTTCTGCTCTTCCCAGTAATATGTTAAATTGTCTCATTTTTAAGTGGTGCAATGTTCACTTTCGAGCTGTCCAAGCTGATGCTTTAATCCCACACTGGGACTCTGGGTATTTTTGCTTTTGGGTTAAAAAATTCTGTAACTCCAGAACTGCATATAATTATTTATATATGTGTAAACAGAAAAAATCTAAATGTAAAATTAGCATTAATTAAAATTTTCCCACATACTTGACTCATAATTATTCTCCAGCTATAAGTAATAAATATAATTAGGACAAGTGAGAATCGTGGGACAGGAATAGTACAATGAGTTGGAGAGAAATAGCAGAGCATAGTTTAAGAAGAGAGGAAAAGTTTTATGGAATTATTGCTTCAGAAAGAAATTGAGCTTGATGGCTCCTGACATCTCTCTCATTGGTATTTTTCTGGCCTATTTTTATGTGGCACTTTAAAATATTTCTGATGGTAGCTTTAAAAAAATATATTTTTGAAGAATGTCTAAATAAAAAGCATGGAAATAGGTAAATCTGTGTGAAGTGCAGCTACTTATATCTTATACAGGAACAAATATTTTTTAATTTGCAGAAATTGTTAAGAAAGATCCCACTGAGTTCACTAGACTTACCACCGCTGGGTTTAATCTGTATCAATAAGATGGAGGGATCTTGCAATTAGTACTTCCACTTTGTAAAAGCGGCAGAAGAGAAGGATGAAAGCGGGGATGAAGAGGATAAAGTAGGAATGTGGAGGCTAAAGATATAAAGGAATGTAAAGTCAACATTTTTGTGTGTCTATATCAATTGCTGAAGTTAAAGCATTTTGCTGACTATTGCTTTGAAATAAAAATTTTGTGAAATGCTCATAGCAGGGCAGAACTCGCTTTAATGTGTCTTAAAATCTGAAAGACAAGGTTTGTAGGGAGAAGCAATATCTTTTATTAAACTAGCTGATACAGTTATAAAAAGAGACCAGTTTCCAGGGCACAAGAAAAAGGTTTGTATGCCTGAAGCATGTCTGATTTTGAAACCATAAAGTTGAGTTAATAAAAAATCCTTCCTCTCCCTAAACCTTACCTCTCCATATCCTTGAGTATCATCCCTAATGATCCTATTACTTGAAGATATGACAAACTTCAGCTGGCTCAAGAAATATCCCTCCTATCCGATTTCTGACTTTTGTCATGAGCATTGTCCAAGCAGAACAGAAGGACAGAATGAGGGACAGACACTTATGAGCCTGTATGTACCTCACAGAGGCTCTGCATTTTGCTAACATGGTACAAAATACTCTCACAGTTTTTGATCAAGGGGATGACTTTTAAAAGTCAAAGAAATACAAGTGCCAGTCTCTAATTTACAGTGTTCAGAGTAGAAATTCTGCTTATTCCTGAGTAAATATTAACAATTTTAGAGATCAATGTAAGAAACTGATGGATTTCTTTTGCTTGTTTTTTGGACAAATAGTAGATAAGTGAAAACCACTCCTGGCACAACTGGAAATGAATTTTAAGCACCCTCCATAAAATAAATGTGGTGGGGTATTTTGCACCTGTCCTGAACCATTCAGATAAGCAATTGAAAAATTCACATTTTCTGAAGAATGGTGATATTCCTAATGTTGATAATTTATTGGTTGTCTGATTGATGTGCCTTGCTCAGATATATAAAGTTAACATGCTTGTTAGAACTGGATTCAGAAGTAATTTTTCCATTAGACCCTATTCCATTAGATTTCATTTCTGTTGACCAAGTGCTAAGGCTTTATTTTCTTCCAAGTAGCTTAGTATTTGGTTTTCCCAAGGCTGTCCAGAAATAAACACCAAGATTTCTGTTTTTGAGAGGAAAAGAGACACTAGCAATTTTCTCTGTATATCTCTATGTTACTTCCTGGGTTTTGTCATTTTCAAATCAGGAGAAATCTGTTAGGAGATGCTAAAGAATATTTTGAAATCTGTTTTTAGTAGATGAGTAAGATAGATTTCTCTAAATAATGTTAGCATCTGATAGCAATTGCAAAGTCTGGAGGGCCATAGGAACACACAAGACCTCTTCCAGACCAATAATTCTGTGTTTCTTTGGTAATATAAGAGTACTTGTAAATATTAATATAGTCCTCATTTTCAGATTCAAATCAATTGCTGAATTTGCTGCGACTATTGTCAGTTAGAACAAAGCAGCAGTTTTAGTGGATGAATTGTTCACCAAAATATTCACTAAGCCCTATAAGGAGATTCAAATACCTAAAAAAATGGTTTAAAAAAAAAGGAGGTTAAAAAAAAGAATCCAATATGCATTTAGTTAATCCTCCTACATTACAATTAAATGAGAAATAGTAGACTCTTTTCCACTTCTCTGCAAAGATTAAACAGCTGAATGTCAGTATTGAGGAAACATAAACCTTGATTTCATTATTTAATAAATACAGTACCCTGACTAAAGAAATGTGAACCAGAACAAATAATTAAAATTTTAGAAACTGCATTTGTGTCCTGGGGTTGATACTATAATAATTAGAAAAAAAAAAAAAAAAAAA